>CM055097.1:72452757-72659209 GCA_029204225.1 Diphasiastrum complanatum
TTTCTCCCCCTCCAAACTCCCCTCCTCATTCGCGTCAGGTTGTGCTGGGTTCCACGCTTGTCTCATCACCCTCCGTTCCTCCTTCACCCACCTCTTCCCATGGCATGGTTGCCCCCTCGCTTGGTTGTGAACCTCCTTCGACCCTTGTTGCATTGCCTTCTCAACCCCCTGAATGGGTTCCTTGTCATGCTTGTGGTCGTTTCTTCTCTCCTAGAGGAGGTCTTGCCCATCACCAACGTTCTTGTCCTGTGCTGCTTCAGTCGTCTCAAGATCTCCTCCTCTTTCAGCACCCCATTCGCCCTCTGCTTCAGCTTGGTCTTGGATTTATTCCCTTGACATCCTTGGAGCTTTTCACTTGGGCTTCTCTCGTCCAAGGCTCTACTTTCATATTCATCTCGCTCTCCGTCGTGAAACTCAAGTTGCTATACGTCTTCCTCTTGATCGCTTGGCCATTGACCCCTTTGACATTGCGGCTTGGAATCTGTTTCTTCTTTTTCCCCTTTGGTGTCTAGTCCTCCCTCCGACGGGTGGGGATGCTAGTCATAGAGAAACTCGTGCCGCCTTATCGCTTTCTATCGGGAGACTGGGAAATGCTTCATGATGAACACTTTGCTTGTTGTCAGAGGCACTTGCTGCTCGCAACTCACAAGACTCTCAACCACAAGGCACCCCACCTCTTCACCGTTGCCTTCGTCACATCCTACACCTTGGCAAGTTGGTGAGTATTCTCGCGCAGCTCGTGCTTTAGCTCCTCTCACACCCGCTCCCTCTTCTGCTGATACTGTTGCTACTCTCCAAGCTCTTCATGCTGCTTCTGAAGGCATTCTTCCCTTGTTTGTGGAGGACTTTGTGTTTGATGTTGACTTGGTGCTTGATCATGATTCTTTCTCTCATGCCTTCCATCGTAGTTCTCGTCTTACTGTTGGTGGTCCCTCCGGTTTTGTCTATGAACACCTTCGTGATTGCTTTCCACCTGAGGACTCTGCTAGTGGCCTTATTCAACTCTTTCAGGTCTGCTCTTTTATCGTCTCTGGTCACATTCCTTCTTCTGTTGCACGTCTTTTGTCTGCGTCTCATTTGATCACCATGACTAAAGCCTTGGGTGGCGTCCATTCCATCGCTATTGGTGAAGTCCTCCTCTGTCTTATTAGTTGCTTGATGTTACTAACTTTAGCATTTGGAAGACAGAAAGTTGGAAGCTTGTGACAGGTGTCGTCTTGTTTCTCTCCCCTCATCAGTTTGGCATCTCTACTCTTGGCAGCTGTGAAGCTGTCATTCATGGTTTGCGTGCCACCCTTGATCTCCATCATGACTGAATTGTTCTCCACGTGGATGTTTCCAATGATTTTAACTCTATTTCTAGAGCTGCGATCTTTCGGGAGCTTCGTGCGGCTGGTGGTGATTTAGCTAGCTCAGCTTATCCCTTTTGTGCAGTTGTTCTATGCTATTGAGACTCCTCTCTTTTACAATCACCATGTGTGCTCTGGGGATCTTTCTACTATCCAATCTACAGCATCCAAATAAGCCGATGGCCTCAGAGAATATCAAAGATCAGCTGCCGGTTGCTCATTTATATTTTCGTGCAACAATGATGGGAGGCTCCTAGGAATCACGCTTCACATCATGGACAACCTCCAAGTGGATTGTCGGAGCCCATCGTTGTTTACTGCCCCACAACTTGGATTTTAATACTGCTCGCCTCGACTTTATGGAAAATGTGCAGTACCATTTAATAAAGATTCGGTGTGAAGCCAATAAAAGTCCCCAATAACTACATCTCGCAAGTGTGGTGGGACCGCCACCAGTTTTGGTGGGGGATACTGTTGGAGGGTTTGCGGATCCCAAGGCAACCCTAACCCTAGTTAATAAGTGAGAGGTATTTGGCACCCTGCTTGTCTAAGTCCAACCCAATGATCACATAGAGATTTGATTAGTTACAAGTCAATAAAAGGACTTTAGGCCTTTTTGCGGGACTTTTAATGTCGCAGGCCTAAATGTCAAGCTGATGAATAGAGTTGGGACTCCCACCAAAATTGGTTTAAATTCAAATTCAAATTGGTTTCCTCCAATTTTGGATGGTTCTCGCTCTTTTTTAAATTTGAATAATTAGGGAGGCAGAAATGGACCAATAGGATTCAGAGGCTAGGGTCCTCCTCTCTACTATAAAAAGAGACCAACTCGAGTTGCTCCGGATGTTCATTTCCTCATTTCAATAAAGCAGATTGGTTCTCTTCAGGAATGGATTGATGAATGTCCTTGCTCTCTATGACTTTTCCTCCATCTCTCATGCTTTCTTTGGATTTTGCTAATTGTTGGATCTGAATGTTACTGGGACTGTATGTTATTATATTTTTTATGAGAGAGAAAGGGAGAGAGAGAAAGAGTAAGCTATCTTATTGTGGATGTGTAGTGTTAATGGATCGTGGGGTTAATGGATGTTAGAGCTAGATGTGAATCCTCCATTCATGTTGAAATCTGAACTAAACTATCGCTCTCATGGGAACGAACCTACGCGTGACAACTAACTTCGTCTCTTGATGCTAGATCGACTAGATCGTGGTTTGAGGTTAGGCAAGGAAAGAAACCCACTACAATTTTGGCGCCAAAATTGTAGTGGGTTTCTTTCCTTGCCTAACCTCAAACCACGATCTAGTCGATCTAGCATCAAGAGACGAAGTTAGTTGTCACGCGTAGGTTCGTTCCCATGAGAGCGATAGTTTAGTTCAGATTTCAACATGAATGGAGGATTCACATCTAGCTCTAACATCCATTAACCCCACGATCCATTAGCAAAATCCAAAGAAAGCATGAGAGATGGAGGAAAAGTCATAGAGACCAAGGACATTCATCAATCCATTCCTGAAGAGAACCAATCTGCTTTATTGAAATGAGAAAATGAACATGAGGAGCAACTCGAGTTGGTCCCTTTTTATAGTAGAGAGGAGGATTGAAGGACATTCATCAATCCATTCCTGAAGAGAACCAATCTGCTTTATTGAAATGAGGAAATGAACGTCTAGAGCAACTCGCGTTGGTCTCTTTTTATAGTAGAGAGGAGGAACCTGGCCTCTGAATCCTATTGATCCATTTCTGCCTCCCTAATTATTCAAATTCAAAAAAGAGCGAGAACCATCCAAAATTGGAGGGAACCAATTTGAATTTGAATTTGAGCCAATTTTGGTGGGAGTCCCAACTTTATTCATCAACTTAACATTTAGGCCTGCGACATTAAAAGTCCCGCAAAAAGGCCTAAAGTCCTTTTATCGACTTGTAACTAATCAAATATCTATGTGATCATCGTGTTGGACTTAGACACGCAGGGTGCCAAATCCCTCTCACAGATTAACTAGGGTTAGGGTTGCCCTGAGATCCACAAACTCTCCAACAGTATCCCCCACCAAAACTGGTGGTGGTCCCACGACACCTGCGAGATGCAGTTATTGGGGACTTTTATTGGCTTCACGCCGAATCTTTATTAAATGGTACTACACCTTCTCCATAAAGTCGAGGCGGGCAGTATTAAAATCCAAGTTGTGGGGCAGAAAACAATGATGGGCTCCGACAATCCACTTGGAGGTTGTCCATGATGTGAAGCGTGATTCCCATGAGCCTCCCATCATTGCTGCACGAAAATATAAACGAGCAACCAACAGCTGATCTTTGATATTCTCTGAGGCCATCGGCTTATTTGGATCGAATGCTAGAGGAGGGAGGCAATCGTCCCATCTGGTTGCCACTAATGCCAAGAGAGTTAGATCTTTCGCAAATAGTGCTGATTGTCGAACCGTCGGATCTGGAGAGTGAACATACTCTCTCTGATACGCTTGCAAAGCCCGGTGGAAATCCACTGAAATTGTCCACTTGTTATTATTGAAGGCAATCAAATCGATATTTAGTTCAATTGCCAAAGTCACTAAACTAATGTCCCACTAGAAAAAAACATGGAATCCATTAGCCATATCTACTGGTAAATGATAGAATAGTCAGTTATGCATGTGGATAATCACTCAAAACAACTATAGACCATCCATGCATGTCAGAAACATTCAAAAATTCGCCATACAATGAATAATCAAAAGCACATTACCTTTAAGTCAAGGAAAAACTGACATGCATCAGTACAATTCTAAAATTTAGCAATTTTTACTCAAAAAAATAGCAAAATTTTGGACGACAATATTTTTGAGCTAGAATGCACTAACACAATAAAAAGGGTAGGCATGTTTCTAGGATGAATGCCATGTCACCTTGCCACCTTAGCTTCACACGTGCAAATTTTGAGCGACTGAAACAACAGTAAGAGGTCGCACTTTTCTAGAAGCAATTTCTTGGAAACGCATGTTAGGCGTGTGCCCTCAAAGAGACATCATAGGTAGTCTATAATAGTCTGTTAGAGTCCCATGAAGTGTTCATATAGGTCTTCAAGTTCATTTGCTAAGAACAAGCAAAAACAAGTTTTCAAAAGGGCACACTACCACTAATCTTCAGTGAATCGGAGCACAAGCACAAGCTTCTGACCACCAAATTTGGAGATATGTCCAATATTGCCATATCTCCAATATGACCAACCATGCCACCAACGATTGTCGATATAACCTTAGAAACCAAGTTGTCGCCCAACCCCAAATTTGCTCCTTTAGCACAACACCAAGGTGCCTTACCCCAACCACCACTGAGATTAGCCTTACCTCCCAATACATCTAAAACCCAAGGGTTAGTCATGCAAACCCACAACCAACTACTCAATAGTGAATATGGTGGAAGTAACCGACAATTTATATTACCCAAAGAGGCACTAGAAAATATTCCAGTGCATTTTATTGATGGAGTGAATGGTGAGTTGATACTAATTTTTGTCACTTAGTTTCATGGAATTGAATTTAGAGCTTCCATTAAATGTTATGGATGTGGATAGAATCACTGGATTGTCAAGTACCCTAACAAGCCTCAAGGCAATTTTAGTATCAGTTTGTCAAGATTTTGGATACGGGCACCCATATCTAGCATGCCCTTTACAAAAGGATAAGCAAGGAGAGGCTACCACAGCACTCCATCTGATGAGTGTGGTAGGAACATCCAAAATACCAGCCGTATCGGTGTTTATCTGGACAAGAGTGCAAAAACACCCAAATAAAAAATCAACCAATTTCGCTATTGTAGGAGCTGCTAGTGGCTCATGGAGTTTCTTATATGTCGAATAACTTGCAACTCCTGGTAAATGTTTGACTAGAGATGGCCTCAATCAAAATCTCAGTGTTGATGGTCCATTTTAGTTTAGTACAATTTATTAAGTTTGCCAAATCATCCAAATGGATGGCTATTGTGGGAGGATGATCTTGTCCATAGAGACGCTCAATGGCTCTACTATTAAATTTAAAATGATGCAAACCTTGAAAGGATTCTCTTCATTGGTTGATCTTAGAATGTTTTCTTGGCTGCCCTCTGGCACAAGACATACTATCAAGCAAGAATGTGATTTGATGGGTTTGGGGACTTGTAAGGCGACATGTCATGTCCCCTAAAATATTCAAATTTTCTCGACAATAATTCTAAAATTTTGAAGGAAAAAAAAAATTTCATTTGTGTTCAGATTCCATTTATAGTGGTGTCCATTGTAAAAATCAAGGGAACCTAGTTCCTTGAATTCATCATGAGTCAGGTACATTGCTATTGGCTAATCTGAAAATTAAGCCTATGGCTAGAGCTTGGCAAGCTTCATGTCTTGATGGGCACATGGACTTCGATCCATTGGCTCATTGACGAGTTGGATAAAGTTCGACATCCAAATCAGTAAAATGAACCAAAAGATCGAAAATCTCAACATAGCCAATTATAAAAGTTGTTCATTCCTATTCCAAACCTGAATGTGCATTATCAATTTTTTTGAAATATATATTGAAAACTTAACATTAAATATGCATTATTTAATCTACTTGGCCCAATTTGGCTTTCGTTAGATTTCAATATGTCCATCAGCCCTTAGTTTACTGCTACCCAAACTTGGCAGTTCATGATACAATATTTGTATTTGCAATGCTAGGCCTATCATCATCTGTGAACCTGAAAAACTACTAATTTCAAAATAAAACGAATATGTGAAGCAGAATATCTATATATTGAGTACCACGAAATTCAGGCGCATAGCCACTATGCTTTTGTACACCACATACTTGCCATACACCTGTGCAAGTATTTAATGTATGTCAAAGTTTATCATACCCATATAACATAGAATATAAGGTTTGGCAAAAATTTATATGAATTTTATTCAATAGCATTCTAACCAATGTTGTGTCGAATCGCAATTCATTGAAAGAACCGCGATTCGAAAGACCTTTTCGAAAAGGTCCGGTTCAAACCGTTTTTTTCCGTTCGAACCATTTAAAAAAACAAAAAATCGTTGCTCTTCGCGACCTCCTGCTCGCGACGACTCCTCGCGACCTCCTGGGACCTGCATGCTCCTCGCGACTGTTGCTCCTCGCGACCTCCTGGGACCTGCAGCCTGCTCGTTACCTCCCTGGGGCCCCTGCTCGTTACCCCCTGGGCCCTGAATCTTCCCAGATTTCCGCTTCCCAGATTTTAGTGCCAGAGAGAGAGAGAGAGAGAGAGAGAGAGAGAGAGAGAGAGAGAGAGAGAGAGAGAGAGAGAGAGAGAGAGAGAGAGAGAGAGAGAGAGAGAGAGAGAGAGAGAGAGAGAGAGAGAGAGAGAGAGAGAGAGATCCGAGACACTGGACAGATTCCATAATATAGATCTTGTCTTGTAGCCTGCAGAAGATTGCACTATGCTGGAGCCCTGACAGATTATCTTATTCCAGTGTCTAAAACAGATGTGGATAGATCCGCGAGTCTGGAGAGAAATGAGAGAGAGAGAGAGAGAGAGAGAGAGAGAGAGAGAGAGGGGGGGGGGGGGGGGGTGGAATTGTGTGTGTCACGTGTGGCTGTTCAGTGTGTGTTCAATGTGTGTGTTCAGTGTGTGCGACTGTTGACAAATGTGTGTGTGTGTGTGTGTTATATGTTTGACAATGTGTGTGTGTGTTTGTGTTTTTGTGTGTGTGTGTTTGATAAATGTGTGTGTGTGTGTGTGTTTGAGTCTTGATAGATTTTCAAGTTAAAAGAGTGTGTTTGAGTCTTTGAGAGAGAGGGAGGTAGACTTAGGGGTGGGTGGGTGTGTGTGTGTGGAGGGAGGTCCGAGGGGGAGTTAGACTTTAGGTGTGTGTGAGTGAAAAATTAGAATTTAGGAGGGGGACCCGGGAGAGAGACTAGTGGGGGGAGAGAGACTATAATCTATATAGTAGATACCATGTCGAGAGAGAAGGATCCCTTGTGGGATCATGTGACAGTTGCTTCTAATTATTGCACCTCAGGAACTAAGAGGTGGACTTGCAAGTATTGTGGCAAGGACTACACAGGTGGCCCCACTAGAATAAAGGCACACCTATTGCGTCTACGTGGTTATCAGATCGCAGGTTGTGCGCGAGCACCTCATTGATGATACCTGCACCTCCATCTACGGCTACCTCGGAGGGTCACCATTCGCCCAAAGGTTGGTGAATTATGATCGTAAATTGTAATCAATGATTCGGAATTCTGAAGCTGTTAATAGTTATAACTTATAAATCCATTATCCTATGTTGAGATTCTTGTCACCGGAGTTATTGACAATTGTAAGTTGTTGCTAGATGCTAAATAGAAAATATTTGCATTGATGATTGTGTTGTAAATTATAATTCATTGCATATGCCATATCGTATGTACTTTGATATTACTACAATCTACATACTACTACAGTCTACCACGATTCATCTATCTCCACTATAATTTGTCGTAGATTCTAGAATCTAGATAGTAACTAATAATTTGTGGCCATTGGCAATGTGCAACAATTCCAGCAGGCCCTTCCACATCACAGGGTCAGACTCAGAGTCAGAGTGATGCGGTGGCACCATTGTCACGAGGCTCTTCTCAAGCCCAGAGCCGTACTGGTACACATCTTAGGGGTAGAGATGTGTATGTGGCATCCTTTCAGCAAAGTAACAAGGACATAGCCACTGTCTCTGTTAGGAGGTATTTCTACATGCGGAACCTCCCCTTTCACTTGGCTGCAACCGCTGCATGGAGAGATGATGAGACATGTATCTAGAATTGGTTCGGTGTGGGAGGGACCATCCATGCAGCAGTTGAGGATGACTCAGTTGGTTGCCGAGCGAGACTCCGTGGATAGGGAGCTAGAGCCTATCAGGAGATCATGGGCCATGTAAATCCTGATTCTTAAACCCTACTTTAATGTAATTAGTAATTAGTAATTAGTAATTACTAAATTAATACTAATATGTATTGTCACTTATGTTCTAACTTCTAACTTGAAATTCCAAGTTTGAAGTGGCGAGTGCCAAGTTCTAACTTCTAAGTTCTATCTCTTGAGTCTTATTTTTTATGTTTTGAAAATTAAGAATGATTGAAATAGTTATATTTACTGACCAATTACATAAATTGTTAAATTTTAATGCAATTGACAAGTGCCATCTGAAATCTGAATTTTGTGGGCAATGAGATCTTTTGAACTAGGTATGGGTGCTCCATCATATCGGATGGTTGGACTGATACCAGGAAGCGCCATATTGTGAATATATTGGTTTCTTCTTGCTTGGGCACGATGTTCTTGAGATCCATCGACATCTCGGGCTTAACCTTGGATGCCCAAACATTGTTTGGATTTATTGACGCGGCCATTGTGGAGGTCGGCAAAGAGAATGTTGTGCAGGTGTTGATTCTTGACTTTCAGTTGTGTCGTGAGAAATAAAAATGAGTGAAAACTTTTTACTTACACTACTTGTTCAATGTTTCTTCTTGGATCATGGACTTGTCACTTCAGAGAAGATCAATGTCGGATGTTCCGATGTTGCATTGATGATTGTTGTGCTTTGCAGGTCATCACCGACAATGCGGCAAATTGTGTTGCCATGGGGAAGCTCGTAAATGAAAAGTACCCTTGGATCTTTTGGTCACCCTGTGCTGCACATTACTTAGACCTCTTGTTTGAAGATATAGCAAAGTTGCCATGGATTGCAGAGGTACTAGACATAGGCCGGTTTTTCGTGAGGTTGTCACCAAGAGACCGAGGGTCCTGAGTATGTTCAGGGAGTATTCTAGCCTCGACATATTGAGGCCTGCCCCCACCAGGTCTACTTTTCTATTCATCAAATTTGATTCAAATTTCATCACTTAGATTCTTACTACTTACTACTTAGAAGCTAGTACATAGCTTACTAGCAACTACTAACTACTTTCGAGACTCCAGTTTCAACCTAAGACCTTGTTATCCGATAATTGCTTTGTTGAAGCTAATACAATTTGCAATCATGATCCGTTCCAGGTTTGGCTTTATTTTCATTGTTTTGGAACGCCTCGTGAAGGTGCATGATGGCTTGAGATAGATGGTGGTCTTACAGCCTTGGCGTCAATGGAGGCACTCACGAGAGCCTAAGGCTCAGCGATTTGAGAGGATTGTGCTAGCATCTCCTTTTTGGGATGATGCACGGGCCATTATCATAGCGTTGCAGCCTCTTTACACTGTCATGCGCCTTACGGATAGAGAGGGCTGCACTTTGGGCCTTCTCTATGAGTTCATGGACAGGCAGGCTGGGAGAGCAGATTCGCACCTGCACTGCCATCGATGCAGAGAGGTTTGTATTATGCATTTTCTCTTATCACGATTGATGAGTGTTTACGTAATATGTAGTATGTAATAATAAGTATGCACCATGTGACATGTATGATGTATGATTTTCAAATTTTATAGGGTTGAAGAAATAAGAGAAAAGTGGCAAGCCAGATGGGAGTGGTTCCATCAGCCTCTACATGCTATGGCTTGTATTCTTCATCCTCTATGGAGGAATGAAGATCAGTTCCATGATGCAGAGCTCCGACAGGGATGGCGCACATACATTGAGAGGGTCTATCCTGATCCTGTCATGTAGGATTCACTCAGGGATGATCTCAATGTCTTCAGGTATAAGTCCTTAGTCATGACAATTCTCTAACATTTGTTATTTTTTCAAGTCCTTTGTCTTTCTTGAATCCCAATGAAGTGAGTGGCCACATTGTCACACTCGGCACTCACTTGTGAATGATCTTCAATGTGCATTGTCACAACTCACGTGTGCACTATACAGGCGTGAGACTTTTGAGTTTGGGTGTCCAGGAGGAGCGCGGCCTAGAGAAGGACAATTGCGCCCTGTTTCATGGTGGAACAAGTCAGGGGGTGATTGTCCTCAATTGCAGAAGCTCGCCATACGCATTCTCTCACAGGATTGCACATCGAGTGCATGTGAGAGGAATTGGAGTTTGTTCCCTCTGATTCATACGAAGAGGAGGAACAGGCTTAGTGTTGCACAATTAGACAGGTTGGTGTATGTGCACGCCAATCTGCGGCTTCTGAAGAAGATGAAGGGGGCGAGGGAGCCTATGCAGGAAAATTGTAATTTGATAGTTGCAATTGTGTTTGAACATTGAAATTTGAATTCTTAGTGACATTCTAAATGTGTTGTTCTACTGTCTACATACTACAGGTAAATCCAGATGACATTGATGTGACGAAGGTTCCAGACCTACCACCAACGTCACAGGAGGTAGAGGACGTGTATGCACTACTCTATGATGACGCCATGCAGTTTGCAAGTGAATTTCAAGTTCCAATTTCAAGCTTTGAAATTTGAATTAGCCCTTGAGCCTTGAGGCTTGGGCCCTTGCAAGTTGGTCCTTGCCACTTGGAAGTTTGAACTTTGAGCTCCATCCCATATTCTAAGTAGTAACAAGCTTTAGAAATTAGAATTGAAACTTGTAATTGTGAATCGTAACCCTTTGCCAATCTCTGCGTGCAGGACCTACCACTCGGGCTGCTGCGCGTCGCAGGACAGGGGGAGAGGCTTCCAGTTCACGAGCCCACGAGGACAAGGAGCCACTAGAAGACGAAGACGACGTAGAGACCTCGGAAGATGAAGCTGACAGCGAGGATTTCTCATAGCATGAGACTGATCCATCTGATGATGTTGATAGCATTGATGAGGATCCTGAGCCTGCACGTACGAGGTCACAGCCTCCACGGGTGACTAGGAGGAGGCTACGTTAGGCTTTAGTGACTAGTCTGCCTTAGGGGGACTCAGGAGATTGGCCCATTTGTATTTACTATTTAGTATTTAGTATTCTAGTTAGTTTAAAGAAATTAGGAGCTGAATTTGAACTTTGAAGTTTTGAGATTATATGGATGAGTTAAAGTACAGATATGATTCAAGACTCAGGTAACAAGTTTACATTTTGGTAATGTTCAAATGTGGAATGTTTCAATTATCAATGTTGAATGTCGAATGGGATTTGTACTCACAAACTACGGCAAGTTGTAAGTTGTAACTCAAGAGTTAATATTTAGAAATTAGTACTTACTACTTAGTATTGTAACTTGTTACTTGTAAGTTGTAAGCTATTAGAAGTTAGAACTTAGTACTACAATCTATTACTTGTTAAAAGTTACACAAGGTGATGATGAGAACGACACTCATCGTCATACCAAGGGGGTCATACTGATCATTGTATACATTGTCATTTTCGTCACGGTTCGAAAAGGCGATTCGAAAGGTACCCTCAAACATTGATTCTGACTGCATGTTTTGGCAGTTTTTGAATTAGCCTCTTTCAATTCAAATTTGAACTTACAAGTGTTTTCGTAGTGCTTCGTCTATAATTGTTTTCGTAAGGCTAGACAATTAGTTCTATACAAGCTCATATACACATTGTACACCTCTCGTACAGCTTCTCCTTATGCAAATAATTACCATCACAAATAGCCACAGCACATATCTGTCACGTACTAGCCATATCAAAAAAAATTTCAATTGCTTGATAATGCATTAATCTTCAATGAGTGAGAGGCAACTTACAACCAGAGGAAATTCAAAATTTTGTTCAAGAACATATACAATGTCGATGCTGGCAAGGATATGACCGCAGAAAAGAGATTTGCAGATTTGATGTTGTCTGCATTTTTCAGCAGCAATCAGATGTCAAAAAGACAGTGTTAAACATCTTATCGCAGTGAGGAGCTACATTTGGCCAACAAGACAAATCATTTTACGCCTTGTACCACTGAATGGATGCTTCCTTTAACAATAACCCAGAAACCTGAACAAATTCTCAGATTCCTATAAATATGCCACTGAAGGATGCTTCTATTATCAAAAACCCAGAAACCTGAAAACATTCTAGATTCCCATAGACTCGATAAGATTTTCAATGTCTTGTCCACACCAACGGATGGATAACCAAGGTAACTCAAAAAACAAGTACCTGTTCTACCTGGGGTTCAGTAAGCCACTGAAATAAAGGTTTCCCCTTGCTAACAAAGCACCCAAGATTTGCACCATCAATATGAAAAGGAGAACCTAAAGAGTTTAGCAGGCTTTCAACTGCATGTTTTACTAAAGAAGCACCAGCAACTCGACTTCGTCTACCCCACCCTGTAATAATGTAAACCCTCTCTGGTGCCACCCCAGAAGTCACCATCCTCTCTTTAAAAAGGACCAAGGTCCTCAATAAAGCAACCAAAGCTGTACCAATAGACATAACATGTAGGTTGACTGACCAATGGTGTGGTGTTTTGTCTGTTACAGCACGTGGATACAAGCTCTTTTCAACCACAATGTCCCAGACATGGCCAGCTGCAGATTTTAGCCCGGAATCATGGAGGAAATCAATCAAAGAATCAGCAAAACCCCTTTTAGTCTCCTGCTCCTCAAATTGCATACAGTCAAAGAAATGCCTAATAAGAGACCGTGTATCACTCGGCTCACTTGTTAAGAAAGAACAAAGGAATGTATGAGCTGGATGTTCAATGCGACCCTTAAGGCTAAGCATCAAATCTATTTGCTGCTGCTGCTCAGTACCCTTGCAACAACTCAAAAGTAAGGTGTAAGTCTGCAAACTGGGATCGAGACCCCACTTTGACATACTTTGAAGAACTTCTCTGGCTGCATTATAAGAATTTAGCCGCAGGTAAGCACTAAGTAGGGAGTTGCATGCTGGTACATTAGCTTTAACCCCAGAATGAATCATTTTGTTGAACCATTCAACGGCTTTTTCAGCATTTCCCGACTTTCCCCACAAATCTACCATCAATCCATATATTGGAGCATCTGCAGTCCAACCTGCTTGTTCCATCTCAAATAAAACAAGTTCTGCTTCTTCTACATGGCCAGAGTGACCTAGTACCTCCATCATAATGCTGTATGTTACTTGATCTGGTCTATATCCAGCCTCTTTCATGTCATTGTATAGCTTCATAGCCATGTCAAACTTACCTGCCTTTGCAAAATGGTCAATCATGGTATTATATGTAACTAAGCTAGGGGGATAGCCCTGATCAACCATCTCACAAAAGAGCCTATATGCTGCAGTGAGCTTGCCAGCTTTTCCGAAGCAATGTATCATTAGGCTGTAAGTAAAAGTATCTGGACAGTAACCTGCCTGTTGCATCATATCGTAGAAGCCCACTGCTGTGTCATGACAACCAGCTTTTGTATGCAAATCTATTAATGTCCCATAGGTGACTCGATCAGGTTTACATCCCACAGTATGCATGTGATTAAAAATATTCCGTGATGCTTCCAAGTAATTTGCTCTCCCATAACTGTGAATGAGTCTGTTGTAAGTTACAATGCTAGGCTTGCAGCCTTCTCGGAGCATTTCATTGAACAAACAGTCTAAAGCTTCAAAATTTCGAGCACGTCCTAGTATGCCAAGCATCGTGGTGTAAGTGTGAGCGTCATGCTTATAACCACGTTGATCCTTAGCCCAATTGAAGAAGCTAAGTGCTCGCTCTGTATCTTTTTGTTGTTTAAGTACCTCATTGATTTGAAATGGACTCAGATTCAAATCAAGATCAGAAAGAGCTTGGACTGTTTCTTGCCCCCATTCCCTTTTGGCAAGTATGTCACACACACGTTCCACAATCTCTTTCTTCACTGACATAGATCCGCTAATATTTGTAGCAGAATGCAAGCGTCTGCCATCTCTTAGCTGGTGAATTGTACAGGCCTTGTGTTGAGCCCTATGTGCCCCATTGGTTGGAATCCTGAAATGATGATCATTATCTCTGTCACAGTGTATTTTGAAATTCTTGTCATATTTGCCTTTCCCTTTGAGACAACTTTTTTTCTCTTTTAACCGCGACTCCGACACTGTGGTTAGTGGAATCTCAACCAAACAAGACACTCTTGACTGTGACGAATTGCATGATGCAGAGCCATGAAAAGAATCTTTATCATTCTTCTTGAAGTCACTAGCATGATGGACATGTGGCACCACTTTAGATCTAGCCTCCACGTGCTGATAGTCACCAGGAAAAGCTATGTCCTGACTGCCAGCTAAACTGATACCAGGATTAAAGGCTGAACTCTGGCAATAAATCTGTGAACTGTGTTTGTGTGAAACCTTTACCTCTCCACCCCGAGGATTAAAATATGAATTTGTCTCCAAAGCCATAGACGACTGTCTTCTTGAGCTACTAGTGTGATCTGAATTTGACGATCTTCTGCCAAAGTTGGGTACGGAATGTCCTTGTTGGACAACTGAGGCAGATGCTCTAGGTTCATCATAATCAGTTTCATGGTGAGAAAGATGACCAACAGCTGCGAGACCAACCTCTGCATCATTGTGCCGGGAAACATCTTGCTGAAATCTGCTATCCTTTCTGGAGCATGAGGAAGACCTCCCAACGGACACAGTTGCAGGTGCTAGTATCTGTTGGTCACGTGTACGTAATTCAACTTGTGAAATGGCGGCATTATTTGCAGATGGTCGATTGCCTTGTGTGCCATGGTCAGCTGTTGAAGACTTGTAGAAAGCAGTTGTTCTCCTATCAAATTTGGAGTTACCATCCACACCAGTACTGGTTTCTTGAGAAGCAGATCGCTGCCACCGTAATGGTTTCGACTTACTTGGTGGTGTTGCAGAGGTTGGTGAACTGAGTAAGGATATATGAAGTCCACCAACAGCAGAGTTACTTGTAAATGAGTCAGCACAATTATTACCAACCCTACTACACCTTCCTTCTGATCTTTGTTCATCAAAATTGGGATGTGAATTTCCATCTGAAGAGTTAGTTCTCGATCCACATGTTGTTCCAGCTACCAGCCAAGTCCTGGCACCTTTGTAAATGGGCAATAGCTGTTTGGACCGCAACATTATCTACACAAAAAACAATAAAAACAAATTGCTGGAACTTCAGAATTACCATATCTCAATGGCGGAGACACACCACAGGTTGAAAAGCTTCCAAAATATGTCAAACAGTACTTTCCAGATAAAAGATCAAAAGAATTGGACCAAGCATTAAAATAAAGCAAGACACTAATACGTGTTGGCAAAGACGAGTACAATCAGAGGGTTAAAGAGCAATTCATTACGCAAAAAACTGAAGGATTGCCAGTCTACTAGACAGTGAAGCAACACATTCATAAAAGCGGACAGCCTGTTTTTACCATTGAAGAATACTGATAAACAGCATTGACAAATAAGAATGCTTATTTTTAAAAGAAAATCTCAAAGCGTTGTGACACACATACCTGAGATCAATACTGTCAGCTGCATCAGCAATGCATTTGTCTTCTTCTTCAAGCATCAAGAAAGTTAAATCACTGAACAGCTTCCCTTGAGTTGGTGTGTTTGGTATGTTCACTGACCATCTATGCTTCTGCATACAAAAGCCTGGTTGGCTACCAAACATCACGAAGGTGAAAGAAGCAGGCCTCCACCTTGTAAAGATAACAAGAGAACTCTTGAGGAGGTAAGACTTTTCTTGCCAAAAACATTTGCACAGTTCCATAACCTTCTTCAACATAGCTTAGACTATAAAGTCCAATTAAGCACAGCATAAAAATCTTGCGCAGTTCTAAAGTCTCAAAAGAATCTAACACATTCTCATGTTTGTATGGTCGACCATCCTCTGCATTGCATTTTCATGCTTAGTATTTTCCATCATTCTACTGCTACTATGTTAGTGGCACTGAATCTTGGATTAGATTATGGACAAAAAAGCTTTCACTAAAGGCAATGGTCACAATAACAACGCAACTGCAATGGTCAAATTTGGTTCTAGACACAGAATGCTCATCTTATAGGGGCAATTGCAAATACTACAGCTTCAAGTTCATTTTCCCTATGTAATCGAATTTGCTTAGAATAGATAAATGCTGATTGGGATGATGGACAGAATTCAAGAATAGTCAAGACAGACAACTCTGCATAATGCTTGAGAACTTTTTCAATTATTCATAATAAACCCTCAGTAGACTGCTCAAAGATATTTACCTATTCAAATTCGAATTAAGGTTTGGAAGGCTCAAGGAAGCTCATCCAAATATTTGCATTGTCACCACTAAGGTGCAGTTTAAGCCTTTTCAAGACTTGGAAGAAATGAAGACCATATGACTTACAACATTTGCAAAAAGAACTCCAGGCTGGGAGTGTCCTTGGTGAATGAAGGTAACAAGCTAGAATATTTATCATAGAAGCTGCATCCTGTCTTTCGTTAAAAAGCACAATTCTATACACCCACCACAAAACCTTTTTCTTTAACAAGATGATAGTTCATGCATCAGAAATGTCAGGTATACTTCAAAACTCCTCAAGAAATAAACACAGAAATTCCAAAAAAAAGATTCAATCCACATTGCCAGACACACAGCACACTAGCATACACTAGCATAGTTGCACTGAGTTTCTAGAAACGCGTTTATGGTTTGGGACAGCGTTTCTCAGTTTTTTATAAATTTGATTTTTGTGGACAACATGGGTATCAAATTCAAGCATTAATTAAGGGCAGTACATTTATGTAGGTTGCCGTAGATGTGTCCTCAAATAGTTTAACAAATGAATAGTTATGGTTAACTGTTTACACAACTTTCACCTTGAATGAAGTAATCTGTATAAGGAAATGTTCTTACCCCAGAGGCTTCCTCCATTTGAGACACCTGGACCCAAGGGTGGTAGCCCAAGCGTGGTCCAGGGTCTCAAATAAAGGGAGGCTCGAGGGTGGGAGCTTCCCCTGCATAAAGAACTGTCAAAGAATGCCGAAAGCTAGTAATCGTATTGCTTGTTGCAAATTTACCAAAATTCTCCATGAAAACTGGTCGAGAAAGTCACCCTTCATGAGAGGAACCTCACCTATAGGTTACAGTCCCCAGGAGAAGACTTTATGGCCATCACCCAGTGTCACAGCCAGCCGTTTCCTGGTTTTGATAAAAGTTTCCATGGCTTCCAGTCACAGCTAGGCAATATGCCCATTAAACCTGTCGGCTTGTTAGGCATATAATGTCCTGCTGCCATCGTGGAGGATTTTGCGAGAAATAATGTTATTGAGATTAAAATAAAATATCTAGGCAAGATTTCTATAAATCCATAAGGTTCCTCAATATTCTCTGAGTTTTCATGTAGCAACTGAGACATTCTGCCAACCGCACCTCCAAATGCACTGGAAACTTTTTGACATGTCTTTAGGAACATGGAATGTATGACATGGAAATGTTATTGACGAAGCATAACAAGTCTTTCCAAGACTTTGAGCCAATGTAAATGGTACAGAAGCATTTCAGGTCACTAGAAGCCCAGTCTTACAAATTTACGAGGGTAACTTGCATCACAAGCTACCGGAACATTTTGAAGCTCCTTCGAATGTTAGCGCGCTTTCAACGTGCATGTCACTGATTTGAACGAGTAAACGAAATTCGGGGGTCTTCGAACATACAAGAGATTGTAAATGCTTATGATTTTGATTTCTTATAGCATTTCTTGCCAAAAGCAGCATACAATTCGAGGACTAATTGTAAATACAAGAAGTAAACAAGCGAGAAACCAAAAACAAATTTCCTAAGAGAATTAAATATGAGCAACATGTCACAACGATAAAATGTTGAGAGTTTTTCTTATACGGTAAATTTCTTTTTCCTGTATCCATAAAATGTTGTGAGTTGCGAAGCATATAACATTCCACAGCAGTCCATTCATTGATGAGCAAGAATGAGGCTCCTCCAAACACAAAAGTATGCACGGAAGACACACCAAAACCCTATCAAACAACTGTGATGCTGTTTCAACTTCCTTAAAAACCTCCTCACCAAAACACAGACGGGATGATGCAACAGACCTACCAGCAAACAGACAAGGCGGTTCAGCCAGCTTCGTGTACAATATATCCTCCAGCCGCAGCTTTCATGGATCCTGGAGGATCGGATCCATGACCGTCTCTCTTCGATACTGTGTGTCTTCTATAGCAGAATTAGTGTGAAAGAAGGCAGGTGACATAAAAATGTGTGTAGTTGCGGCGCACACAAATGCAAGGAGAGAATGTGCCTTAATTGAGTATATTCATTCTTTTCCTTTTGTGAGAGACATTGGGAAAACACCTAATGCATTTATTCATAAGAAAAATTAGTAGGTACATTTGATGAAAAAGATATATACACCCACAAGGGAAAGTTTAAATGAAAGTAAGCTTAAACCAAAGCAAAGCTTGCAGTAAAGTTAAGACTAATATAGATCTTGGCATTAAAAATAAAAGTGCATAAACTATGATGATGTCAGTGGGAGTCTGCCAACTGACTGCAGCAGATCAGAAAAGTGAAGAGGTGGTGAGTCGGCTAATGAAGAGAGATGATATGTAGTAGACCCAGCCATCGTCGCCCGTTGCAGAATTGATAGGGCCTGAGCACGTTGCAGGGCAATGGAAATACGTTGTTTGAAAGAAGCCACGAGAATAGAACCAGGAATACCTTGAAGCTCTGCCGCCTGATGAGAACACATGCGAAGAAAATCCTCAAAGCGTCGATGCAAGGTGCCATAAGTCTCAATTGCCAGGGGAAGGAAAGCATCAATGGGGTGCCTGTCAGAGTAGTTTTTTTCCTTCTCTTGAGCTGTCACACCTGCCACTTTTCCTAGTGTGAAAGCAGAGTGAGGCAATAGGTCACCACACGTGAGATCAACGACAACATCTGCCAAAGTACGAATCCATCCCGAGAGAGACAATGTCGACCCGCCTGCGGGAAGAGTGGGACGCGAAAGAAGGAAGGACATGAGACTACTCTCTGAGGACATTGAATCCTCCATCTCTGGCTATAGCGGCCATTGCATCTCTAACAACATCATGCGTAGTTGTGTGCTCACTCCCAGAAGGATAGCGGAGGAGGTGGATAGCAAGAGCATCAATAAGGTGACCACAAACACACCTGGAGAGACTCAAGACTGAAGGATGAGGTAGCCCCAAGCGAAGACGAAGAGCAGTGGTAAAGACAACTGAAAGGAAGGAATAACATGCTGAGTTGACAGCCAAGCCCCCGCACCAGGACCCGCACAAGAAAGAAGTCGAGCTCGGTGCAACGCTGAAGGAGCCTTACAGAACATGCTGAAAAGGGTTTGCTTATGCATGCGCTCCAAGAGGGTCTCTTGCAGGTGATCAGAGCTGAAAGTGAGGAGTTGCTCAAAAGGAGGAAGACAAACTTGGGCAAAGAGGGGGAGGAGCTCTCGCACAACAATGAGGAGGTGCTGGAAAGGCAGAGAACCGCTATCCACATGAGCAATGCAATCCGCCAAGAGAGGGCGAAAGCCCGAGAGGAACTGAGAAGACAAAGTAGGGGCCACGAGAGCCCAGCTTCCAAAAAAAGCTGCAGGTGTAGAAGAAACTGTAAAGAGAAGACCCACACCTCCACAAGAAATGGGTAATCGAGCATGGTTCCGAACTGAAAGGGTCTCCACAACATCCAAAGAATCTGGGCCCAAAAGACGGCCAAAAACATCCATAATAGAGTTGTCAAAGGAAGAGAGAAGATGCAAAAGTTCCTAAGTAGGGGGGAAAGTCTGCAGCAGATAAGAAGGACGTTGGATAAAGCAAGACGTTTAGATGCCAAACGCGACCTGAGTGTTGCCCAACCGGGAAAGCATATCTGAATGAGCAACATCCTCCTAGAGAGCCTCACCAAGAAAAGCAGAGCAGAAGGAAGTAGACCCAAAAAAAACACCCAGAATGCGAATGTCATTCGAAGGGGCAAGGAAACCTTGAGGAGAAACAAAGTTCAGGGGAAGTGCTAGAGACCACACTAAACACTTGCGAGGTTGAATGAACAAACCAAGAGAAGTCAGCTGCTCAGAGAAATAATGAAATGTGAGGAGCATCGTAGGAGCAGGACCAACAATATGAGTGTCATCAGCAACCGAAGGAAATAAGCAGGAGGAAAAGGCCTCTGTAGAAGCTCGAAGTGCATGGAAATGAGCCAGAGTGAAAAGAGGACCACCCAAAGGATCAACTTGACATGATGTCAAAGGAGGAAGGCAATTATCCCATCTGGTTGCCACTGTTGCCAAGAGAGTTAGATCTTTCACAAATAGTGCCGATTGTCGAACCGTCAGATCTAGAGAGTGAACATACTCTCTCTGATACGCTTGCAAAGCCCGGTGGAAATGCACTAAAATTGTCCAGCTGTAGGGCTGATGGATGATTGGCCAATTGGGCATATGGATGGTGATTTTGTCCATAACCAATCCCAAATCTTTCCATTTATTCCTTCGCGACATTGGCACATAATAAGGATCTACCCGCAATTGGCAAGGGTTGGTGACGTAACTCCTAATTGATTCCGGAGTTTTCTCAAAAATGGTAATTCTCCATGTCGGCTGCTTTTCCAATATAGGTATTTTGTCCAATTCTTTGTCGGCCTCTATCTCGGAGGCCTTAAACTTCAGAACCCAACCCTCATGCGAGGACTCATGCGGATGTTGCAATAAGAAACTCTGGATCTGGTCCTCGACGCTGATGGGTCTTCTGAATAGTGGTGTGGTCCTTGATAAGGATGGACCCGCTTGCACTGCCAGTAAAATTGGCGGTTGTTCTGGTATATCTGAGCTCTCCCCTGGTCCATGCCTGAATCTAACCTTGTATCCATTTGTACTTCTTCTTGGCGCATAGGGGAGAATTGCAGCATGACAGGTACTTGGATTTGTGGTCCGGCTTCCAATACCTGAGCGGTTGCTTTTTCATAGGCGGTGATGGTTTCTTTATCCTTTGCCAACTTGGTTGAAGCTGCTCCTTTGAACCTGTCAAAGCGGCCTTGGAATTCCTGAAGAGCCACTTTGTACGTTTCCACTTTCTTAAACAAATACGCGATCTTCGTCGGTGTGACCGGATGATCTGGTATTTGCGTCTGAAGATATGCATTACACTCAAGGGCGGTCGCATCAATTCACCTTGGAGACACGTGTGATCCTGCTCCGCCATCTGCAATTGACCCTTCAGTAGTTGCACCTGATGTTTTGCATCCTGCACGGCCTTATCCACCTGATTCTGTACGGTTGTCAGGGTGTTTTGCAAGGAGCTGACGTTTTCTTCCAGGCGATCAGCCTGTTGCTGGGCCAGCTTCTTTCCAGCTTCAGACTTGTCTTCGTGCTGCTAGGCAATTTTTAACTCTCGATCTAACTGGACAATCTTCTGGCTGATGAGCGTGTTTTCTGATCTCATATCTAAAATTTTCTGTTCCATTTCTTTTTTTTCTCCAGCATAGACTGGATCACTTGCGCAAGGCTTGAGACCAAACCGAGAGCATCACTAGAATCTAATGCCATGGAGGCAGCGGCAGCATGAGGACCTAATGGTACTGTCCTCGGTTGGCATGGAATAGGTGCTAGTACTTCTTCTTCTTAAAAAATGTCTTCGTCCTCCCTCAGCCATGGTGGCATCGAACTACTTTGGTGATTTCACAGTTTTGTTGACCCGAAGTGCGGCTGGGCTATCTTCAGTGTGAGGTTGCTGGCTTACATCTTCAACACCGACAGTAGTGTCATGGATTTGTCCAAATCCTCTTCCAGGGGATTAGAGTTCAAAGGGCGCAGGGCTCTGGGGCATTTCAAAAATTTTGGCAGCCCCAAGGGGGTTGGAATCATCGAACATATCCATGAAAAATTGCGTGTTTGGTGAAGTAGCTTCAGTGTGCGGGGGTGAGGCAGCCTTGGCAGCTGTGATGGGAATGGTAGCCCCAATGGTCACATATTGTCCTTGTGTAAAAGCAGAGGCAAGGGAAGCACCAGAGGCGGGGAGAATAGGAAGTTCAGTGCGAACAACAGCAGGGGGCGGTAGCGCAGCTGACGATGTATGCCTAGTGCGACGTCGTGACGTGGAAGGCAAGTCAGGAATGACGATCTCGCTGCGTGGATGATGAAGACTATGGAAACTCGAGACCTGGTGAGACAACTCGGTCGATGCTTCTTTATAGACTGAAAGCACAGAATCCAGGTGGAAGCCAGGGATTTTGTTTTCTAGGTGAGAGGCGGCTAGAAGAGACAAAAAAGAGCCAACAACGAACTGCTGCTTAGTATTGGCCTTAATAGCTCATTTAAACTCACCAGAAACTGTCTTGAACCAATTATATGGTTCAAGAGGGGCTTTGGCCAACTTGGTATAGGATTCAACTATCCTATGGAAGAGTTGTGAAGTGATGCGATCTTTCCTGAGGTTGCCAACCATTAAGAAGTTGTTCAGTAGCTGGGCAACAGCGTGGATGGAAGGCTCAGTGATGGCTTCAAGGAGGTATCCGTCATTGGTCTAGTGCAGATCATTGGTGAGGTCAATATAAGGCTTGATGGCCTATTTGGCCTGCTTATAATTGGGTGAGGCTTGTGTTCCAAACGCTATGCCTATGGCTGCAAGGGCAGCCTCAGTGACGCGCACCTTGTGTGTTGCTCCCTAAAAGGTGATATAAAATTTGGATTTCTCTTTCTTCCATGTACTGAAGGCAAGAGTGATGAAATCCATGTTGATTCTACCAGAAAAGGCTCTCTCATGAATACCCATTGCAGTGAGCAGAGGCTCCGCAAGGGTCATCCACTGAGTGACCATATTTGTGCTAGGAAGGATCATGATGTCCGTTGCAGATGGGACACCACAATGGATAGTATAACGTGGAGACTGAGAAGTATCGGTAGAAGACACGATGAGCAGAAAGGAAATGTAAGACGCGCAAAAGTATATCAAAAAGCAGTTCAAAAACTTTGGAAGGCTTTGGTTGCGGGAAAAATTCGCAAGAGCTTCGCTAGCACAAGTGAGGAATGAATCGAATTCAGCCAACTTATAGGTGAATTTGGTGGGTCCATTACACTGAATACTAGTTTGGCTGATCAGTTCTGAACAAAAATTTGCAAGCATGTACAATACTGTGAAATTAGGCTATAAAAATCTCGACGAAGGTTTCTGGAGATCTGAACCTATCAGGCGAACGTTTTCCAAGGCTAGCGAAAGATGAACCTTTGCCCAGGAGGGTCCTTCGCCCAAGTACTGTCATAAATGCATTTTTTCACAATATGAACCTATGGACAACCTAATTTTGACAGTTTAAGATCATCTAGCAGGTCGACGAAGGTTCATAATGAGGTTAAGGTGCTCGGCGAAGGTTCTTAAAATGGCATATTATTGATCCTTCGCCTGACTCAAAAACTAAAATATTCCTGGACAGGAACCTTCGCCCAACTCAAATTAGATAAATCTAGAGTGGATCTACAATTTGAGAGCTCAACAAAGGTTTCTAGTACTGTATTGGCCAAATCTGACCAAAACAGTGATTTTCTAAGTCATTTTTCATAAAAAAAATACTGTCCTTCCTTTCCCTATGCTGATGACTTTTCTGACTTTTGCTCATCAGTCTTTTCTCAATTTTTTTTTTACTGTCTTTTTCACCAAAAAAAAAAAAAACTGAACAATCAAATATTGAAAACAACAAATAAAATTAAAAAACTCTTGAGATAAGACTTGTTGATCTGGCGGAGCCGGCTGCCAGAACTTGCGTAATCGACTGCCATTCACTGGAGTATTAAATCGTTTTCCATCCAAGTGCTCAAGAATTACTACCTACACCATAGTTCAAGATTTTCTTCACTTTATACGGGTCTTCACCGGCTAAACTTCAATTCTCTCTTGATCAGCTTGGTTTTGTACATTAATGCGAGATCTCCTACTTTCAGATCCTTTTTGTGCAATCGACGATCGTGCCATGTCTTGCGGCGGGCTTTCTCTACTGCTAATGCATGAACCGTCATCAATCGAGTTTCACATAATTTGTGCAATGCTTCATGACGTAGTTGTAAAGACTTATTATCATTTAATCGTTCCGTTGTTGCTATGCGTAAAGACGGGATTAAAAATTCAATCAACATAACAACATCTTGATTATAAACCAGTTGAAAAGGTGTTTGATTTGTACTATTTTTGTAAGCGATTCTGAATGCCCATAACGCTGCATACAGTTTATGCTCCCAATCAGACCGACTCGCTTCAACTGTCTTTGTCATAATGGTGCAGAGAATCTTATTGGAAGATTCAGCCTGGCCAAATTTTATTCAGACATGTGATGTTTTCCAGTGAGCACGACGCCCTACTCGACAAAATTATAAACCCTTGCATCCGGTTTTATCGCAAGCACCGTTTGAAAAATGGGGACTGGATTATATTGGTCCTATTCATCCTGTCGCGCAAGGATCTCAGGCCTGATATATTATCGTAGCAACTGACTATATGACCAAGTGGGTTGAAGCCAAAGCTGTCAAAGTTGTTGATGCAAAATCTACGGCCACGTTTTTGTATGAAATATTATAATCAGATTTGAATGTCCGATTGAGATTGTCAGTGACCGAGGTACACACTTTGTTTACAATAAAGTGTTTTTAGGAAGATTTTTTTGTTATACACAGATTTAGCACTCCTTGTCCTTATGAAGCGTAGGCCACCAACAACCTGATTGCAAAAGTTTGCGAACAGTAATATCAGTAGAGAAGTGTCCTCCGCCCATGCCATTATGTGAAAACATGATTAAATCGGGTACTTCATGCGGTAAAACACATCTTCGTAGAATATTGTCTGATCCACGACGACACAATTGTCCTGCAATCAATTGATAAGGTTGAGCCTTATGAATCAATTGTCTCTTCTGTACTTTTGTCAAGGAGTCATTCGATTGTCCTAGCATCAGGTACTCAACAATATCCGCTGCCCACTCAGGTACTGCTTCAACATAGAATAATGCAGCATCTGGTAGTTCATCATCCACTTCAGTGTTAACTGGTGCAGATTCAATGCGCGAAACGTGATCGGCTAGATAATGTTGCTTCCCCTTTCGAACCACAATTTGAAAGTCAAATTCAGTCAATAACAATAACCATCTTGCAATACGTCCAATATTGCATGTCTTGTTTACCAAGTAAAGTAACAGCTGGTGATCCGTATAAAATGCAACGTGCGTTTCCATGAGGTAGTGACGAAATTTTCGAACAAAAAAAATCATGGCTAACGCTTCACGTTCTGTTGTTGAATAATTCTTCTCTGGATCTATAAGCTGTCTACTTGCAAATCGTATAGGATAATCCTTTTTATAATCACTTGGCTGCGTCAAAACTGATCCAATGGTTTATTTTGAGGCATCCATATGAACATGGAATTCTATCGTCCAATATGGAGAACATAGTATTGGTGCTGAAGTTAATGCTTTTTTTAATTTTTCAAAGGCTTTTAATGTCTGTCCAAATAGGAACAATAGTCAGTTTGTATATAGGTCGTGCTAAATGTGCAAAGAAGATAATAAAAATTCGATAGTAATTCGCATGACCCATAAACACATAATATCAACAAATTGTTGTTGGCGGTGGCAATTCCACAATAATCTTGATCTTGGAATAATTTGTGGCAATACCATGTCTTGATATCACATGTCCAAGCACAACTCCGTGGGAAACCCATATCTGGCATTTTTCTAGATTTAGAGAAATATGATATTTGCAGCATCTTTCAAATACTTTTTCCAATCGATCCAGGTGGTCTGCATCTGTACTATGAACTCCCAAGTCATCCAAGTATATATCATTCAATGGTATAGAATCAGCAGGTACTGGATCGCTACTGGTTCTTTCTGCTTTTGTGCTCTGGTGACCACCATCAAGGGTACACTTGATTTATTCTGAGCTGCTGGTCTTCGCTTGATTGTTATCAAATTTACACGAGCTGTAGCTGGTGGTGGCTTCGGTCTTGCTGGACAGTCTTTGTTTGCGGGGAAAAAGACCCATTTTTCAAGTTATTTTTGGCGAAAAATCATCGCCACGCGCTATTACGCCAATGCGGAACTGCTTAAAACTGACGCGTAAATGGCCCACTATGGCCGGTTGCACTTTTATTGAAACTTTGTCTATTTATTAATTTACCTTGGACTTAAATTTATTTAAGAGGCCTATACCCCTAGTTTCCAGGGTTTGTCGGGGCTAGGAGTGCCAGTTCGTTTTGAAAACCAATTAAATGGCAGTTTTATTCACCGTAAGCCACTTTAGTGATTTAAAAGCGAATTTGGGGCCCTGCCCTTAAGTTTGGGCCGAACCGCCAAGAAAGCCCCTATTGATGCCCATTCATGAAGAGGTGCACCTCTTTGGCCCTCAGCCCTCTCTAGCATTAGAAGGGGCCATCCTCTACATAGCATTCAGCCATTGTCATTTTGAGAGAGAGAGAGAGAGAGAGAGAGAGAGAGAGACTAGGTGCAAAAAAAGAGTTTGTGGAGGAGGAAAGAGGGAAGGAGAAGAAGCAAGGGTGTTTGATCCCTCCTTGGTGCCTCCCATTTCTGTGGCTCTTACTCTACTCTCAGTCTTTCTCATTTTGTTGTTCATCATTATACACTGCTCACTTTGGAAGTGAGGGGAAAAGAAGAAGAGGCTGATTTGCCTGGTGACTTTCACTCTAACTTCTTTGTTGGATATTTACTGCAAACTGCTTATATTTCATTGCTATTGATTCACTGCTTTGATCTCTAACATTGTGTTATCACTATTTCTTTTGTTAAATCAAATTTGGTGTTATCTTTTGCTACCTCTAGTATTGTGGTTGTAGGTGTAAAGCTTTGAAAGCCATTTGCTGCCTCTAACCTTGTGTTGGTGCAGGCTGTGGACTCATGAGAGGCTGTGATGCCTTTTTACTCTATATTTTTTAAGTATCATTTCCTTGTAACGTCAATTGTAATGTGTTGTTCATTCAAGCTTTGAAGTTCATGTGAATATCTTATTATTTGTCACTATACAAGAAGGCAGTCTTTGTCTTGTTTATTGCTGATCACTAAGGCTTTCAAAGCTTTGTCAGTAGTTTTGAGAAAAGCCCAACGAACTAAGTCTGCTCACTGCTAGTTTTTTTTTGAGATGTTATTGATCTGTCTGTGATCCAATACCCCGTGGGTTTGTCAAAAGCAAACTAAACACCTCTAGTTTTGCTGATGATTTCACTCCAAAAGGTGACTGACGCATAAATGCTTGTATAGTAAAGTGCGCCTGATGATTTGTGTTGGCTATTCCCACGAGATTTAGATAGTGGCTAAATGCCCTTGCCAAAGGAACGGCCCATTCCCTGTTTGCGATCCCATTCTAATTGCCTGTGGCTCATTTTGGCTAATTTCTTCACCTGTCCGTTGGCTGCCACCTTGCAGACTCTCCGGCACCTGCTAATCTGCACCCTACTGGCAGATCTGCTCAAGCGCTCTAAACCAGGCCGCAGCCACTACCTCTGTCTGCGGGTCTGTCATTGTGTGCACCATGAGCCTACCTGTGATCTGTTGCTGATCGTTGCCTTCCCAACCTGTATCAGACCCTCGCTGCCCTGCCATCTACCTATCCTTGTTGTGCCCCCGGTCTCCTGTCTCCGGCTCATTCAAAAGCCTGCTTGTCCCATCTGCAGCCTGCGCCCAATCTCTGTCCACGGATCTGCTCCCTACCTTCCTGATCTGCGGTCCTCTCTAATTGCCCTTGCTCTATCCACGACCTGCTGCCTTCCTGACCTCTCCCTTATCTCCATTTCCTATACCTTCTTACCTGCGAATCTACGACCTCCAGACCTGCGACCCTGTTTGCGTGGGTTTTCCCATCTGCCCAGCCTGTGGCCTTCTTCCAGCTCGCTCTCCTCCTCCACCTGCCCACGACCCTACTTTGGTCATTTCCCTTCCCTAGATCTGTGTGAAAGGAATAAGATCATTTAATTGGCCTACTTCAGCCTTTAGCTTTGCTTCTAATCCTTTCTCCATTCTACGGGCACCCTGTCCAATGTTTGTGTGGAATGAAAAACTCGCTAGTTTGTGTTATTTGCTTATACATAGTGTTTACCTGTGATTGCCATTCTTTAACAAACCCTAAGTCATAAATGGTGAGATTCTAAGGTGCGTTTCTCATATTGACTCCATAGCCCAATTGTTGATAGGAGTTGGTTTGACCGTTTGCTGCATCCAAAGGGGAGTGTAGAGTCTATAGTACCTTCTATCTAGCTTGTCTATCACTGCTCGGAGTGTGCCTTATCACATTTTGGCTCTACGATATTTGAGAAAGACTTCAGCTCATGGCTTTGGAGATCTTCGTGACTCCGAACTTGTGAAACTTTATACTAGCCTCATGTCTAATTGCAGACCATATCACCATCAGTAACAAATATTCTTGAAGCCTATGCAAATGGTTTAGATGAAGATTAGGAGCTCATTCAAAATCTAACCCTGTTTTACCTCACTCGTTAAGTGAATTTCAACCTATATACGAGTCATGCTTGTACGTCTCATCAGTATCTCAAAAGCCAGAGCTTACACGCGTGATCTCTTGTCCATTTCAAAGTTCCTTAGGCTATCTGAAAATTGTCGGTAGACCGTTAGGAATTTGCCTTGTCGATTGCCATTGAAAGTGCTGGTGGTCATGAACGTCTTATTTCCGACTCCATACCCAATGGAGCTTGAGCTGTAATTGTGGTATAGACCGACTTCCATTAGAATTTCCTTAGATTGGCAGTCTATTTGGGGGTCGTTTTATAACCCTTCAATCTTTATAGCAATGCCCATAACTGCAGTCACGACAGAATGATACAAATTTCTCTTTATTTGGACATTCTGCAACTCTGTGATTTTCTCCACATGCAAAGCATCCAAGTGGTGCTCTGGTCCAATTTCTAGAGGCTTGTTGTTGAGCGGCAGCATAAATAGCGTACTGTTATGAAGATCCTCCTGAAGATCCTCCCTCTTGCAACTCAGATTCGCACTCAGATCTGAGGCGTTTCACCCGTTCAATGTAATCTCGAACCATTTGCCGCTTTCCTATTTTAATTTTACTTAAAAGTAGAAAACGGTCTTCCATAAACTTCCGTAGTTTGAACTATGTGATAAGGGCTCGTTTAACAACCTCCCAATCTGTACGCTCAGTTTCATCTTGATTATAGTACCAATCTTGTGCTGCGCCTGTTAAAGCCATAGGAAACAGCTTAAGTTTATCTTGAGTATAAATCTCGCCATAGACTTCACAGGATTCAGCATAGATCTGAAGAAAACTAACTAGATCTGTTAATCCATTATATTTGGGTAGATCCAAACGGGGTGCTCTTCTAACAATAATAGGATCGACTTCCTGAGGAGCACCTCCAGGGGCAGGCTGTGAGGATGAAGACGATGCGTCTGGGTCCATTCGGACCGACTTCAAAGAGTCCAGCACTTTCTTTTTTCCTTTTCTACCCATGTAGTTCGGTTCATCCTTTTTGTCTTTCTTACGAACTGTGTGAACTTGAAGTAAAGGTCTCCTAAATTCTAAAGTCATGACTTAAACATTTGTCTTAAAAAGAAACAAATCAACAAAACATTGTTGAATAAATCCGAAAAGAACTCAAAGCTTAATGAAGTAAATCATCATTCAATCACAAAAGCATTCATTCATGAGACTTGCTGAGGGGTCAAGATGGGGACCCCTCCCATCTGAAGGATTTTTTTTCTTTTAGATTATGCAAGATCAAATGGCCCAAGGACAAATACATATACAGTGGTTTGGGAGAATGGATTCTTGAATCTTTACATCAATCAAATGTTAACAAATTTTGGATCTTAAAGAATCTCATACAAAGAAAAGTGGTTTCTTATGACATGCAAAAGCTTAATGATCAAAAATGGAGCATGCATAGGCATTCGACATTAGATGGCATGACATGCATGAATCAAATTTGACATGCAAGCTTCAGATCTGACATGCAAGCTTCAAATCCAACATGCAAAGTCATTAGGCTAGGGATGGTATGACATGCAAGCTCTAGTTCCGACATGCAAGCTTCAAATCATACATGCAAGGCCTTCAGGCTATGGATGGTGTGACATGCATGGCCATTAGGTTATGGATGGTGTGACATGCATGGCCATCTAGGCTATGGATGGTGAGTAGGTTTTAGAGAGAGAGAGAGAGAGAGAGAGATGAAAGAGGTAAGAGAAAGTGAGTGTGTGTGTGTGTGTGTGTGTGGTTCCAAAATGGTTCCAATCCAAGCTTGATAGATCCTCCTTATGCAAAAGTGTATCTTTTTTAGGAAGAATTTGTTTTTTTTTCCTTTTATGAGAAGTGAGTTTTCTTGTAGGGTTCTAAAGACAATATCTAGATGTCTTTTATGTTCTTCTTCATTTGCATTGAAGATTGAGATATCATCAAAGCATGTTCTTACAAAATGTCTATGGGGTCGAAAGACTCGTTCCATCAGTCTATTGAATGTTGCGAGAGCATTAGTAAGACCAAATGGTACCACTAAAAATTCAGAAAGGCCAGAGTTAGTCCTGAAAGCAGTTTTATGGACATCTTCAGATGCTACTCAGATTTGGTGGTATCCACTTGTCAAATCAATTCTACTAAAGATACAAGATCTATTTATCCTATCCATAATGTCACTATTCTTGGAATAGGAAAACAGTTCTTAACTATAATCTTGTTTAGAGCAGGATAGTCCACACACATCTTAAAACCCCCATCTTTCTTTTGTACCAAAAGTACAAGAGAGCAATGGGGGGAGTTATTGGGTTTTATCAGGCCTTTCTCTAACAAGTCATTTATTTGCTTAGAAATTTTTTCTTCTTGAGAATGGCTTACCCTATAGGGAGGTCTATTGGGTATGGAACTTCCAGGAATAATGTCTATCGTATGATCTTCAAGTCTTTCAGAGGGTAAGGACTTTGGTAGCTCATCAGAAAAACAAGAAGAATACTTTAATAAAAAGTCTTTTATATTATTGTCCAAAGAATGTGCATTTCCATCAACATCATCATCCATACTTTGAACAAACAACAAGTAAGAAAATACCGCTTTCTTTAGTACTTTTGATACTTGAATATGGCTTATCAAAGGAATTGTTTTGTCACTCTGTCCTGCATGCAGACTAACGTCTTTACCTTTGTGCTTCCATGAAATCAAATGCTTATTGTAGTCCATCAGAGGATTGTGCATTTTGTGCCAAGGCATGCCTAAGATTACATCTACTCCCTGCAAAGGACCTACCATGAATTCTATAGGTTCATAATAGTCGGAGATTTGGAGCTTGAATTTTCCAATTACAGGGTAAATGTTTGCATCACCATCAATAAAAGCACCTTTAGCCTTAAGCATAGATTGGGTAATTGCTATTTTGTATTGTGCTTCAGTGTAATATAGCAGCAACTTGCTTTTATCTGTGTACAATGTAGATGAATGCTTGTTGTGATTGAATGCACTTTCATTGCTATTTGATCGCGCTTGTTTACTCACTCTAATCAGAACACGGACGTCTATGACTCCTCAGTTTCTAATCAGACGATGGCTGTCTTTGACGCCTGAGGAACTCACATTATCATACTGCTCTTCCATTTATTTCAAAACTATACTTCACATTGAATCTGATTTTAGTAGCACCACACACAAACCATCTCTAATCTCTTCGGTGGATTGTACTCTTATTTTAGAGTATGAATTAATTTTTAAGATCCTGTTGGACAATTAGAACACTTAAAGCTGTGATTACATTTGGCATAAACCTTCTATTAAACTGTTTTTGCACCTAGCAGCCGATTAGAACGGGAGAGCTATTCTGCAATATTGCTGCTCTCTTCTCCGTTCGTGTTCTTCTATCTCCCTTGCCCCATCAGCAATGGCAAGAGTGGTGATGGTGGGAGTGATGGAACGTGATAGCAGTAGAGACATGAGAAGTAACTATAGGGCGGATAAGACTATGTACAAAGGACACGATCTGAATTATGGGGAAGCAGTGGATAGGGTTGGTGTGTGTTGGGCTGATGTGTGCTATCAGAGCCATCGGAACTCTGATACCATTTCAAAAAATTGGAACGAGCGCAGCGGAAAGAAGAATTTGATGAATTTAGAGATTTTAATGCATGGTGGTAGCGGAAGCAATGAGACAACCAGACAAATCAATCAGATTGCCAAACAGAACATAAAAAAGCATTGTAGTATTGACACGAATCTGAACGCAGAACTAAACAGTGTTGTAATCAGATTAAGTATAACGAAATATACAAGTCAACAATGTAGGTGAGCACAAAACAATAGCGGACGTAACCATGTGCTTCACAAGGCTAATTACAATCTGTAAAGGTTATGAACCTATTACTGACAATCTATCTGAAAGAAAGAATTAATGCGTGAAATCATCTACAATGTCTGTCTCTCTCATGTTACAAATCATGAATGAATTGTGTGAGTCATTGGTGTGAGGGAGCATTTCATTGTAGTAAATGGGTCATGTACAGTGTTTAAGAATGTCGTTGCTCATGCATGAATCGTTCTAACAGTGGCTAGAGCTACTTGTGATCAGTGGACACAATCACTCAGAAAGAGAACTACTTAACAATCACAAATGCAAGAGATTAAGCAAGTGACTGAGGTGTCATAGATCACCATGCACTGAGCTGAAACAAGACAGAAAGAATGGCATTTTTGCAGAAATGAATGGCACAATAACTTATGTACATCAAATAATTGGATGGACAATACATTTGTACATAGCTGCAATATGGTTGTGTGAATCACTGACATAGAAACACCAGCTACTGTAAATCACTAATATAGAAATGTCAGCTACTGTTAACTATTATAGAAAAACAATGTGAATCCGTAGCAGTATGTCACATTGTAGAATACTGCAAAATAATTTGTGATGGAAAGCGGAAACATCACAACAATAATACTACATGAATCGTTGACATAGAAATGTCATATGGTATTGCCTGCTGCAGAAAGAACGTGAATGCTGAGCAGGTCCACCTCTACTTTTCCTTCAATCGCTCATTTACTTATATAACAGCTAGAAGATCTTGTGCTATCTTAACTTTACAATTAAAGATAGTTAACAACTGCTAAATTGATCAATAGACCGGTATATGATTGGAGCGTGAAGATGTAATGGTCTGTACTTGGGATCCCTTGTAAATTTTTATACGGTCGTCGCAATTGTCGCCTGTGTGGAATCCTGTGTAAAAATGCACTGTCGCATTTTTCACCTTTTTCGCCTGTAAGGAATTGCATGTAAAAATGCAGAGTCACATTTTCGTCTGTCAGGAATTGCATGTAAAAATGCAGTGTCACATTTTTCGGTTGTCAGGAATTGCATGTAAAAATGCAGTGTCGCGTTTTTGGTCTGTCAGGAATTACATGTAAAAATGCAGAGTCACATTTTCGCTTTTCTTGCCTGTCAGAAAATGCATGTAAAAATGTAGTGTCGCATTTTTTGGCTGTCAGAATTTGTGAGCAAAAATGCAGACTGTTTTTCCAACAGATCTATAGGAATGGTAATGAACAAATCCTCATTACCAGTTGAATTTAAGAGAAATTCCAACACTCCCCCTTAATGTGGATATGTACTGCAGAAAAGATAGAAAAAATTGTGTTGACAAACTGTATGCTGAAAAATATAGTTTGCTTCCCCCCCTCAGGATTGATTCAGGAGTGTAGAGCTTCAGCATTAAACAATCCCAACAAAGAATCCTAGCTGCTCCACGAGTTTTGCAACCTGTTGTTGAAAGTAGAATAAGTTATCCTGGTTTGATAATCTTTGTGTGATGGTAGAAAAAAAATCTAGCATGAAACCTCTTTCTTTTTTATCTTTATGGGAATGAAACCCATTGTTGAGGAATGTAAGATCAAAAGGTCTTCAAGAACTAGTCCTGTCATATCAAAGATGTAATTGAGGAATAAAATCTCTTTGATTATGATCTTTATGGAAATGAAAACTCTTTGCTTCGACGACGTTGATACAATCACCTTGATAACTTCCTGTTGTTTGCAAAGAATCTTGGATAGTAGAAAAATCGATATTGACAGCTTAAGATAGTGTCTCAAAACATAGAATCTTTTCACACATACTGTGAACTCATTTCAAGTCGATTATTAGATCTTGAAAGATCTGAAATAATGACAAATCTATTGCACACAGTAGATTCAAGATAGCATGGTAGGTTCATAACCTACTCTAATACTATGTCGGAGCCATTGGAGCTCTAATACCATGTCGAAAAATTGGATTGAGCGAAGTGAAAAAGAAGAACATGATGATTTTAGAGCTTTTAATGCATGGTGGTAGCGAAAGCGATGAGCAAACAACCAAACAAATCAATCAGATTCCCAGATGGAACATAGAAAAGCATTGCAGTATTGACATGAATCTGAACGCAGAACCAAACAGTGTTGTAATCAAATTATGTATAACAAAATATACAAGTCAATAATGTAGGTGAGCACAAAACAATAGCGGACGTAACCGCGTGCTTCACAAGGCTAATCACAATCTGTAAAGGTTATGAACATATTAGTACTGACAATCAATCTGAAAGAAAGAATCAATGCATGAAATCATCTACAATGTTTGTCTCTCTCATGTTACGAATCATGAATGAACTGTGTGAGTCATTGGTGTGAGGGAGTATTTCATTGCAGTGAATGGGTCATGTACAGTGTGTGTTTAAGATTGTCGTTGCTTGTATATGAATCGTTCTAACGGTGGCTAGAACTACTTGTGATCAGTGGACACAATCACTCAGAAAGAGAGCTACTTAACAGTCACAAATGCAAGAGATTAAGCAAGTGACTGAGGTGTCATAGATCACCATGCATTGAGCTGAAACAAGACAAAAACAATGGCATTTTTGCAATAACAGAAATGAATGGCACAATAAATTATGTACATCAAATAATTGATACATTTGTACATAGCTGCAATATGGTTGTGTGAATCACTGACATAGAAACGCCAGCTACTATAAATCACTAACATAGAAATGTCAGCTAATGTTAACTACTACAGAAAAACAACGTGAATCCGTAGCATTGTGCCACATTGTAGAATACTGCAAAATAATCAATGATGAAAGCCGGAAACATCACAACAATAATACTACATGAATCACTAACATAGAAATGTCAGCTGCTATTGTCTACTGTAGAAAGAACGTGAACACTAAGCAGGTCTGCCTCTACCTTTCCTTCAATCGCTCATTTACTTATATAACAGCTGAAAGATCTTGTGCTATCTTAATTTTACAATTACAAGATAGTTAATAGCTGCTAAACTTGAATGAATCAAAAGTTTGTCTTTTGTTCAAAAGTTTGTATGGACTGAAACAGGCACCAAGGTCTTGGTATGCAAGGCTCAATTCCTATCTCATATCACTCGGATTTTGTCTAAGTGAATATGATCCTTCTCTGTATTATAAGTTTGTAGATAACTTTGTAATTATTCTTCTCATCTATGTAGATGATATCATTCTTTGTGGAAACAATGAGAAGTTAGTTGAAGAAACTAAGCATGCACTTGGTACTGAGTTTAAGATGCAAGACTTAGGAGTTCTTCACTATATTCTAGGCCTTGAAATAGATTTTTGGAAAGGTCATGCATTATAAGCCAAAGTAGATATGCACTTTCCATGCTCAGAAAATTCCATATGGAAAAATGTAAAGGCATAGATACACCTATGGAGCACACTGTAAAATTTCCTATTAAAGATGATGAAAAATCCTTTGAGAACATCACTCTTTATAGGAGTCTTGTTGGCTCACTTATTTTGTTAACAGTGACTAGGCCTGATCTAAGCTTTTGTGTTCATAAGCTAAGTCAACACATGCAGGATCCAAAATTATATCATTGGAAGTTGGCTAAAAGAGTCTTGAGGTATATATCTTCTACCTTGGATTATGGACTATACTAGAAAGGAGAATATCTGACTTTGATTGCTTTTTCAGATTCAGATTTTGTAGGGGACAAGTTGGATAGGAAATCCACAAGTGCTTACACTATATTTCTTGGAGGAAATTTGGTTTCTTGACTATCAAAGAAGTAGGCAACTATTTTCTTATCATCCTGTGAAACTGAATACAAATCTCTTACAACCACAACAAAGGAGGTTTTATGGATAAAAAGGCTACTTTTGGAGCTAAAGTGTTATGCAGATGAAGATTTAGTATATATTGAGAACTTGATATAAGAACCGGCGGTTCTTAATAGAGTAATAACCGGTAGATTGAGAATCGCCAAGATTTATCTTATAAGATATTATTGAGAATCGCCAGGTGTAAATATTTTAAATGTAATCCAATACCCTGAACTGGCGGTTCTTGGTTGAAAATGCTGATTTTTCTACATTGGCAGGATTGTTGGTTTGCTCCTTATTGTAACCATAGATCAGGGACATGGATTGGATCTTGAATGATCTGAAATCCTTCAGATGGTATCAAAGCTATTGTGTTTAAGATTATAAAAGGATCAGCCACATTTAGCAAGGATTTGGAGGAGTTACCAATGCTAGAGCATGCTAGATTGATTTCTACTCAAAAATCTCCATTTTTGCATATGTAGAATTGACCTTTTGTGGGTAAAAACTCAATATAGAGTTATATACTTGATCAATTCCAATTTCACACTTGGTTTACTAGAATTAGATGATTTTTGGTGCATTAGGAAGGTCTCATTGGAGGCTACAAGAAGATATATCAAGTTTTAGAAATTGGATATAGAATTTGAGATATTCAATTTTTTGTGATTTTGTCAAAACCCTAATTTTGATTGGATCTCTAGTTTGTGAGGTTACTGAACTTCATTTGGGTGCGTTTCAATCTTAGTAAGTGGCAAGAATCATTAGATTGAGGATAGATCATAGGTTGATCAAGATTTCACTATTCTATGTGTTAACTTTCTAGTTAGAAGTGCTAGAAGAGATTTGAGAGGTTCGATATCTTTGTGATTTCTTCTTGAGTTCATTTGTTGACATTGAAGAGAGCGCTTTGTGCATTGGAACAAGTTGAAAGAAGAAGATCAGGTCATTGCAACATGGCTACAAGTGGTGGATTCATGTTGGAAGCAATGATAGGCTTACCTCAATCAACTATTCTACTTGGAAGGTGAGGATGGAGTCCTTATTGGAGATGAATGAGTCGATGGAGATTGTTGCAGGTGTGGAGAAGATACCTCAAACACCTCAAGATCAAGTGAAATATGACAAGAGAACAAAGAAATCTCTACACATGAATAAGATTGTAGTGGAAGTTTGGATTGTCTGTAGGATCCTAAGCAAGCGACTACAGATCACCGATCAGAAGAAGATTCAAACAATCGAAAACGACGCGAAGGATGAGATGGAAAAAAATAGAGAGTAATTGTATTTTCGTTTTGTGTTTTGAGTGAGTCATTCAGTGTTTCGCTCATTGGCGGCTTGACGCTCATCTTGGTAGTTGTGTTCTGCTCGTTGGCAGACTTTCATGCACAGCTCTCCTATCTCTCTCACACACATTCCATCACCACCCTCGTTTGTTAATCAAAATGTGTATTTATCTCCACTGTGTGGAATTTACAAAATAGTTAATCAGAGAATTACAAGACAAGTTTATGTTAACGAACTGGTTAGTTATCCTCTGTTGTCATTGTCTCTCAACTGAGTGTCAACTACAAAACTCCACGCTCGTCGAACTGCCATCTGTCATCTTGAATCGTTTTCTTTCGGTTCATCTCTTCCTCCAACGTGTTTTGTTGTTTGGTTGTAGGGACGAAACTTGAACAATTTTCCTTCGGTCTTTGAGGCATTTTGACCTTCAGCTCAATTCGCTTCGCTTCACTTCGACCTTTGAGATCTTTTCGTCCTTGGGAAAGTCTTCATTTTTCGGGATCTCTGTGGCAAAGTTGCAGGAGTTCACCATTTTTGACACTCCCTCTTAAACCTTGCAACTTTGGTGTATGTTTAGTCCCATTGCATTTCTTTGTTTTGTGAAGAGTGGTTTGTCAAGCGGCTTCGTGAGCAGATCTGCAATCATGTCTTCAGATTTTATGTATTGGACTTTCAGCTCTCCTTTCGAGATCAAGTCTCAAACATGATGATACTTCAGAGGTATATGTTTTGTTTTTGAATGGAAAACAGGATCCTGGGACAAATATATGGCACTTTGAGAATCCATCACCATTGTGCATGGTTCTTCTTGTGGAATGCCAATTGTCTCCAACATCATCTGCAACCATACTACTTCGTTCACCACCTTTGAAGCTGCGACATACTCAGCTTCGCATGAGGATTGAGCCACCAAGGTTTGTTTCTTGCATGTCCAGTTGATTGATGTTTCGCACGCTATTGGACACCCTCCTGTTATTGATTTGCTGTCATCTTTGCAGCTTGCCCAGCTTGCATCACTGTAGCGTGTGAGGTTGCTCCTGAGTCGATGACTACGTCGTAGTCTCGCTCTGTATAGCTTGTCAAAGCCTCATCAAATATTGTAAAGGCTTCATCGCTTTTGTCTGCATCCTTTGTCTGCATCCTTTGACGACTCTGCAACATTCGTCCTTTCGGTCTTGTTCTTTCTTTTGGGGTTGAATCTGCACTCATATGCAGAATGTCCCTTCTTCTTGCAATGCATGCAAGGTATTGTTGGGTTGAACCAGCACTTGTTGGCTATATGTTCCATCTTGTGACAGTGATCACAAGCGAAAGTTTGTTGGTTGTCGTTACCTCTGCTCGAAGACTTGGTATTCGTCTTGTCGAATCTGGGTTTGTTTCCATTCTTCCTCTTGAAAAGAGCCTTCTCTTGATCAGTGTTTCCTTCTCCTTCGTCTCTCATCAGTCTTTCATCAATGACAAGACTGATAGCACGCTTGAATGTCATGTCTGGTAAACTCAAAATGAGCATTCTTAGTGGTTGATAGGACACAGGTAGAGAGTTCATGAAGTACATATGGTGTTGGGACCTAGTGTTCCTGTCCCTCTGTAGCGAGTTAAGCAAAGATCGTTCTGATCTTCTCAACATGCTGATTCAACTGGTTGTAATCCCATTGCATAGATTGCAGCTGATTGTGAAAGTGCATCACCGAAGCGACAGTCCTCACTTCGTACTTTTGCTTTAGTCTGCTTCATGGCTACTTTTACAGTATTCAATCTACATGAGTATTTTTTCGTTGATGGACAAAACGATGATTGCCATTGCACACTCATCTTTTCTGATTCATTTAGCTCTCCTTGGATCTCCCTTTGGAGGCTGCACTTCAGATGCCTTCACCCTTCAAAAGTGTTTTGATTTTGAATTTTCATATTATGTAGTTTGCGCCATCAAGATTGATTCATATTCTCGTCTGGATTGTTGTAGCCATATTGTGTTGCCTTAGAGAATCGCGGCTCTGATACCATGTAGCGAAAGTTTGGATTGTCTGCAGGATCCTAAGCAAACGACTACAGATCACAGATCAGAAGAAGATTCAAGCAATCGAAAACGACGCGAAGGATGAGATGGAAAGAAATAGAGAGTAATTGTATTTTCGTTTTGTGTTTTGAGTGAGTCATTCAAAGTTTTGCTCATTGGCGGCTTGACGCTCCTCTTGGTAGTTGTGTTTTACTCGTTGGTAGACTTTCACTCTCCTATCTCTCTCTCATACATTCCATCACCACCCTCGTTTGTTAATCAAAAATGTGTATTTATCTCCACTGTGTGGAGTTTACAAGATAGTTAATTAGAGGATTACAAGACAAGTTTATGTTAACAAACTGGTTAGTTATCCTCTGTTGTCGTTGTCTCTCGCAACTGAGCGTGAAGTACAAAACGCCACGCTCGTCGAGCTGCCGGCTATCACCTCGAATCGTTTTCTTTCGGTTGATCTCTTCCTCCAGTGTGGTTTTTCATTTGGTTGCAGGGACGAAACTCGAACACTTTTGTTTTGGTCTTTGAGGCATTTTGACCTTCGACTCGCTTCGCTTCGACCTTCGAGATCTTTTCGTCCTTCAGGACGTCTTCAGTTTTTGGAATCTCTGCGGCAAAGTTGCAGGAGTTCACCATTTTTGACAAAAATGAATGTTACCAATGAACTTCTCAAGGAGATTGGTAAGTGCACATCATCTTTGAAGGCTTGGGAAGCTTTGAAGAAGCTTTATGAATCCAAGTCTACATCAAGAGTGCTTACTCTTAGGAGACAAATCTTTCAAAGTTTGCAAAAGAAGGAAGAGAGTACTCATGCTTTTGTTTTGAGGGTTAAAGCATTCAATGATGAGTTAGCATGTATTGATGAAAGCATTAAGGAGGTAGAACTTGTTCAAGTTATTCTTAATGGCTTGTTGGATGATCGTGCTAATCTTGTTCAAAGTTTTGCTATTCAAAAGACTTTGCCAAATATTGTGGATTTGCAAGAGATCTTGGTGAATGAGAAATATAGGCTTCAATCAAGAGGAGGTGGATCTACATCGACATCTCATTATGAAGAGGATGTTATGTTCATCAAAGGCAAGTTCAAGGGCAAAAAGCAAGTGGTCTAAAGGGCAAGATCAAGGTGAGACTTCTTCTTTTGGCAAAAAGAAAGATAAGTCTAAGTTGAAATGCTTTTATTGTGGAATCAAAGGGCATTTTGCTAATGAATGTTTGAAGAAGCAAAGAGATGAAGGTAGCAAGCAAATCAACTTTACTACAAATGACGAGGATCTAGGTGGTTGTGAGTCTCTTTTGATGTGTTCTTCAATTCCAATATCAAGTGAAATTGACAAAGATTCATGGTGGATTGATAGTGGAGCTAGTTCACACATGACTAATCACAACGAGTTGTTTACATTCTTTATGGACAATTTATGAGATGTAAATTGCTTTTGAAAACTTTTATGGACTTCAAGCTTTAGTAACGTGCACATGTAGTTTTCACAAATGCTAATCTATTTGTTTAATGTGCTACCCCAAATTCTTTCCTGCAAACTGCTTTTCAAAAGTTTTAAGAATTTCAAAATTTAGTAATGTGTCTGATGTCAGATGTCTCTTTCACAGATGATAATCTGCCATAGATCTCAATTTAAGGTCATTCTCTATAAAACAAGTCACTCACAAAGGTGAAACCATGATTTAGAAAGGAGTGCACATATTTGCATGATTTAATGGAGTTAAAACATATGAAGTAAAATGTAAACACGATCCTTTATTCTGAGATAATATTTCTGAACCAAGATATGACGATAGCAAGCCAAGAGCATAACAGTGCATAAGTAATGCTCAAAAAGCTTGCAAAGCATGGGATAGTGTGATTAATCATTCCAATGATATCCAATTCTGCGTGTCAACAGCACAATGCTCGAGAAAATTGGCAAACTATAGGAATGGAACCGGCGAGTTTTTTGAAAAACCGACATTATATAATGTTTGTTGGTTCCTTATACAAGCATATATCCCTTTTTATAAGTATAAGTCTTAAAAAAACTAAGAAGTTCTATAAAATGTAGGTTATTTGAGGATAACTAAAAAGAGGTTTCCAGCATTGCCACAGCAATGAAAATCTGATGATTCATTCATAAGTACAATCTGTTGCCTTCAGGGAAATAGTGTCAATGCTCATTGCTCATTGCTCATTCAATGAGTGCAATGACTACTTTACCTGTAGCTCTACCAGTTTCCAGATAAGCAAATGCTTCTAATACATCTGAAAACTTGTATGGAGCCTTTGGATCCAGGATTGGTTTCACTTTCCCACTCTCGATGTACGGTGTCAGCTTCTCGAGATTCTCACCTTTTGCGACAAGTCTGAAGGAAAAAGCTGGAGGCTCTACTTCAAAAACAGCGATCTCAATCACCTTGCCACCATCTCTGACTGCTTTGACACTTTTGGGATAATCACCTGGCAGTGCATTGAGGATCAGTGCTCTGCTTTACTCAAAGAAGGTGGTAGTAAGCAGTACTGAGAAATGTTAGCCAAATTTGCATATATGTTTGTCTATCTCGATGACAAAAGTTGACCAACATAGTTTCAATCTCCTCTAAACAAGTACGATGCGAGAGATTGGCCTAAGTTCCAACTGTGGTACAACTTACCGATGGAATCATAGACCACATCGTACTTATCCGGAAGCTCGTCATAGTTCTCTTTTGTATAATCTATAGCAACATCTGCGCCAATGCTTTTCAAAAATTCCAGCTTCTTGGTGCTTGCGGTTGCTGCCACCACTAAGGCACCATATACTTCCTTTGCCAGCTAAATCGGCACATACAGGAAATCGGCGATGTCAGTAACTCCTTAGAATAGTAAATTACATGGTGATTATTCTCTAACAAATTAGGAGACATCTATACCGTGTATGATAAAACCCGATACTTAGCGGACATACTTTGTTTCTTATAAATAGGTCCACTGATTGGACATAATTTTTGAGAAACTTTAATTACAGATTACCTGAATCACAAGAGATCCGACTCCTCCTGCACCTCCTGTCACTAACAGCGATTGACCTTCCTGAAGATCTGCCCTATCCAAACCTTCTTGTGCCGTAAGGATTGCGAGAGGCAGACTCGCCGCCTCTACGAATGAAAGATTTTTCGGCTTCAAGGCAAGCAGCTTCTCTTCAACTGCAGTGTACTGAGCAAGAGTGCCATATTGCCTAGCTTGCCCCTCAACTATATCACCATTTATATCTCCATAAACTTCATCACCTTTTTTGAATTTAGAGACCTGGCTCCCTACCTTAACTACTACACCCGCCACATCAAATCCTGGAACATGCTGTCAAACAAGAGAACTCAATCGAGTGAACACATCTGTTACAATCGCCAATCGACAAGTTTCTAAACGTATCAATCTACAATTAAGATGCTATGCGATTAAGTACATCATCCTGTCAGCTGATCGTGTTAGTGTCTTTTAGATACAGGGGTCAGCTGATCTTACGTGAAGAATTAGAAGAAAATAAGATTGATAGATAATAATGTGGGACTAAATTCAGTCGACTCAACATCTTGAGTTCACCTCACCCTAAAGGACTTCCTAGAGTTGATATACTGTATTTCTGAAGGGGCTTAAATTCTGCAAAACCCATGAGTTTAAAATATTCATTCCCCTATAAATTTTCATATAGTGAATCAGATACATTATAGCAACCAATACTCACAGGCAAAGGAGAATCAAAGCTTTTGATGACGCCATAGCCCCGCTTAAAATCAAAAGGGTTGAGACCCGCGGCGTGCACCTTGACGAGAACCTCATGAGGCTTAATTTCTGGCACATCAATTTGTTCAAGCTTCAACACTTGCTGAAAATTTCCGTATTCTTTGTACATCCATGCCTTCTGCACATCCGCCATACTTGTAAAACATTTGTGCTCGTTCGATCCAAAGTCAAGCTTGAATGGAATCTGCACTGACCGCACTCCTTGGTGCGAAGCTGTTTGCTGCAGCGATCCTTCAGCACCCACCGACGAGATGCAGAAGAACTTCTTCAGTGACACGGCATTGGTCTTACTTAGCACATTGTGTCCAAAGAGTGCATAGAGGGTAGAAAAAAAATAGGAGTTTAATTTTCTCATTGTTTTTGGATCTCGAGGTATTGACCATTTTTTTATCGTATAGAAAAGCAAAGTCTCCCTCACGCAAAACAACCTTCTTTATCGTAGTATCAAATGCTTTCTTTTGACTTAGCTGGATCTTTGTCGTATCAATCAATGCTTGTTTACGATTCTCTTCTAGTTTTCCGACACAACGAAGGCCCTGCAACAAGTCTTGGAAAAGGTAAACCAATTGTGGGACACAGCGTGCAAGGCCCAAGCAGGCGCTCATTCAAAGAAGCCACGGGACGATGATGAGAATGACGGAGCCAGGAATAAAGATGGGCGAACCCAACCATCAGATGATAGTTCGGGATCAGGTAGCCAGAGAGCTGAGGATGCTTCCAGAACTTTTTCCTGACCCCCTCCCACTTTTAACCCCTCCTCCTACTTTGCTTTTAATTTTTCCGAACCATTCATTCCAACTTACCCTATTTTTTCATCTTCCCTCTCTCCACCACCTCCTAGCAAAATAATGGGCCCATCAAAAGGTCCAGCTGACACATACAAAGCCCGACGGGACGAGTTCCTTCAACAACTCCACTCCCCCGGTGCGACGTATAATTTATTAAACCCACCACCTCCCCAACCTGTCATCCCTGCACCTCTCTCTCCAGATCACTCCATCCCTTACCTTCCAGAAATTAACACTGACATTGGAGGAGATGATGACTTCCTGGCAGACCAACCGAAAACAAGAAGGTTCTCGCCCATGCAAGACACTGGCGCAACTGAGCCATCAACAGGCGAACGGGCCAAAGAGAAAGATACAGGCACCAAGGCCCTAGATGATTACCTGGCGAGGCCACGTCAACCGCGTAGGACAACTTCTCCTACCAAGCCCAGAGGCAAAATGGCGGACACTAGGGAATCAAAGAAATGCGAGAGGAAATACCCTCCCAACATGAGGGGAGGCAAAGAGGACATAGATCAAAGCCAATACTCCACCAGGGCCGAGATCATTGCGGCATTACAATTGCAACCGGAGTGGCGAAACAAAGTCCTAAAAGATAGTAGGTGGCTCCAAAAATACCTGAAGGCACCGACATAGAAGCGAGTGGATCCCTTTTACATGCCGCTCAAATGCAGAAATCCATGGCCGACAGAAAAGCCACGGGTGGAGTTGGTGAACTGGCCAGTGATTCCGGAAATTTCAGAGAGAATCTCCCCGGACAATCTGAGGCTACAATTACTCGATTTCGGGCACAAATACAAAACAAGTGCCGATTTATGCATGCAAGAAAGTGTCGAATACTGCCGATCTATGGCCTTTCTGATGCAGCAAGATTGTTCTTAAGATCAAGGCTTAGACCCAATCAAAATTAGTCCCAATGTAGCCCTCCAGTCAGAAGAAGACCATGAGATGATGGCCCGACTATACTATAGAGCGGCCTTCATGTCGTCACGATATGTGACCATGGTGGAAGACTGGCAGGAAATGGGCTTTATTGAAAAGATAAGAGAGTACCTGGGGCCACTCAACTTCGGAAGTAAGCTCCGCTTCCAAGTATTTGAAGCCCTCGGACGAAAGATGAGCGAGCGAAAACAAACAACAAGACGGCGAGGCGAGCAAGAAAGAAACTTTACAAAGGGTCTTTTTTGGATTTAGAACTCCTCTAATGCCTATATGCCCATAGGATAGATGGTAATTTTTGGTCCAAATCAGATGGATGCACTGTGGTGATTTAGGGTTTTACATAAAATACCATTGACTCGTTCAGTCAAACCATTAGCCTTTGGGTTGTACGAAGTTGTCTTCTGGTGTTTAATCATAAAATACTTAGTAAGCAGGCGTATTGTATCATTTAAAAAATGTGTACCTCTATCGCTTAATAACTCCAATGGACAACTATAACGGGTTATAATGTTCCGAAAGAGAAACTCTGCAATAGTCTTTGCATCATTCCTTTTCGTCACTTCTGCTTCGACCATCTTAGTCGCATAATCAGTTGCTACAAGAATGTAACTTCTTTTAGTATAGCGAGTGACAGGCTTAATCGGTCCAACAAAGTCAATGCCCCATTTTTCAAATGGTGCAAGTGGAAGTATTGGCATCAATGGCCAGTACATTGAAGGAGTTGGTTTCCCAACTCGTTGACAAGGATCACAAGTTTTAACAAACGCTACAACATCTTTGTACATCGTTGGACACCAATACTTAGTGTTTAGGATCTTCTTTACAATATTCACTACTGTAAAGTGTCCACCTGCATCTTCTGAATGCATGGCTCTAATGACCTTTGGTATATCGATCAACTCAAGACATCTGCAAAGCTCTTTATCAGGTCCCATTTTATAGAGTACGTTATTCCTTATCGTATACGGTGCAACCTTATGTTGGAATATCGTCTTTTATTCAAGATAAAAAGAATTGGATGATTTCGATTTTGAAGGTAATCTATTATGTCACCATATAATGAATCTTCGGCAGACAGTAACATAATATTTTCATCAAAAAATTCATCACTGAGATTTTCAGTAATAGATCGTGTATTTAAACGAGATAGATAGTCTGCATTAGTGTGGTACTTCCCTTGTCGTACCTCCAATTGATAATAGAATTCCTGCAACAAAAGCACCCATCTAGCTATTCGGCTTGAAAGATCTTGTTTATTAACCAGATGTTTTAGTGCATAATGGTCGACATGGAAGATAAAGAAATATCCCAACAAATAATGTCGAAATTTCTTTACTGAAAATATCATTCCAAGTCTTTCACGTTCTGTTGTCAAATAGTTCTTTTCCAAGAGGCTTAACTGTCGCCCCAATCAAGAGGTCTCAAAATCGGGATGTTCAAGAGTTCCTGCTTCAGCAACTTGAATGATTGTTGACAGTCAGCAGATCATTCATAATAAATGTCTTTCTTTAACAAATGCGTTAACGGTGCAACAATAGATGCATGGTCTTGAATAAACCGTCTATAATAACCAACGAGACCAAGAAATCCTCTTAGTTCTCGCATGTTTGTCGGTTCTTTTAAATTTTTTATAATCTTGACCTTATCTTTATCGACTTCAATTTCTCTCTTTCAGATTCTATTCTGAGTAGTATTCCTTCTGGCATACCAAAATAACACTTCTCTGGATGAAGACAAATTGAAGTCTCTCTGCATTTCTGCAATGTTTTCCGTAATTTAGAAAGATGAGTGGCTTTTGAGCTCAAAATTAGTACTGGATCAAAAAATGTGCACTTAAGCTGGTTTGTTCCAATGTCAATGTTTGTCGGCTCTTTTTCAAACACGAAGGTGGGTCGAACCCCCACGTTGTTTGTTTGCAAAAATCTATCAGATGATTTTTTATTCAAATTCATGGACAAAGGTTGGGATAAAAAATCCACTAAAGATATGGAGTGTAGAATCAAGCACACTAGAAGTTTGCTAAACGTATTCTCAGATACATTCGAGGGACATTGAATTTTGGCTTGAAATATGATCAGTCTGAAGCGCTAATGTTGGTAGGTTATACAAATGCTGATTGGGCAGAAAATATTGATGATAGACGATCTACCAATGGTCATACATTTAGCTATGGTACATCTGCTATTTCTTGGAGCAGCAATAAACAACCTACAATAGCCTTATCTTCGACAAAAGTTGAATATCATGCACTTAGCAATGCTACACAAGAGGTAATATGGCTACAAAGACTACTTACTGATTTGGGTCAATCACAGGTGGATGCTACAACTATAGATTGCGACAACAAAAGCTGTATCCATCATGCCAAAAACCCAATTTTATATGCTCGAACAAAACACATCGAGATACATCATCACTTTGTTCAAGAGAAAATAATTGATGGCACCATTAATCTAGTTTTTTGTAAATCTGAAGATCAAGTGGCTGATATTTTTACTAAGTCTTTAGGTAAATGTAGATTTGAGAACCTTCATAGTCTCTTAGGCATAGAATGTAAAAATTACAGCAAATAAGGATCCTAAAACACTTGAAATGATGAGGGAAACAATAGATTATGATTTCATAAGATTAGCACAAGTTGAACCATCAAAATCCATCAAAAAACTATGCTTGAACCTCACTAAATGGCCCAAATCCTTGAAGAAGGCTTCACACGTGTGAAAGTACGGCCTCCCACAGTCTGAGTACTGTACACCAGACCTGCATTCAATCCTATAATCATTAGTAATCACAAGTACTCAAACAATTATGAACATAGAAAGCAATTGCACCATTATGAGAGAAAAATCATGAAATTGCTTGATTGATTTTGGTGAGATATCATCACCTATATATACATGATCCATCACGATTTTGGGTCTAAACCTATCCCTAATGCTAATTTTGGTGGATCTTTCATCCCTACCAAGTTAGGGTTGGAATCTTGGAGATCCCTCAACAATGCAAAAACTACCAAAAATAGCTCCTATTTTTTCTCCCTTGTATCTAAGCATAATTTGGACTCATTCCAAAGGTTCTAACACTTAGGTCTACTTGAGAACATCCTTATGAATGGAATCCTATGCTATTTGGCACGTGTGACAAGCCACATCATGACCATCTAACTATTTACAAGTCATATGACCAAAACTAGTCAAGCTAGAATTGTGAATTTTTAACACTCCTCCTCACTATCTAGCTTCGAGGCTTGCTTCAAGCCATAGATGCTTCTTTGGAGATGGCATACTTTGTTCTGCATTCCATGCTTGATGAACCCTTGTGGCTGCTCCATATAGATATCCTCTTCCAAAAAACCATTCAAGAAAGCATTAGAGACATCCATTTGACATAGAATCCATCCAAAATGTGATGCAAGTGCAATGATTAGCCTTATTGTGACCATCTTGGCCACGGGTGCAAAAGTTTCCTCATAGTCTATCCCTCTCTCTTGAGCATAAGCTTTTGCAACTAATCTTGCTTTATGTTTGTTAACACTCCCATTTGCATTCAAATTAAGCTTGAAGACCCACTTGCATCCTATTACATTCCTTTGAGGTCTCTCAACAAGCAACCAAGTTTCATTCTCAATCAAGGCATCATACTCATCCAACATAGCTTTATACCATTCTTTGGAGTTCAATGCATCTTCAACATTAGATGGTTCTTCAAAACTAGATAAAGCATAAGAAGTGGATGAGATACCCTCAACTTGCTGTCCTTTGCCTTGATATGTGAGCCTTGATGGCTCCACTTTTGCCCTTGAAGATTTCCTTGGTGTGATAGGTGGGTTTGGTGCTTGCTCCTCCATGAGCTCCTCCTCAAAACCAAGATCTTGTTCCTCGGCCATCTTCTTCTTGATTTTTGGAGCACTTGAGCCTTCTTCAAGCATATGCATATGATGTTCATCAAAGATGACATCCCTTGAAACAACAAATTTGTTCAAGGATGGGAGATAGACTTTGTAGCCCTTGCTTGAGCTTGCATATCCAAGCATGATCCCTCTTGTGGAGGATGGATCCTCCTTGGTTCTTGTTTCCAATGGCACATGCACATAACATATACACCCAAAAACTTTCAAGTGATTAAGATTGGGTTTCTTTCCATACAACATCTCATAAGGAGTTTTGCCTTCAATTGCTTTGCAAGACACCCTATTCATCAAGTAGTTTGCACATACAAGAGACTCACCCCAAAAGGATTTGGGCAAACAAGCATCTAATCTTAAAGCCTTAGAACATTCACATAATGTTCTATTCCTTCTTTCAACAACTCCATTTTGTTGAGGAGTGTAAGGACAAGAAGTCTCTTTCTTGATCCCTTCCTCCTCACAAAAGGCCTTGAACTCATTGGAGATGAATTTTCCACCATTGTCACTTCTAAGAATCTTGATGCTTTTCCACAAACAACTTGAACTTTACAAAAGTATCAAATACTTGAGACTTGAAAGAAAGTAAGAACACCCAACAATATCTTGAGTAGTCATCAATGAAGGTTAAAAACATGGATGAACTTCCATTAGATTTGGTGCTAGCAATGTGCACATCCGAGTGTATGAGTTCAAGAGGATGAGATGACTTTGTGATGGAGTTCGGAAACACCTTCTTATGTGCCTTGGATAAGGCACAAGCTTCACAAACCTTGTCTTCCTTCCCAATAGACCTTGGTAGGCCTAAAGCATACTCCTCCTTGATCATAGCCTCCATGGAACCCGAGTTGACATGTCCAAGTCTTTTGTGCCATAAAGTAAAGGTAGATATCTTGCTCTTCTCGGCCAACATGACAACATTAGTATCCACAAATGCATCCAACTTATAAAGTTTGCCAAGTCTAGTGCCCTTAGCCACTATCTTACCCTTCTTCTTGATGAAACATTCATTTGAAGCAAAGTCAACATTGAAACCATTGTCTACCATTTGGCCAACACTTAGTAGATTCTTTGTTATTGTAGGAATGTACAAAACACCTTCTATGTTGATCCTTTTGGAAGATCCTAAGCAAAGGGGAATGCTACCAACTCCTTCAATCTTACAAGCTTCATCATTTGCTGTATAGATAGACTTTATAGGTCCATCATAAGATAAGAGAGAAGAGAAAAACTCCCTTTTACTAGTCATGTGTGAACTAGCACCCGAGTCAATCCACCAAGGATCTTCTCCTTTGAAGCTTGTTGAAGAAAATATGGACATTATGAGAGAGTCCTCATGTGAACTCTCCTCCTCCTCCTCTTTGCTCATGTTGGCTTGGCTTTGATCTTGCTTCCTCTTGAAGCATTCCGAGACAAAATGCCCCATCTTGCTACAATAGTAGCACTTCACCTTTGATTTGTCCTTCTTGACTTTGGTGGTTGATGGAGATGCCTTTGAGGGTCCTTCTTGATCCTCAAGCTTTGTAGACTTCTTGAATGTTGATCCTTTGCCTTTGGACTTGCCTTTGCCTTTGGTGAAGAGAGCTTGGTCATCTCCACCTTGGATGGAAAGCCTATCCATCCTCTCTTGCATTTGGCTCCTTCTTGATTCCTCGGCCATGAGTGTGCCTTGGAGTTCTTCAAGTATGGGTAGCTTACCCATAATTGCGTATCCCTGAACCAAATTGTTAAATTCAAAGCTAAGTCCATTCAATATGAGTTGAACAAGCTCTTCATCCTTGATAGGATCACCTATAAAGGCTAGCTCTTTGTTCAATTCCTTTACTCTTAGGACAAAAGTATGTGCACTCTCTCCTTTCTTTTGATAGCTTCTATAGATTTGATTCTTCAAAGCTAACATTCTAGTTTGGTTCTTGGATTCATAGACCTTTTACAAAGTCTCCCAAGCATCTTGAGCTGAAGTGCAATCTCCTACCTCTCTTAAGAGTTCATTTGCAACATTCATTTTTATGCAATGTAGTGCAACATTGCACCTCTTGATGTATTTGGCTTTTTCTTGAGGATGAATAGGTTCACCCTCCTTACCATTTACAATTTCCATCAGATCTTGCATGATCATGATAGATTCCATTCTAACTTTCCATATGGAATAGTTAGTTTTGTTGAGCCTTTCAATAGTATCCAAAAGATATGCATTTATAGATGCCATCTAGTCTCCTAATCAAGGACTTGACACAAATGAAGGTTACTTCTATTGATTTGATTGAAGGTCTACCTTATCCCACTTCTTAGGGACCTGAAAAGATCAGTAATAGACTTCCTATAAAGATCTAAGAATGATCTCTAACAAAATCAAATCATAGAATACTAGAAACAATGCACTTGCTTGATTGAAGTAGACAATACTAGTAGAATTGCCCCTCTTTCTATAAAGAACATTAAAGCTTCCAAATGGTCTGATCAAGAGTGAATTTCAGCAACCTAATATACTTCCAAAATCACTTGTAAAAGATCTAAATGGAACTTAATGAGGATGCAACACAATCTACTATCCAATCACAAGCAAAAAATGATCAAAATTGATGAAAAATTGATCTAATTTGGTGCATAATTCAAGCAATGGTTGAACTGAACCTAAATCACTTTAGGAGGTGTCCACTACACCTTAGAACAGCCTTGAAGAGTCCCCAAAACTCTAATATTCCCTCTCCTTGAATGCTAGAAAGCCTCCTCTATGAAATCACCTCCAAAACTCGCTTAGAAATCAATGCTTGGAGCAAGCAAAACTTGCTATCTTGGTAATGTGAATTGAATTCAACTTTGCCTCTGGTTTTAGACACCTAAACACCTGCAAATTAGGTCACAAAACACCAATCTCCAATGTATTTGACTCACTTTGAGTTCTAGAATCAATACTAGATGCTAAGATCCAATCTACACAAGATCTAGATCAAAAATTGTGATCAAATTGAATGAAAACTGAGGATTTAGCTCATTTCAGCCTTTAGGCTCCGATACCATGTAAAAATTACAGCAAATAAGGATCCTAAAACACTTGAAATGATGAGGGAAACAATAGATTATAATTTCATAAGATTAGCACAAGTTGAACCATCAAAAAACTATGCTTGAACCTCACTAGATGGCCCAAATCCTTGAAGAAGGCTTCACACGTGTGAAAGTACGGCCTCCCACAGTATGAGTACTGTACACCAGACCTGCATTCAATCCTATAGTCATTAGTAATCACAAGTACTCAAACAATTATGAACATAGAGAGCAATTGCACCATTATGAAAGAAAAATCATGAAATTGCTTGATTGATTTTGGTGAGATATCATCACCTATATATACATGATCCATCACGGTTTTGGGCATGTATGAGTAGCCCTAAACCTATCCCTAGGTGGATCTTTCATCCCTACCAAGTTAGGGTTGGAATCTTGGAGATCCCTCAACAATGCAAAATTACCAAAAATAGCTCCTATTTTTTCTCCCTTGTATCTAAGCATAATTTGGACTCATTCCAAAGGTTCTAACACTTAGGTCTACTTGAGAACATCCTTATGAATGGAATCCTATGCTATTTGGCACGTGTGACAAGCCACATCATGACCATCTAACTATTTACAAGTCATATGACCAAAACTAGTCAAGCTAGAATTGTGAATTTTTAACATAGAAGAATGTAATTTTACCATTGAGGGAGAGTGTTAGAAATCAATGATAAACTTCATTGTTACACTTCTTAGTTATTTTTCACGATGTACTTTATTATCGACAGCTATTACTAGTTGTAACTAGCCGTAGGCTAGTCTAGTAGTCTACTTTTAAGTTCTCTCTCTCTCTCTCTCTCTCTCTCTCTCTCTCTCTCTCTCTCTCTCTCTCTCTCTCTCTCTCTCTCTCTCTCTCTCTCTCAAGGTTCAAGGGTTTATATGTATATATTTTTACATTCAGTATAGTAGAGAGTGATAGAGTGATATTGCATGTTCTTCTTCTGCCTCCTTACTTGGTGATTGCTTATGGTGAATGCTTGATATTTCATATCTGATTATTGAGAGTTTTATCACACGTCGTTCACTATACCCATTAGGTCCCCTTGCTGATCAGCACCTCATATCGATATGTCTTTCTCATCTACCAGTTCAACCTATGACAAAGCGCTCAATTCCTTCCTTGTTTAGAGTGAAGTGAGTAAAGCCTACAAGGTTTACATTCCTACTGCTAACAAAGTGATTGTTGGTAGAGATGTCATTTTTTATGAGGGAACCATTACAAAAGTGTCTTCAAGCATTATTGATGTTGATGTGGATGGATCTAACATTTTTTATGTTGATGTAAAGGATCCTACTTTAGATGGTGATGATGATGGACCTTCATCAAGTCAAAAGCCAAGGAGAACATCAAGGGAAAGACAAGTACCTTCAAGGCTCACATATGATGAAAAGGGTAAGCAATTAGTTTCTGGAAATTATGTTGCTTTCCTAGTATTTTTTGATGAACCTACAAGTGCAAGGAAAGAAGAGGAGTGAATCCAAGCAATGGATCTTGAGTATCAAGCTCTTATGAAGAATGAAACATGGAGATTGGTGGAGTTACCTAAGGACAAGAAAGCTATTGGATGTTTTCATGACTTTATAGCAAGTAATAAATGTGGAAAAAAAGTCTGTTCAATGACTTTGATGGTCAAGTTTATGATCAAGAGGTTGATCTCAAAGGGCTTCAACAACATGAAAGGAAAAATGACAGTTTGGAGCTAGTCAAGAGCATCAAAGGAGAGTCAATTGGCAAAGATGTTATGGATCTGTTTTTCTAGGTTATTGAAGACTCAAGTAAGACCAAAGGAGTAGCAAGGAAGTGTTGTTCAAGTTTACTTTACTTGTTCTATCTCATGTTTGAGCATTTTTATGTGGATGTGTGCAAATTGTCAAGATATGGTAAAACTAGTTACATTGGTGAGCATCATTTTGATGCCGAATGTGTACTAGCATTCTTGGCTGGTTTTGCTGATGGAAATGAAGCTATTGGAGGTTCATTATATCACTCATTCATGATCAATTCATCAAGTGATTATGGCATCTTGTGGCAAGATGGAGATGGAGGCTCATTCATGGAGTGTCATGGTGGATACATGGCAACAAAGGACAAAGAATGAGGAGACATGCAAGCAAATGTTGATCACTCACATTTATTGTTTGTTTGTTGTATTTTTCCAAAGTTTTCAAAGTTGATAGCATGGAGGAATCATCTCATTTACATTCATTATGATTCTTCATGTCATATTGAGGTGCAATATCATTTTGTGAGGAAGCAAGTCATTGCAAAGGAGGTGGAGCTTCAACATGTGTCTTCAAGGGAATGTGTAGTTGATATTTTCACCAAAGCATTGGGAAAGGACTTGATCATGAAGCATAGGACATCACTTGGAGTGTTATTAAAGTCCATGCTAGACCTAGTTGAAGAGGGAGTGTGAGAAATTCAACTAGTTTAATCATATTTGTTACATTTCTATATTTGGCAAATGGAGGCCAGCTTTATATTAGACTTAGAGTTTGACTTTTCAAAGTTAATTAGTCTAAATTTCATTTGAATAAACACTTTTTGAAAGTGTGGGAAAGTTAGAAGTTGAGTTTGAATAGATTCAAATCTGAAGTTAGAAGTCAAGTTTGAGTAGATTCAAATTTGAATGTTGGGTACATTGAATCTAGACCCAAAAATAGTAGGGTTTACATTTTGGAGGGAAAGCCAAGTGGCCAAATAGGATTTGTACCTGTTATAAAAGGATGTAAAACATGGAGAGACATATCTTCTCTCTTCTCTATCTCATTTCATGCTTATACATGGTTCTCTTGGGTTCAACTATCCATTGGTGCATTATACTTGTGATTGCTTGCAATTCTATGTGTAGGATGATCAAGATTTGCTATTTTCAGGTTCACACGTGTGAAATATAGTAGGTTACTATTGTTGTACGGACAATAGCTTCTATTTATGTTTTGATTCATGTTTGATCAAGTTCTATTAGAGTTTGAGTCTCATTTTTTGTGTAGATGCTGTTTTTTTTACATTGGCAAGATTGGTTGATTAACTTGTTTTTGTAAACAAAGATCTTAGTAGGTTTGGATCTGAAATGATCCCAAATCTTTCACACTAGGCAAGCATAGGAGTATGATCCTGCCAAGGCTCTTTATTTGTCTATCTCTCTCTTATCTACCGTAAGCAAGATTGACCAGAGCAGAACCCTGATGGATATCCCTGTGTACCATATGAATGACATTTCATTCTTGTCCATTAGCGATATCGGAGACATAATGGATCTCAGAGAAGATGAGATACTATCTCTTATACCAAACTGAATGTAAAATATATACATATAAACTTTGAACCCTGAGAGAGAGAGAGAGAGAGAGAGAGAGAGAGAGAGAGAGAGAGAGAGAGAGAGAGAGAGAGAGAGAGAGAGAGAGAGAGAGAGAGAGAGAGAGAGAGAGAGAGAGAGAGAGAGAGAGAGCTTAGAAGTAGACTACTAGACTAGCCTATGGCTAGTTACAACTAGTAATAGCTGTCAATAATAAAGTACATCGTGAACAATAACTAAGAAGTGTAACAATGAAGTTTATCATTGATTTCTAATAGAAACCATCTTCTGGACTAAAACATGAAAAGAGACCTTTGTTATTTTATGAACCGGATAAAAGGTAAAGGTTTAGAACTATCCCAACCAAGGAATAGTCGGATTTACACCACAAGGATGTAGAGAGAGACTTACACAGTTTCACATAGTTCCTCTTGAAAAAGCAAGACTAAACCCTTTGAAGCCTTTATTCATAATCCAACAAGGTAAAGTAAAGCTGAAAAGTAAAATACAATACTAAAAAGCACCACAAAGCATAACCACTTTCAAAATGTCCAGTTGATACCTGCCACCATCCCACAACACAAAACCGCACAAGTTAGTACAATGGAGAAGACAGGTGTCATAGTTGAGCGTTAGTTGTTATCTATGTCCAAAAGAAGCTATACCACTTAATAGCATAAATCGCATTTTAAATCATAGTCCAATCTTTCCAAGTGGAATGTTTTTTAGCGACAGGCCAAGCCCTAACATTACCGTATCAGGGCTTGTGCCATGCTGATCAGTTTATGGGCATTGGTCCACATCAGTTTATATTGTTTTGAGCAAGAGTATGAATAGTATTTAACCGTAAACATTTTGAATAGCTAAAAGATATGGTGTGGACACGTGTGATGGTGTTAGGGCAAATCCATGCCATTCTAACCCATGTGACTGTTGTTTCGAAAATTTCGTCACGCATTGTTGTCCATACTCTTGAGCATATCCATCATTTCCAGTCGTATCTCAACATAAATCTGATATGACATGTGAATGGGTATTTTTTAGTAAAACCATGATTGACCAGTAACCAATGGTTCTTAGGACATCATTATGGGTAGGTTATATATTATTGATGAGGTCTTCGTGGTTTTACAAGGTATCAGGTTAGAAGTGTGCCATTGTAGTTCTTTAGTAAGAACCGTGTATCTTAAGCATATCCATGATGTCTAAGATCATTTTTTGAAACTAGAGTCTTTGATATTCAGAGTGATCAAGGCAAATGCCTTGCCATCTCTCTGTCTTTATTTGGTGATGCTGGCTGCGTCGACCTCTGGCTTGACCTCTATGCCATCAATGATGTCCCACAGTTCTTTGGCAAGTAGTACAACTTTCATCTTGAATTTCTAGAGATGGTAGTTCTCTCCATCGCGTTTGTCGATTAGAGATGAAGTAGAAAATGGATCCATTCTGGTATAGAGAGCAAGATCCTTGGTAGAAACAACAATGTTGAAATACTATTGGCTGCACACTTGCAAAAATGATGTCTTGGTAGAAATAAGACTGATAACCTACAATAGAAATGCAGATTACTCAACCACTCGCTCTATGGTAGGTTATCAGAAATGAGCTCTGATACCATGTCGTAAAACTATGATACTTGTGGAAGTATCGAGTGGTATCGGATTATTAGAGCTATGGTTATAATAGAAGCTCTAATATCATGTCGGAAATGCGTGGGATAGCAGCAGAAGTTTAACAACGGATAGTTGCAGATCAGAAGTGCATCATTTATCAGCAAGTGTCAAGATGAATAATCATTAACAATGCTCAATTGAACAAAATATTAGTGTGAAAAAAATGTACTCTTTGATTAAAATCAAAAAATAGAGTACATGAGCATGAATCTGTGCGCTAGTCTGAGAGGCACAAGAATAGTGCTTCAGCGGCTTGATCGTTGCTTGCTGGATGATTAAAAATCAGCATATCAGCCTAAAAACAAACTGAAAGATATAGACTTTATTTACATGTCTTACAGTTCACACTGTACTGAGCAAGACTTCCATATTGCCTAAACCCCTCCAGCATAATATGTACAGCTGTGTCTCGATAAACTTCATCGCCCTCTTTGAATTTAGAGACCTGGCTCCCTACCTTAACTACTACTTCCGCCACATCAAATCCCGGAACATGTTGTCAAACCAAAAAAACTAATTAAGTGAACAATTGTTTTGCAACTGACAAGTGTCTAGAAGTACGAACTTGTAACCGCTCTGCACAAACCTTCTTGTGTAATGCAATGTCAAGCTTAAAATGGCAGCAAGAAAAACAACACACTGCAGCGATCCTTCAGCATCCACATATAGACGAGATGCAGAAGATAAGCTGCAGCTGTTTTGTTGAATTTGAGAAAGGCATGATGAAGAACATGTATATGTATGTAGATATATAGACAAAGAGGACTGTCTCCCATTCTGTAAGAAGGATCTTCGTCTGTTCTCCATTAAGCTTCAGTACTGACACGACATTGGTCTTGGGTCAATAATAAACTTCTTAGGCATTCTTTTAAAATAATTAGGACAATGTTACTTCACTTACACACCATGGCACATGTTTTACTTAGCACTTCACATCCATGAAGTGTCGTAATTATGATGCCCACATCCAAGAAATAGAGTCCATGCCACATGTTTCATTTAGCACCTCAACATCTTGCATGAAGTGGGCTACTTTTGTGCACATCCAAGAAATGGAAGCCATGCACACTTATGGTGTTGTGCACATCCATTTTAGGGATGTGCAATACCCACCCCAGTTCCTAGATGCCATGTACCAAGCTAATCCATGCAACGCAATAGTTATGCACGTTCAGACCATTCTATGGATGTGCAAAATCTTGGTTTGTGGGTCACATAGCGAGTTGCTCAACATCATGGGTCAGTTATTCAAGCTCCTAGATATTGAGCCACTTCCTAGATGGATATCCATGAACCAAGATGGGTTAGTTATTCCAAGCTCCTAAACGATGGTTGACCCACTTCATAGATGTTTGTGAGAGCAAGATCCTGCAAGGACAATTTAGCAATGACAGAGAATTGAATGAACGTAAAGTTGAAATTTCGATAGAATCTAGTACAGTATGTAGATTACATCAGACAATCAACATAGCCACTCCTCACAAGCTCTCAAAGATGGCATAACAAAAGGTAAGTCTATTATGAAGAAACATTGTACATATAGCAAAGCCCCAAACTGCATGGGCTCAACAGGTGTCACTAAACTGGCCTACTACCTATCAATACCACCTGCCAAACTAGAGTTAGGCCCAATATGGCCACATATACTGACAAACCCAGGACATGCCCCTGATTATAGCATAATGAACTCAAAATCAATGTACATGCTAATTTTCCTACGTGTGGCTACCAAGCTAACCCAAGTAATCGTCTACGGGATCAGTGTCCGATCAATATATCCTAACAGGTCACGTCCCGAACACAACTGAAGACAACAACTCTCTAATTAACTATACACTAATTACAATATCACATTTAGAGCTTACATAAAATGTGTATCAAATTAACTCAGATTTCTAACTCGTAATTGCAATCACGATGAATCATGCACAAACGATGTTACATGCAAAAAGGGTACAATGCCCTACTCAATACATTCATTATATGACATTGTATACACGTCAAGGAAATGTGGGCCTTAGACCCATGACACCCTTTCACCCCAAGAAACCAAAAATTGTGCTTAATAAGTAACCTCGTCACCGGTCCTAGACCCTTAACTAACTAGTCCTATGAAATGCCTTCATAACTCACAAACCCTCTCTCATTTCATATATCATTGTGTCAAAAACAATCACTCTCACTTATCATTCCTAACTGGTCTCTTAAGCTAACAAAATGTTGCTTTACTAAAGGTTTAGTCATGTTGTCAGCTACCATATGACCAGTTTTATAGTATTGAAGCACCAGAGTCCCTTTCTGCACGAGATCAAGCACAAAGTGGTACTGAATGTCAATATGCTTGCTTATTTTGTGGAAGCCAGCATTTTTACTCATAAGCAAGCATCCCTAGTTGTCGTTCAACAGCTTCATTCCAGTGCTTTCTATTCCCAGCTCGTTCTTCAAGTTTCTTATCCATACATACTCCTTGCTACATGGAAGACTCCCATGTATTCTGACTCTTTTGAGGATAATGTAGTTGAGGCCTATTTCTTGCACCTCCAGCTTATACATCCACCTCCCATCATGTACACATACCCACAGGTGGATCTCCTATCGTCCTGATCACCAGCCCAATCAGAATCTACAAACCAGTTATTGGCTCATTTGTCTTGTTGAATGTGAGTCCCAATTCCTGGATTTGCCAAGAATTGGATTAATTTGGTAACTGATGTTGCAATATCCGGCCTTGTGCATGTCATTGCATAAATCAATGATCCAACGAGCCCCTTGAAAGGTCGTTTGCTCATCTCGTTTTTCTCCTCTTGGGTTGTGGGGCTCATGTCAGTGCTCAATCTCACATTGTCATCCAAGGGTGTGGCTATTGAAAAACAATCCTGCATTCCAAATCTCTCTATGAGGGATCATACAAATTTTTCTTGTCCCATCCATGTGATTCCATGTTCCCTATCCCTCCTTATCTCAATTCCTAGATAGAAATGCAGCCCTCCCATGTCTTTCATTTCAGATTATGCCTTTGGGATTCTCTTAACTTAGTTGATCCTCTCTTTATTATTCCCAAAAATAATCATGTCATCCACATACAATGCTATGACTACAATTTTTTGGGTTCTTCTCAATACATACACGTTATTGCCAGAATGACATCTAACAAATCCTATCTTCAAGAATAGCTCATCAATTCAAAGGCACCACATACGAGATGACTGCTTTAATCCATAAAGCACTTTTCTCAATCGACATACCTTCCCGCTTCCATCCTCAAAAGCTCCAAACTGTTTCATGAATACTTTCGAGTCCATCAAGTCTCCATTCAAGAAGGACGTTTTTACATTCATTTTCTCTATTTCCATGTCTTTCATGGTTGCCCATGCCAGCAACATCCTGAGGGAATTCATCTTCATGACCGGGGCAATGTCTCTTGGTAATCTATTCCCTCCACTTGACTGAATCCCTTTGCAACTAACCTTGCCTTGAACATGTCCACACTTCTGTCTTCTCCTACTTGACTTTGAACACCCATTTCTTTCCTATGGCTTTCCTTCCTAGTGGAAGTTCTACCAGTTCTTATGTGTCACTTGCCTATTGACTTTAACTCTTCCTGCATGGCCTCCTTCCATTGCCTCCATTCCGGACTTTGTTGGGCATCTAACAAATTCTTTGGTTCGTTGATCTCCTAATTTTGCTGGTATCCCACCAACCCTACTTCAGCATATTGACTGGGTGGTCTCCTTTCCCTACAAGATCTTCTTGGCAATTGTGATACCTGTTCCACAGCTGATTGGTCCCTCTCTGGCTCTAATTTTGCCTCCTATTTTGTGCTCGTTTGTTGGATTTATCTCCTCTACTCTCCTAAATCCCATGTTAGAGTCTAGTTCAATTCATATCGCTGTAATTTTACATGCATTGTCATACAGTCTGCAGAAATACTCTATTACAAAAAACAGACAACCTGACTTGTTGGAGTTGGCCAACTTATCAGGGAAGCCCAACCTGGCCAACTTATCAGGGAGGCCGACTTATCGACTCAACCGACATATCGACTCTACCGACATATCGAAGAAGTCCAACTTATCCACTATCCCAACTTAATTGGCCATGATAGTGACTTGCTTGACTCCGAATAGTCGAAGCCTTCTCACGCCCACTTCCTGTGCTGTGCAACAACTTGGACAATGACAATAGCAACCACGACGACACAACGACACTATGCCATCTTCTTTGTACACTCATCTACACAAATGTAAATTGTATATAGATGACCATTATAATCTAATTAAGTAATTGGATCAATTATGGTGATTTACAGATAGATAGACACTGTGGATGCCTTCATGCATCGATTCTTTCTTTCAGATTGATTGTCTGTAATAAGCTCATAGCTTTTACAGAGCAAAGTTAGCTTCCTGAGCCCGCGGTTTCATCCGCTATTGTCTTGTGCTCATAGCATCAATCTGACTTATATTTCTATACATTAATCTGAATCAATCATTGTCTTTTATTGCATTCAGAGTTTTTGTCAGAATTGTATGTGTTGCTACTACGTCTTCCTGTCTAATTTTTTGCCCTTCCGCTTCCGCAAACAACCACGCAATTAAGTTCTACCTTACTGTTGTGTTCGCCTACTGTTGTTGTAGTGCACGCACCGAGGGAAATAGTCACCCACTGCCTCTGCACAATAGTAGGATTGTTCCGATCCGATTGTTCAACATGTCCGAGTCCATGGACTCTCCACTATATATCCCCAACATGGTATCAGAGCATCATGTATGTAAACTCAATAAGCCATTTTATGGCTTGAAGCAATCAACAAGAGCTTGATTTCAGAGGATCAACACATTCCTCATCCAACACGGTTTTAACAAGCACTACCGATTCTAATATTTACTTCAAGTCAGTGTAGTATTCTCTCATTATTATCACATTGTATGTCGATGATACGTTGCTTTTCAGAAACAGTACCGATTAAGTGAAGGATGCTAAACAGATGTCTTCCGAATTTGACATGACTGATCTGGGCAAATCTCACTATTAAAATTCATAGAGACAGAGCAAGACAATTAATTTATATCAGCATTGGCAAGACTATGCATGCTATAATAACAAAGATTTTGCATCATATCTCCATGCTTGATTACCATGCTAATCTCAGATCCGATGAGGCTAAATACTTCATTATGGAGGTAAGTTTCCTTAGAGGATGATTCACTTACTCTCACTCTCTCAGTTGCTCCTCTTCCTGCTTGGTTTGAGGACATTGGTCCTTTGACAATTGTAGGTCTGGATCCATCGGTGAGTGAGCTAATTTACAATTGATTAGAGTATATTTGATAAGAGTATTGTGAATATATCTCTCTCTATCACTTTGTACTTTCAAGACCTGTTTTCCACGTTAAGAAGGTCTAAAATCAGCCTAGATTAATTAGTTATCATGAATCAAATCCAAAACTAATTTGTGGCAAGTGATCTTGGTAGGTTATCCTAGGATTTGCATAGAAAATCACATCAAACTAACACCAGATAAAATTACAGTAATCCAATGAATATAGATCTAGCCTCAGTGAAGCCGACGAATTCTAAGACAAAGATTTGGGTGAGAAATAAGGGATTTTGACAGTATATCAAGCTATTTTCTCATAATCGAACCGTGGTCAGAATTCATGGAGGTGATAAAATGAAAGATCAGGGTCTGTTAGGGCTGCAGACAGACTGCTGAATTTTGATATAATTCTGGTTCAGAGTTTCCCACATGTGTGAACAATATGGATTTTGATCCATAAGAAGTTTCGAATCAAATTCCCTCACCAATTCCAGGATATCCGCTCGCCCTTCCAATACTAGCTTTTTGCACCAAAAACCTGCTAAAATTGGATTAGTTTTAAACACTGATCAATAGCCTTGTACTTGACTCTGATACCATGTGAAAAGTATAGTACTAAGGACCATAAATGGATTTTTGAATGATCCACAAGGTTGATTTTGTGCTTGTTAAATAATCTATCAGATACTAGTCATCAAAAAACAATATCTAGTTTAGCAGCTTGCTAGAAAACAAGTAGATACAATTAGAAACTTGATCATCACAAATGCATTCCTCAATGGTTATTTGGAGGAAGAGATCTACATGAGGCAACCCGAGGGCTTCATCAAGGCAAAGCATGAAGGAAAGGTATGTTTCTTGAAGAAGAGCTTGTATGGGCTCAAACAAGCACCTAGAGCATGGTACTCTAGGCTAAACTCTTTTCTCATTTCCATCAATTTTGTAATGAGTGCTTATGGTCCATCATTGTACATAAAATCTTATGATGGCAAGATCATTATTCTTGTTTTGTATGTAGATGACATTATCTTGAGTGGTAATGATCTAGATGGAATTAGAGATGTAAAAATTGCTTTGGCAAAAGAGTTTAAGATGGTAGATCTTGACCTATTAAGCTTCATTCTTGGAATAGAGGTTATTAGAGGATGTGACTTTAGCTTTATTTGTCAGTATAAATATGCTACATCCATCCTAGATAGATTTGGAATGAAGAATTGTAAAGGCATTGAGACACCAATGGAGCAACACATAAAAGCATCTATTGATGGTGATGAAGCATCCTGTGAGGACATCACATTATATAGGCTTATTGGCTCCTTGATTTATTTAACTATAACTAGACTTGATCTTAGTTATAGTGTTGGAAAGTTAAGCCGATTCATGCAAAGTCCTCTAGTTCTACATTGGAAGATGGCCAAAAGAGTTATTAGATACATTTCATCTACTAAGAATTTTGGCATTTTGTATAGAGGGACTAATCTTGGCTTAAGAGCCTATAGTGACTCAGATTTTTTAGGTGACAAAGTGGATAGAAGATCAACAAGTGCTTTTTCCATCTTTCTATGTGATGGAATAGTATCATGGCTTTCCAAAAAGCAAGATACCATCTCCTTATCTTCCACAGAATCCGAGTACAAGGCCTTGACGCCAACATGCAAGGAGGTCTTGTGGCTCAAAAGGCTATTGGTGGAGCTTCATGTCATGGAGGAGGAGATCCCTATCATCTATTGTGACAACCAATCAGCCCAATCACTTGCAACTAATTCTACATTTCATGCAAGGAGCAAACACATTGAGATTGCTCATCATTTCGTGAGGGAGAAAGTGCAAGCCAAAGAGATCAAGCTCCAACACGTGTCATCATCAAGTTGCTTGGTTGATTTGTTTACTAAGTCTTTACCTAAAGATTCATTTTTCAAGCTTAGATCTTCAATTGGAGTGATTGATAAAAGTATTGTGGTTTCCAAGGCTAGATTTGAGGAGGAGTGTGAAAAATTGCCTACATTGGCAAATCTAGCCATGTAGAATATTGTATATTTTGTCAACAGTTTTTGTTAGACACTTGAATGGCCAAAGTGCCACTTGTCAATCCACACCTAATGTAGGTTAACACGAGTCAAGAGGAGTGGTTGTGTCCATTTGGTAGTGATTCCTACTCTGTCATTAAAGGAGTTCTAAATCCAAAAAAGACCCTTTGTAAAGATTCTTTTTATATTTTTTCTCAATTTTTTCTTACACATGGACCAATCAAAACACTCAAATTTAAAATCTACGTAACGTAACTTTTTGAGTCCACATTTTGATTCCATACTAAAAATGGCATAACTTTTTAGTGGTAAGTCCGAATTTAGTGGAGTTTGGTGCATTGGCAAGCGCTCAAAAGGGCTTTCCAATGATCTATTACATGACATACTTCTGAGCTACGATTAAAAAGTTATGGCAAGTCAAAAGTATTAGTGTTATAATATCTTAATAATAAAAAAGACATCTTGCACGAATTCTTAAAGGGTCTTTTTGGAACTCAAAACTCCTCTAATGAGGATCTAGACCATGATTTATGATGAGATTTGTACCTACCATGCACCTACCAAGCATGACTCTTGATCTAGGCTAGGGTTTTCACTTTAGGGCAAGAGAGTTGAGTCTACTTCCTTATTACATGCTGGATTTTCACCTAACTTTGCAAAGGAAGTGTCTTTTACTATGTATTTCCATTCTCCATAGTGAGGAGATAGAAACTTTTTGGAGCCTCAAGGAGAAACTCAGATTTTCTCTCTATGTATTGTGATTGTGATTGATTCCAATGAAACCTAACTCTAGCACACTTCAAACTCTGTCTACAGGCCATACTACAGCCTGATCTTCACACTTGGAAACTCGGATTATAGTTTATGATCAAGTTTTTGATTGTCTCTACTTGTTTTCTATCAAGCTGCTAAACTAGATCTTGTTTTTTGATGACTAGTATCTGATAGATTGTTTAACAAGCATATAATCAACCTTTTGGATCATTCAAAGATCCATTTATGGAACTTAGTATTGTACTTTTCACATATTGTACCAAATGGGCTGAAGCAAGAGCTGTCCGCAATGCTGACGCCCGTTCTACCGCAAAATTTCTCTATGAACATGTTATCATTCATTTAGGATGTCCTCTAGAACTTATCAGCGATAGGGGTACACATTTTCTTAACTCTGTCATTGGCTATCTACTTTCCAAATTTTTTGTGGTACATCGCAAAAGTTTCCCGTATTATCCACGATGCAATGGCTAGGCGGAATCCACAAACAAAATCTTATGTGGCGTTCTCACCAAAACCGTCGAGTCCAACCGATCCGATTGGGAACGAAAACTTCATGTTGCTCTATGGGCCTACCACACTACCCCGAAGCGAGCCACATGCTTAACCCCTTTCAACTAGTATATGGCCAAGAAGCCATTATGCCTATAGAATTCCATATTCCATCCCTTCAGGTAGCCTATAATCTTGAGCTAGACAATCGACAGATCCTAGCAAACAAGTTATTTCATTTGGAACAACTGTGTGAAACACGTTGGATTAGCATCCATGCTCAACAAGTCCACAAACGTCGTTAAAAGACATGGCATGATCGATCCTTGAAACTCAAAGAATTCCAGGTCGGAGATAAGATCCTATTATACCAAGCCAAAGCATTTAAAGGAAAACTCAAATTTTCTGGCCAAGGACCTTATATCATTCAGAAGATATTTGCCTCTAGATACGTACAACTCCAAATCTTATAAGGCGATATTTTAGACATTGTGGTCAATGGGAGCAGACTGAGAAAGTACAATGAGCCATGTTTTTATCTTGATATGTATTAGTTGCTTTATTTCCTGATTTTTCTTCTTTAATTCTATTTTCAGCCTGTTTGCATTTTCAACAATTTTTTGTTGGGTTTTCTTGTTTCAAAACATCAAGATATCATCAGATCAGACATACAATCAATTTTTTTCCTGTGAAAACCACAAGAATCATTAATCTCAAAAAAATTGTCTCACAACCATATCAGATAGAATTCGCCCAACTTCTTTTTTGGTATGCACAATTCATTTTCAACTCCACAGATTCTATCTTAGAGACAAGCTTTTGCATCAGATCCTCACCGACAGAATTCGTAGATAATTCGTTGAGCCTCAAAATCATTTTCACGATTTTTCTGTCATCTTCGCAAATTTGATCAGACCAATTTTGTACTGTTAGCCATTTTTACTCATTTTTGTTCAAAAAAATCACTTACAAAAATTCGTCGGCCCTCAAAACAGTGCCTCGGAATTCATGAACCTCACTAGAAAATCGTGGACAATGAGGACAAATTTTGGGAGAAATTGCAAATTCATGTAAAAAAAAAAAGTCTATATATAGGCCTCCACCATCCTCTCCACGAGTTCATTCTAGATTCCTGCTCTCGAGTTCATGCTGAAATTTTTCAGAATTTTCAAAACTTTTAGAACAATCTAGAATCACTGCTACCATGGCTTCTCACGACTTGTCACTCTCCCTTCTTTGTCGCAAGGCCCCTAAGCCTTATTCGGGCGATATCTTCTTGATTTCCATCAAGAATTATGCTGAGCAACTTATCCTAGCCAAGGATATTCTTACCAACCTTGGCTTTGATCTGACATACTTCACTGATCAGCAGAACAAGAGTTTGATCCGAGCTACCTACTCAACTTATTCAGATGAGTTCCAGACCTTTCGGATCATGTCTAAGGGTGCCAGTTCTACCATCGTCAACATCTCCCCAGAGCATTTACAAAGAATTGGATTTCCTAACCTGGGCGAGACAATCCATGGCAAGGGTACTAGTTACTATGCCAAGTATTTCACCAAGTTTCTGATGGACGATGGAAAAACAATTGTCCAAACCAACGACGGGAGCACTATTCGCCTCATCACAGATCCTAAGCTTCGGTGGCCCTCAATTTGCTCCATATAAACTTCCTTATCCAATTAGCCATTCAAGAAAGCATCAGTGACATCCATTTTGAAACACATTCCAGCCACTTAAGGCTATAAAAAAGATAGGGACATGACGTGTTAATATTTTTTCCAAGGGGTGCAAAAACTATCCTCATAATCAATGCCATACCTTTGAGCCCATAGCCCTTGCCATCAATCTTGTCTTGTACATGTTAGTGCTCCCATCTAGATTTTGTTTCACTTTGTGTATCCACTTGCAACCAATTTCTCTCTTGTCTTGAAGAGTCTCTACAAGATTTAAAATATAATTTTTCATTAAAACACCATACTCTACAAATTTCATGGCATCATACCATCTGGCCCTTGTACATGCATATTCATAGAAACTAAGTTCACCTAGTTGATGAATGGAAGACATCAGGAGAGAAGAATCCATACGGGGTATCGGCAGTCCAGATGGCAAGAGACATCAAGGTTACTTCAATCAAAGCTTTGGGGAAGATCAGAACGATCGTCGTAGGTGGATTCCAGGGAGTATTTAAGGAAAAGCTTGCAATTTTGGTGGTTTCGGGGAAATCATCGATGGTGGCCTCATAATTCATTGTGTAGATAGCTGTTTGGCGCAACAGGGCTTTCATGGGTATGCAAAGAGCAGTGACAGAGAGCCATAACAATTTACAGGAGACAATTGGGTGGAAAACAGAGAAAATTTGGAAAATTTCCAATTTTGTGGGGTGTTGACGGATTTATGAGAAAATCGACTTGTTTGCAGTCAATACCGCATTAATTGGAGAACTATAAATTGGTTCTAAACACCTGAGGGAGGGCGACCTCATTGGTGTAGGAGACAACACTCTATTTTTCCTGGTGAAAGACGCTATCTCATAGCTCCACCAGATCGTGCATTCTTGCATCACCCTGCCGCTTTGATACCATGTTAAAATCCTATTAGGATCTAGTGCAGTATGCAGATCACACATTATAATCAACTAATCCTAAACCACAAGATCAAGCTTACTTTTCTATCTCTCTCTCTTTTTCTCGCAAAAAAACATAACAAGATTCAAATCAAACAACTAGCAAATCCAATAATATCAAGATCACAATAAAACATGAGAGATGGAGCAAGAAAAAAGAGCAAGGACATTCAATTGCAAATTGGTAGAGTTTTCACCTTCTTGATTGAACATAAGAAATGAATTACAAAGTACCACTATATATAGTGGATTTTAGGGCACTTGGCCTTAATTCTTATTGGCCAAATTTTACCTTTTTTTTTTTGAATTTGAATTTGAGGGAGAACCCACTAACTTGACTAATAGGCCTTGTGACATTTCATTTCTGCAATTTGGCCTAAAGTCCTTTTATTAACTTCTAATCAATCAAATGTAGGAAAAATAGTAATTATTCTTCCATAGGAAACACAATGAAAGTTTGAATAAATCAAACTAATATCAGTGTCTTCAATTGGGTCCGTATCTGATCTATTCATTAATAGAACAATATTAGCTCTGATTGAATATGCGTGCGAAAATTATATGCAAAAGTAAGAGACAAATTAAGACAATTTTTAGACAATAAGAAACTATTGATCAAAAACGAATTTTTATAACTCTGAATCTGAATCATCAATATACATCTCTTACTGTCTTATCTCGCTGTTGTTCTCTGATTGAGTGAGTTACAACGAGTAGTGCACATGTATTTATATTGCTACAGGACAGGTCTTTTGGCCTTTCAATGCTGTAATAGTAGATATCTAACCGTTTATGACGGTTGATATTCAAATAGACGTTTGGTTTCCAGGGTCGAATAAATTCTGTTCACAAATTATTCGCGACAGTCCATCTCTTCGTCTCAGTTTTGTGTTTCACAAATTATTTGTGACACTTGTCTCTTCGCGACATTTTCGTCTTTCGCGAATTGTTCACGACAGATGACAACTTTGAGTTTTAAGAAGAAATTCAGAATATTTTCGCAAACTGTTCATGATAGGTGAGCTTGGAGAAAAATCTAGAAGATTTCGTGACAATTTCGCGACATCTGAGGTTTGAACAAGAAACAAAATATTCTACGACAAGATTTTGTTCACGAATTTTTCGAGCTTCAACAAGAAAGCCACGAGCTTCTACAAGAAACTATTTCGCGAATCTTTTGAGTTGACTGCAAGATAAATTTCGTGAATGCTTCGCGAATCTTTCGAGTTGGTCACGAATAGAAATGTTTCGAGGTTGTGTTTGTTTGTTTCTCATTCTTTTTCAAGTAAATTGCGCGCTTTGTTAGTAGAATCAAGATCTGTCTGATCAGGTGTTCTACATCAAATAACTATGTGATCATCAGGTTGGACTTACACACGTAGGGTGCTGAATCCCTCTCACTTATTAACTGCTAATAAATGAATAATCTATTAGGGTTGCCTCAATATCCGCAAACCCTCCAATAGTAATCGATGTATCAAGAGTGCACTCATTAGGAGGTGTAATGGTCAATTTATGATCTTTCATCATGGTGACACATATAGCCTGCTATGCAATAAATCATTGCTAATGCTTAATTCCAGTTCACATTGTCAGTTTGCGAATCACAATGGATTTTCAATGTCTTATCTTCATTGCAAGAAAGATTATCAACAATACACTTTTTGGCCTTCAGTGCAACTAGGGTAAATGAAGGGGATGAATCCAAAGGATCTTTTTGAGTGCAACCACGATTAACAAGTGAAGCTGAGGAAGGAGAGTCCAAAAGATGCTGATGCTACCAATCCAAAGCTACCTCGGTGTCAACATTAGTCTCTTTAACAAAAGAGCTAATTAAAAGCTCCACTTGTTTTAAGAGAGGGTAATATGTCCATAGAGCAAGCATTGAGATAGAATAAATCCCTAGTGAAGGAGAGCTTTCAAATACTAGAGAATAATGCATCTCAGGATTAGCTCTCAATTGTGGAACACCATTCGGAACAATCTAAGAAGCACATTTTTCTCCATAGGTTTCATCTTAAATAGAAAGTCTTAGTAAGTGCCAACGGGAAAAGAAAGAAGATGTGTTCACGAGCCAAAGAGCCATCAACCTTCACATTGAAGAATGTCGAAGAAGCAGAAAGAGAAGGATGTAAACAAAAATTTCCATGAGCAACTTTAAGAAGCAGTGAAGAAGAAGAAAAGGTGAAGGTGAAGGGAGAATTCTTTCCCCTCGAGCAACAAACCATGTGTTGCACAAGAGCTTGATAAAATTCCAGCATGGGTAAAAGCACCATGGGCCCACCCCCCATCAACAACCCCATCGTTGAGGGCTGGTTTTGTAGAAAGTCGAAACAGATCATTGATAGAAACGCTCGCCACCGCCAATACCATCCTTACATTCTCATGATTCTATGATTGTTGTTGTTGCCGTTTATGCATTTGCTAGGTGACTTATGATCCACCAAAACATAATGAGGAAGGCATAGGAATTTTGTCAAAGGATATACCACAAATAGTGAGCAAGGCATAGCAATATTGTTAAAGAAAATGAGTAAAAAAGATGTAGGGATCAATCAAGCTGAATATATATGTTTATATATGAGGCGACTTTCAACTATGTTAGGGCTATAGTGAAGACCTATTTAGGGTTCGGATTCTATCACAATTAGGGTTTATCACATGGCGTATCAAATTGCTATAAACTATACGTGTATATGTATATATATATATATATATATATATATATATATATATGTATACAGCGAGAGAGAGAGAGAGAGAGAGAGAGAGAGAGAGAGAATTGCATCAAATTTGAAATCTGGATTGGTGTTGGGGTGGCGGGCAGAGATCATCGTATAAAATAGTGTATAGAGGCGAGGAGACGATGACAGAGCAGCCCGGTGCGCAGCACCTTCTACACGTTTCGTTCAATCAAGACAACAGGTAATTGATCAGCTCGTTTCTATGACCTGCGACTAGAGCAATTAACTTTGGGTTCTCATTATAATGGGTTTGTCTGGAAAGTGATCACAGAGTTAGCCAACACTCGGTAACAGCAATTTATGTGGGATCCTCTGTCATGTGTCTTAAATTTTTGTTTGTTACACGTCTGCATTTAGTTAGTGATCAGGGGGTCGTACTTTGCAATACTAGAGATGGGTCTGTAAGTCAAGTCACTGTAGCAAATTGAGCTGGGAATTCTCAGCCTCTTGTTATGTTTTACATGTGGCTGTATTAGTTTGCATAAAGATAGTTCACTGGAGTTTCATGCTGGAAATGTTTTTGTAAAGAAGAGCATATGCTTGTCCTTTTCAACTTTTTCTTGTTTAAACCCTACAGCTGTGAGTGAGCGTGGCTGAAAACCGTACATCAGCATAAATGGGCTGTATCCCATAGCTGAATGTTTGGTATTGTTGTAAGCAAACTCTAATATCGAGAGATACTCCTCCCAATTAGTCTGCTTCTTGCTGACGTATGCACAAAGCATATCCTCTAGCACTTGATTTATCCTTTCTGTTTGACCGTCCGTCTGTGGATGGTCGGTGGTACTCATATTAAGTTTAGTATGGAGATGATGGAATACTGCCCTCCAAAAATTTCCAGTAAACTTACTGTCCCGATCACTGACTATGCCGGAAGGTAGAGCGTACAATTTAAATAGCCCGTCTACAAACAACCTCGCTAACTCTGGAGCTCTAACGGTTGTTTTGGTCGGAATGAAATGAGCCATTTTGGTCAGACGGTCAACTGTGACCCATATAGCGTCATTACCCTTTTGGGTTTTAGGCAGGCCTACTATAAAATCCATGGAGATACTCTCCCATTTACCAGTTGGTATTTCTAAGGGCTGCAACAACCCTCCTGCCTTTAAACGCTCTGCTTTATTTACTTGACATTTTTGGCAACTGGTTACATACTGGCGGACGTTCTTTTTCATACTGGGCTAGAAAAATTGCCTACGAAGAAGCTCATAGGTCTTCTGTATGCCTGGTTGTCCAGTGCCAGGATTGTCATGACATTCATATAGGACCTGCTGCCTATAATCCTCTGAATTGGGGACACATACTCTATCTCTATAGAGCAAGTACTCATCCTGAATGGAATATTGTTTCCATTTGAATCTTTGAGTCAACTGACCCTCAACCACTGGGGTTTGCTTGGGTACTACAGGCTTAGAATCCTCAACGTCATCTGACGACGTATACTCGGACTCATCATCATCCTCAACGGAAGCTGCCGTATTCTTGGATGAACTGGCACCAGCCCCGGGAACTGGTTTTGGAGTCTGTAACTGTCTGTTCTGGACTGAGTTCCAGATAGTAGAGAAGAATGCATCATTCTGGCATTTCCCTCTCAAGGACTCGAGTAACTCATTACGAATCTGAGTAAAACTCAGCTCGTTTATCATAGGCATTATGCTAAGGGCATCTGCTACTGTATTGAATTTTTCACGTCTATATCTGATAGACATGTCAAACTCTTGCATCAACTCTGCTCAACGAGCTTTTCGACCCCTCTTTCTTTTTCACCAATAGGACTGGTGAGGCCCATGGTGAACTACTGGTTTGAATTTGGCCTTTCCCAAGATAATCTGGTAAATGCCTAGTTATTTCTTCATCCTCTGTTCGGCTGACCCGATACGGAGGTTTAGAAACAGGTGCTGTATCTGGTACTAGGTTTATTACATGATCTACCTCTTTGCTAGGTGGTAAACCATGTGGCAAATCTTCAGGAAAAACATCTTTAAATTTAGACAATAAAGTTTCTAATTTACTGATTTTCTGCTGAATAGAACTGGAAATAGAAACTTCAGGAATAAACTTTCATCACCCACACCCTGGTTAAAAAGCTTAAACTACCAGAAGTAGCTAGTCAGCATAGGTACATAGTTTCATTAGCTAAGGGTGAAGATAAAAAAATATGGGAAACTATGGTAAGTAAGTTAAATCTTGGTATTCAGAGGGTCCAAGATGAAATAAACTTTCAGATAATGCACCTGGATCGAACAGATATTGTTCTCGGGAGAGATTGGCTCTACAGTTTAGGACCTTCCCTCCACAGAAACTATCAGGAGAACACCCTCAGCTTTCAGCATAAAGGCCGAGAGATCCAGTTGCATGGGGAGCATGATGTTCCCAACAGTCCTATGGTCTGCAGTTCAGATCTCTTTCAGTTGATCGGAGACGAAGACCATCAGGTATTCTTATGTGACCCCATCATCAACCATGACTCTTACTGACTGGTTACCAACTTTCCCATGCATACGTACTAGGTCATGCGGCCCAAAGCTGAAGGGTCTCGCTAGCATTGCAGAGGTCAGTTGGCAACAATGTTCATGATCTTCATGATACAGTTTGATGTCGGAAGCTGCCGAGTCACTGGGAAAACATACAGTCTGAACAAGATGAACTTGTTTTTTATCTTTCTTATCTTTTTTAGTGAAAGGCCCCTTGGGACACTGTCTGACTGTGTGTCCCTTGCCCATAGACACAAAGCACAAACGTTCTTGTTTGGCTTTCTCAAAATCATCTGGTTTTAAGGGCTGTATGAGTGAAGGGCGTTTCTGAGGAGCTTCACTTTTAAATTTATCTTCTTTCTTTCTTTTTAAAAATTTCTCTTTAAATTGAAAGTCTTTCTGAGGAGACTGCTCAGAAAGTGGTTGTTGTCTCGCCCTCTTCCTACCCACTGAATCATCATAGATTTGAGCATATCTGAGAGCTTGCTCAAGGGTAGTAGGCGAGTTTCTCTGGACCTCTACTTTATATTCATCTTTGAGGCCACAGACAAATCCCCTAATTTTCTGATAGTCATCCATATTTTTAATCTTTAAAATTGCTTCTCGATACTACGAGATATATTGGATGAGGGATTTATCCATTACTGTTCTTTCCCAGGCTTCCCAGGCTCTATCTAGTTCATTTTCTGGTAGAAATTCTCTTAGGAAAGCTTCTTCAAAAGCTTTCCATGACTGGGGAGTTTGCCCAGTCTCTTGGAGATTTAACCACCACTTATAGGCCATAGGCCCTAAGGAAAGACTGGTCTCAATAGCTTGCAAATGGTCAGGGGTCTGTTTAAGAGCATGAATGTTGTTCCATTTGCTGAGGAAGGTTTGTAGAATATCTGCATTTCTTTCCTTCTCTTCCCCATTAAAAGTAGGAGGTTTTAAGTCTTTAAAAACACTGGGGTGAGACCGTAAAGTCTCACCTGAAATTGATGGAAGTGGAGAAGGAGATAACTGAGAAGTGGAGGGAAGGCTTCCTTTCACGGAACTCAAAATCAAGTTTTTGAGTTCAACGAACGAGTTGTCCACACTAGACTTGAAATTGGCTAATGCCAACTTCAGTTCATCGACTTCTGTTATCAATTGGAGAAACTGCTCCTTGGTAACCAGTTCGTCGAGTTCTTCGGCGAACTGTTCCTGTTCTTCCACTTCCATGGGTTCCTTCCCTTTTCTGTAAGCCAAGGCTTTTGTTTCAAGTTCGTCGAAGCCTCTCTCCTGGGGTTGATCAGGTCCCTGAGGAGTGGTCATCTTCGGAATCGAAAGAGAGCTACCTTAACTTCTGAAGGAAAAAAGTCTAAAAGACTAATTTACAACTGTACAAAGGAAAGGAAAGATGACTTAGCTGTTTCTGAGGACTGTACTTCCAAAGAATTTACGAAGAGGAACCCTTTCAGCCCTTTTTCCCAAGATTTCAGACCTGCTGTCCCGAAAAATGCCAGTTTGAAGCTTCAAAACAGTGCCGAATTTCCCAGTTCTTGAGTTGAGTAGCTAACTGATCTGATTTCAGGTGTGGGGCAACAAACCGAGTAAAAACCGGAAATTTACAAAAAGAAATCCGGAATTTTTGAAGTCCCTGCCCTCGCTGATTGGACAACAACCTGTCCGGCCCGATTTGTCCAATTTACAGCTCTATAATCACCTCAAATCTCCGATTTGACCCAAGCCTGTAGGTCGCTGGTCTGTAGCAAGTAAGTTTGAAGCTCAAACTCCTGAAAAATCCTCAAAAACAGTGATGAAAAACTAATTTTTCATCTCCCTGTCCAGCGCTGGCCCTGCTAAGAAAATGTGTTTGAAAACCCCTCAAATTTCCTTAGATTTCTCTGAAATTTCAGAGGTAGATTTCTGATCCCTCAGCGATGGATCAGCACCACCCTTTCTTCTCAAAAATCCGTTCTGATTCCCTGAATTTGATGGCAAAAATCAGAGATGAAGACTGAATTTGCAGCGCTGGACCTGCTCTAGAAATTTTAACTAATTTCTCTCTGACCAGCAAGTAAATCCACCAAGATTTCCTCAGTAGGAGACTGTTCCTACAGCGAGTCTCCTCCTCTATTTCTTTCTGAGAACTTAAAGAAGTTCTGAGCAATCTAGCTACTTTCTCCACTGCTGAAAACTGAGTTCTCTAGGATGGAGATGGCTCTAATACCAGTGTAATAGATCCTAACACCACAGTAGGGCGATCTCTTGGTTTGCTTGGTTTGATAGAAAAACACTCATGCAGTGACATTGTTGAGACATATACATGCTTTACAAGTTTGTAACTATGTTTTTGTGTTGGGAATTGTGTATCATCCTCGAGGTGCACCGTTATACCACCATTTCCTTGAAGCTAGTCAATTGTTGCATGAATTGAAGAGAGAGAGAGAGAGAGAGAGAGAGAGAGAGAGAGAGAGAGCGAGCTGATTGATCTCTTTGTGGATTTCCTTGCAATCCAAGAATTTTTGTTGTGACAACAGGTGGTTATTACAATCAATATTCTCTACTGGTGGGCCCAGGAAGAAAAGGCACATTCACATTAGAACGCGAATGCACCCTATTGACTAGTGCATCTGACCAAATATTAGCTCGCTTTGTAGAGTAGAATCGCTTTTGTTGTCAGCCTTTATCAATTTGCTAAGTTGTGAAATATTTGGCATGGATTATCACGAGTAAAATCTAATTTGAAAATAGCCCAATGTCTGTTATCCTGTAGCAATACAAGGGAAACCTTTGCGACTGAATGAAACCTCAATATTTAGCTTATGAGTTTTTCAAGGTAAAGCAATTGCAAGTTTATGGAAGGGAATAAATATTTATGGTCCTCTACAAAGTTGTTGGCATGTTGCCAAGAACCGGAGGCCTTGTATTATGCAAAACCTCAATTGTTGCACTATATGAATCATACACTACTATTTTGAGAGACATGTATATTTTTCTCTCTATGCCGAGCTTAGACATTAATAAATTCCAACTATTTTTATAGTTTTAAATAATTTTCATTTCTTTTTCCATGCTAAGCATAGCTTTTTTTCTTTTTAGAATGCAAATGATCAAAAAAATAATGTTTCACTTGAACAATTTAAAAGACATATCTTAAAAGCTATGATAGAAATAGAAGATAGAGAAATGATTATGCAAGGTAAGACGATGGATGAAGTAGATCAAAGGTGAAACCTATATTCCAAAAAATGATAATGAATACCCACACCATCAATGAAGGGAATTGCAAGGAGCTCCCAAATTTCTAAAGAAGAGACATATTCTCTACGTATTGTTGATATTCAATCATGAATTTCAGCCCAAGCGGGATTGTTTAGAAAGTGATCTTCACCTCCATGATTGATGATATCACAACTTGGCAAAGAGTAGTCATGATTGATGCTATCACAACTTGGCAAAGAGTAGTTGATAGGTGTATCACATTACATTTCAATCTAAGTTAGTCATTTATTGTATTGTACTAATGTATTGTCAATGTGGCTTATTGAAGTAACAATGACTAAAGACCCCAATTGCCATAGGTAATGCAATTAATAGAGTATAATCCTTTCTACGTGCAAAATGACCATGTAGTAGTTTACACCTTCCAAATTAAATATTCATTGAATGACGAATTTTCTTTTAAATAAACAAAGTTAAATATTGGAATGCAAGAGTTTATTGAGTACACATTTTTTCCTATTTGAGGAGTTGTTATATTTCATTCTAGTTGGCAAACTACAAGTACACAAAAAGCATTACTTGGAATTTGCAATGTTGGAACCAAAAATGTATTGCGATGAGTTATTTTGATTCAACTATGTTTCTATTATTATTCTAAGCATAGCTAATCTTATTTCTTATTGTTGTGTTGATGTTCTATTCTAAGCATAGATATTATGTAATATGAGTTAATCCAAGTTCATGGGCAGTCTCCTCTGTGATGATATTCACTCCAAATCCGAATCAATAGGTACATTAGAGATGATACATCCTTTAATCTGTAATTCGATCTTTTGGGCTCATTGGTAATCCATTTCAACCTTATTAATGTTGACTGCTGGTAGTTTTGATTTCCTCCTTCGTCTTCTCACTAATAACTCTTTTAGTTGTTTTTTATAGAAGACATTGTCTTCTAAAAGCTGCTTAAACGTTATGCTTGGTCTTTTATTACTTACACTACATTTTCATGTCAATTTTTCTTAATTAGGATTTTTATTTTGTTTTCCCAAGTATAAATAAAATGTTCGAAATGTGGGGAGCAAGGCATTGATTCTTATTTTGTTTTCCCAAGTATAAATAAAATATCTGAAATGTGGGGGAGCAAGGCATTGAAATGTAGTAGAATAATATATAACCATTGGTTATTATCCAATTAATAGCTTGGGCTCTATGCTATACACTACAACATAGTGACTTGTCCATATAAAAAACTACAATAGTTACCTAATTATATAATTGAAATTTGATAGCAATACTACCCATGCATGTGATGCCCAAAAAAAAGGTCATCAAGTAATCTTGTGAAAATTGCTAGTTTTTTTTTTTTTCAAAATTTGAGAATTTTGATTATTCTACACTCAGTTTTCAGCCAAAACTGGTGCTCCTTGATATAGTAGTATCATTTGACAGCCTTTGATAAGAATTTGTAAAGAAAATAGAATGATAACACCAAGTAGCTATTTGCAAACATAGATGACAAGGACAAAAAATCTCATGACCTTGTTAATGCTTTGATCATCGAAAACATTCCTAGAGCTATTGCACCATGTTTTCACGATAAAAGAGTGCATGTTTAGGGCGATACAAATGTTCTAGTTCCACATCACTTAGAGGCACATCAAATAGGCGACACGGACATGGAATGCACCAAGGATTATTATGTACATTCCACTCTCTTACATTTGACATCCCACTAGTAACTACAAGCATCCTCTCCTTTAACTTGATAAAGCAAAGCAACTTGGATTTTTCTTAAAATTCATGCATCTTGTTTGTGTTCAAGCATTATCATCCTAAAAACCCGACCAAGATTTGAAAGTCTAAAAAATCATCACAAAGCATGGATAGGTCATCAAAGAAGTACCCCACTTGAGACACCTAAAAACTTCACCAAACAAAGTAGTGTAACAATGATGTGTCTTACATAAAGTGCTAGCTTGTAGATTAAAAAGTCCATGCTCAGAAAAACTACATCACCTCTATGTAGATAACTGGAATATCTATAACATAGAGGTGGTTGTCCCAGTGACGTGCATTTCTACATCCCTGGGTTATATAGCCCCTTAAAAGTCACACAAGCTTAACTTTCTGAACTATCAGATTCCGAGATAATGTAAGTCCAGTGACACGGATCTTATTCTGAAAAAGCTTCGGTACAGAGAGATCTCTATAGTCAAATGACATCCAATTGTATTTCGTGTTTTGTTAGAACTTAGCGGAGTCTATGCTAATATACTATGCTGACGAAAGACTGTCATGGAATAGGTGAGATCACAATTTTTCCTATCGCTCTCCCTGTTTCCAAGTGAGCAAACGCTTGTAGTACATCTGAAAACTTGTACGGGCCGCTTGGATCTAAAATAGGCTTCACTTTCCCGCTTTCAAAATATGGCGTAAGCTTCTCTAGGCTTTCCCCCTTGGAGGTAAGCAAGAAGGCAAAAGCTGGGGGATCGACTTCGAAAACAGAGATTACAACAACTTTGCCCCCATCCTTCACTGCTTTAACACACTTAGGATAATCGCCTGCATGACACAAAGGGCATTACATTTTAGCTTTGACATAGCGGCCACATTGCCTCAATCAAGAAAGCTCAATTCACATAGATATTCGCAAAAGCACTCGAGCAAAACATAAAGAGATGTTCGAGCTCACTTATTTATCATTTAAAAGTATCGACAAAACTTACCGATGGCATCATAAACGACATCATATTTCTCGGGACGCTCTTCGTAGTTTTCCTTCGTATAATCAATGGCAACGTCTGCTCCGATGCTCTTAACAATATCGAGCTTCTTCGTACTTGCGGTGGTTGACACCAGTGAGGCACCAAATATTTCCTTAGCTAGCTGAAACATAACTCGCACGTTCCACCTTAGAATATGAAGGGCTCTTCCAAGCAAGCAAAAATACCCATCAAAGTGAGCCAATTTCTTTCTCAATCGAAATTATAAGCTGTTCAAGCAAAAACGTGATGCTAAACATCGAAGTGATAGTGTGTATTTGTACCTGAATTACGAAAGATCCAACTCCTCCTGCACCTCCGGTAACCAGCAACGTTTGACCTTTCTTGAGATCAGCTCTTTCCAGACCTTCTTGTGCAGTAAGAGCTGCTAGAGGAATGCTAGCCGCCTCTTCGTAGGTAAGATTCTTCGGTTTCAAGGCAAGAACTTTTTCTTCAACTGCGGTATACTGAGCTAGAGTTCCCCACTGTTTTATCCCTTCAGGTATACTTGAATTAATATCTCCATAAACTTCATCCCCTTCTTTGAATTTGTGCACCTGGCTTCCTACTTTAACTACCACACCCGCCAAATCGAATCCTGGCACATGCTGCAAAACAAAATAAAAGTATAATATTATCATCCGATTCTTCCTACAACCGTCAAGCCTTCTTTTCGTATTAAGCACCTCATTGCATTCCAGAATAACGGTGTTACTGGGGACCAAGATTCTTTGGAAATCAATGAGCAGAGACGCTAGACCACAAGAAGATTAACAGGACACCTAAGCCTGCACTATAGTTAGCATACTCTTTACCTTCTTTGCGAATCGAACACCTCATTGAACATTCTATTCCAGAAGACGGTCTTAAGACTTACTAGTGGCCATGATTCTTTGGAAGTTATTGAGAAAAGACGCTAGGCCACAAGAAGCATTACAGGACACCAAATCATGGGGTATAGCTAACATACTATTCACTGTTATCGCTAATTCAAACACCTTTCAGTTATTATCAGTGATTGTTGAGCACGTTTAACTAAATCTTACACAAGAAACAATAACCTTACGGGTAGTGGAGAATCTAAATCTTTGAAATAGGCCAGACCGCGCTTCCAGTCGGCAGGATTAAGAGCCGCAGCATGCACTTTGATAAGAACTTCATCTGGCGTTATATCGGGCACAGGAATTTCTTCCAGTTTCAGCACTTCCTGAAAATTTCCATACTCCTTGTACACCCACGCCTTCTGCAATTGCGCCATAGATAGAGTAAGCCTCTCTCTGCCTCTACCTCACTTGCATACAGCCTCAAATTCCTCAATGCTTCACTCTCGAATGCATTATTTAAAGAGTTGGAGATGAAGAGGAGGATGGTGCTATGCATATAATCTCCATCTAAATCTTGGTTCCTATTACTCTGTGTTTGAATTTCAGTGTTGAGATTTGACGGGCATTATGCAACCATATGAAGGGCAGGTTGATTCTCAAATCGACGGGTAAAAGCGTGACATTACGTTTACCGAAAGACGTCGTGTGAGGTTGCATGACGTTCTACCTAAAAGTCCCGCAAGACCCTTACTGAGAGAGATTTTATCGCGTGTCTACTCATAAACATTCACAGGAATCCAGCGGCAGATAGAGTGACGTAGTGAATTTACGTCAGCACATCTTATGTTGTCTTGGAGATTGTAATGTCCCGGTTCAATGAATCTCATTATTATTAATGAGTGAACGACCCAGCTCTTCAAAATTCCTTTAGGGTCTCTCGGCCTTTCGCTAAAATACTCAAGGTGTCAAGTACTACATGCCTTATGTATTATGGAAGGAGCTGGGCACAAGCCATTCTGCCCGGTGAGGATTTCCAAAAAATTTTGGTCAAAGCCCCCTAGATTTTTTTGAAAAGCCGAACTGGACAAAATGGCCTGTGCCCGGCTCATTTCATTGCGTAATGGAGTCTTTGACTTTTCCACATGCCATTTACAAAACATAATCAGCAGTGTGGGTTTTTTGGACCAATGAGAAACTGCCACGTGGCAGTCTGACGCAGACTGACACACGTTTGGAATGTGCTTCAGAATTTTGAAATTTTTTTAAAGAAATCCAGTGACATTTTATGCTTTTTAAAAAGCCCAAAAATTGGGCGTAATCAGCACAAAGAATCCATTACGTGCATCTAATGGTGCACAACTAGTGAGAGTGTGCCAAGGACACTCTCTCACCTGCTGTGCACTATTGGATGTGCATTTGGCATTTATTGCATGTGCATTTTTCATGCTTAGGCGTTCTGTCGCAGGTATAAAAAATTTTCATACCACCAAATTTGGGTATTGCAAATTTTTTAAAATTTTAATATCAATCGGGTATAATATAAGGAAATAAACGAGTTCTAGATGAGTTCGTATAAACCGAGCTAGTATCATCTCGTTATCAACTTATCCATAAACATGTACAATTTGTTAAAAATACAAAATACTCTTTTTAACAGATATTATATCATTTGAGGTTTCTTTGGTCCCAGGTTCGAGCCTCCCCTTGGAAACCAAGAAGCATTTGAGGTATATACAGTTAAGGGTGTTGGCTCAATTGGTTATCTTGACATCCAAAGTTTCTTTGGTCTCAAGTTTGAGCCTCTCCTTGGAAACCAAGAAGCATTTGAGGTATATACAGATTTCTAATTTCTAAAAATTTCTAAAAATATACTACCATTGTGACAAAAATTCATAAAATCTCCAAACCCGGGAATCAACATGAATATTAAGATAGTTAATGTTGGGGGATCCAATTCTAGACCTTGATATTACAAAATCATATACTAGAAAAATAGCTCTAAATAAAATATGTTAACGAAATGAAAAATTAGAAATGTCATCATTTGGGGATTTCCAAGTAACAAACACAATATAAATATAAGAGCAAGCATGAGACCATGCAATATTCTTTTGGGCTCCTTATTGCCTCCTTGAAATGAATAATCTTCCACAAGTATATGTTGCATACCTAACTTGCCATAAAGTAGAGTAACAAAACGAAAGCAAATGTTGTATGTCCTCCTCTACATTCCTACACACTAGATACACTTTTTGAGCACTCAAAATAACTTTTCACCTTGCTCTTGATGGAAGCTCCATATTTCAGTTTTTTCTCACTAAAAGCCCTTCATTTTGCCACTAGAGATATACTTCATAACCTTAAATTGTTTTTTTTTTTTTTTTTTTTTTTTTTCAGACATCAACATCATATTGTAACCCCCATTTGCCATTGTAGAAGTCAATGTCGTAAGAATAAATGACATCAAATTTTTTGCATAGGTAGTTTTTCCCAAAGCATGAGAAGGATGATGCCAACAAACGTTCATCCACGCTTATCCCATCCAATAATTCTTCCTTCACTAGTAATAACCTCTTGTCCTCCAATAAGTACTCAACTCAGTTGGATTGAGCACTTTCCTTCATGTTTCTCACCAATAAACTTCAATATATTACAAAAATGAGGACATTTGACATTAAAAGCTAAAGCCCCTTGTCACCACCCCCAATGGTGTCAAGTTCAACTTAGGTTAGTTCCAAGCAACATAAGCTTAAATGTATATGGCCCCAATAACTGCACTTATATTGTTGAAGGCCACTAAAAAGTAGCTTTCCCACTTTGAAATGGAGTGTGACTTATCCCTAAGTGGCATTCAATTATGTCATTTTGAGTCAAATCAAATTATTAAGACAAAGATCCAAGGCTTGTTGACTTGCTCTAGAGCCACTAGTGGGTTGTAGTATATTTGTCGCATCTCCTTGAAGGGTGGCTTTAGAGGCTTAGAACGGAGTGTATGGATCCACAACCGGATGAGTGTCATGTATAGTACGAGTTGCGATCGTATGGAGAGAGGGTAAAACTAGTCATGGGAGTGAGAACCTAGATATTAAGGGTGTCACAACCTTAGTGTGAGATCTAAAAGTGGAATGAAGCCTAGATTTGGTGTGTCATTCATCTTTTGCTTTTCATCTTGTGATGTTTTCTTTATTTATTTTTAAATAATGTTTTGGTATCATGAGCCTTGGAGGGTATAAGTATATCCATTGGGCACTCACTAGTGTATGCTTGATTGTGTGATTAGGAGCTACATGTTGCTGGTGTGATTCCTCATTCCCTTGTGATAGATTGATCCATAGCTTGGGGGCTAGATCCGTAAGGTCTAGGTTTGGTTGGGTTGAGGGCAAGCCCTCCTCCCGGTGGAGGGAGCTCCCCTCAAAACCAGTGAAATAGAATGTATTCCTAAATGAATTCCGTAAGGCGAAAAGCCAAAGAATAATAAGAGGAAAAAGCTATTTTTTGACGAACTGGAAGCTATTGTGTACCAACACCAAAAGAACAAAGACAAAAAAAAACATGTTGTAAAGGACAAAGCGCAGATTGCGGCAATAAAGGAGAATCTTTGTTTCTTATGCAACAAACTTGGACACCATGCTAAACAGTACCCCGAGAGAAAAAATAAATCATCAACTTTCATGATGATGGATTTACCCACAGATAAATTGAAAGTTGATTTGTTAAATGGTTGTGAATGTACTTGTAACTTCAGTACACTTTCTTTCAAACCTAATCAATTGTTTCGTGTTAGAGACAATATTTTAGAGAAAGACATAAATTTACTTTGATTCAGAGAGTACTCAAACCTTTTTAAATGCTCGGCTTGTTCAAAAACTTTGGGTGCCCACCATGGTCAGTAATCACCATTATGTGGTCCATCTAGCCTCGAGGTCGGACACAAAAGTTTAGGATGTCAAAGTCCCTAATTTGGAGCTTCAGATGCAACATTATATTGAGTGGCTTCCATGTTATGAACCTTGATAGAACTAATGTAATCTTAGGATATGAATGGTTTTTTGATAAATCAAATTCATTAGAAATGTATTTTACAAAGCATATTTGTATTTAAAGATAAATTTGATAAGATAGTCTATATTTATGGAGAGACTGATGTATGCCCATCACCGATGGTTTCCTTGGTGGAAGTTATGGAAAAACTATATAATTTTGAGTATGAACTTTGTTTGTCTTGTTTTAAAACCTCGTATGCATTCTGATATAAGTGATGAGCAGCTACCTTATGGCCTACCACTTGCTCGGTCGGTGGACCATATAATAGATTTATTGCCCAGTAGCAGCCCCATTTTCAAAGAACCTTATAAGTTTAGTCAAAGGGAAGAGGGGGAAGTGGCTAGGCATATCAAGAAATACCTTAGGATGGGACACATTAGATCAAGTTCCCATGAGGAGTGCCCGGTCTTCTTAGGAGTAAGAAGGATGTCGGTTTCCAATTATGTGTGGACTACAAGGGTCTATACAAACTTACCATAAAAAATAAATATCCGTTAACTAGGATGGATGATCTCATAGATCAATTGAATGGAGCGATGTACTTCACAATGACTGATCTTCGTATGGGATATCATCAAATTAGGATACATCCAAATGATGTATCTAAGACTGGTTTTAGGACAAGATTTGGCCATTATGAGTTTCTACTCTTACCTTTTGGGTTGACTAATGCTCCAAAAACTTTCTAGCAAATGATGAGTGATTTGTTTCTTCCATATTTGGGGAAGTTCGTAGTAATGTTTTTAAATGATACTTTGATCTATAGTAAAACACTCAAAGAGCATGTAAAAGATCTCCGTATTGTCTTACGTATCTTTAGACAAGAGAAGCTTTACGCTAAAGAATCAAAGTGTGAATTCTTTAAGAAGGAACTTTTTTACCTTGGTCATAAGATCACCTCTTTTGGGATCAAGATTGATGAGGAAATGGTCAAGACCATTGTAGAATGGCCAATTCCTCAAATGGTCCGAGAGCTCAAGTCATTTTTGGGATTCACTATATTTTTCAGTAAGTTTGTAGAGAACTATTCTAAGATTGCCGCACCTCTCAACAATTTGTTAAAGGGAGTGAAAAGTCTTAAAGGAAGGCCAATCCCTCCCATTAAATGGAATGAGAAATTGGATGAAAGTTTCAAAAACTCAAGCTTTTCAGCTCTCATTTTGAGAATAGTGGATCCAGATATTCCGTTTGTCATTAATACTAACGCGAGTGATACAGCTATTGGAGATGTTCTCTTATAAGAGGGCCAGTCCATTGCTTTTGAGAGCAAAAAGTTAATCGATGCGCAAGTCAAATATACAACACAAGAAAAAGAGCTTTTTGTGGTGATCCATGCATGGAATCATGGAGACATTACCTGTATGGTAATAAGTTCGTGGTTAACATGGATCACCAACCTCTAAAATATTTCTGTAATCAAAATAATCTGAGAGGTCGTAAGGCCCAATGGGCAAAACTCAGAAATTCGACTTTGAAGTGCGGTTTATCAAAGGTACTACTAATCGAGTGGCTGATGCACTTAGTTGAATTATTGAAGTGAACGAGTTTTCCTCACAAAGATCGGCACATATTTTGGACCAATTTGGAAGAGGGTTCTAGCAGCTACGTCAAGCGAGACTGATTTACATGGTGATCAGTCTGGGGAAAAGGATAAAAGGGGTGTTGATGACTTCTCTAGTTGTAATGGATTGTTGTTTAGAAAAGGGAAGGTTTGTGTGCATGAGGTGGATGTTATTAAAATGAACATCTTGTATGAGTGTCATGACTCACCGTGTGCGGAGCATCCAAGCATACATCATACTCAAGATTTGGTAAGAAGGGATTTTTTTTTGCCAAAAGCTAAATTTTCTATCGAATCTTATGTGGTCAAGTGTGACCAATGCAAGTTAAATAAGATCGAATGCCTTAAGGCTGGTTGACCATGAAAATGTCATCCAATAGTTTTGTTGACTTGTCAAATTTGGCATTTCATGGTTTCTCCAAATGGAAATTTGGTGTGTACTTTTCACACATGTGGGAATAGCCCAAACAATGTGAATGATCTCCTAAAGTGTGAGGGATTGCACGCAGATTCAACACCAAAAGGATACATTGATTCTAGCTTGGCAATTCTTAAGGCAAGTGTCATCATGTCCATGACCGGTACATAGGATTCAGTATACTCGTGGTCTTGGATACATAGTACTATAGTGAAAAAAGCTATTAGTTATGACACATAATACTGGACGTGACCCAAAAATAACTAATATTCTTGTGAGACCCAGAACACACTAAATGGACTCTCTTCTAAGCTTTACAATGTCCTGTAACCAAAGTTATGGCCTTTTGAAGTTTTGCAATTTTGTGAGTAAAATTGGCAAGTTTTAAATTGTTCTGATTGTCTGCTAGTCAATTTCCTAATTTGTGGTACTGTGCTTGCATGAATTGATTGCATGTTGATTTTGAGAGTGACTCTAACATGCATGAGGGATTCACATTTGTTTTGAGTGGTTATGCGCATGTGCTTTGACTATTAGGACACAAATCAGTAATTTGGCTAACAATTTTCATAAAACTGAAATTTACGTAAAATTTTTTAAAGTAAAAAAAAGCAATTAATGTCACATGTCATGCATGTGTGATAGACATCAATTCAGTAATATTAGGAATCAAACAATGAATTGTTTTGTTTTTATTTTGATTACCTAAATACTAACAAAGTTTTTGACAAATTTTCAAGTTACGAAGATTTTGGTCAAAACAAAATTAAGACTAAAAATTCGAAAATTTAAATTTTCAGTTTTTTTCCAGTTTCTTGAATTATCTATGAAATGTACTAAAGTTAGTGAATTGACCATACTGAAGTCAATTTTAGTCATATTTTTGTACTTCAATAATAGTTAATCAATTATTAACTAAAGTTAGTAATTTTCAAGAATAGATAAATTGAGATGGCCGAAGAAACTGCAAATCAAGTTGCAAATCCAGGTGCACCATCCTATATGGTTATTTGCTAGCAGTTGAGTACGATACTCAATGATATGAATAATCGAAATAATTTGAGAGATTAGCAACTGGAAGTTCTTCCAAACCAAGTCAAATTGTTGACTTTTCCCAATCTTGGTTTTCAACTGGAGACTTACTCGTGAGAGAAGAAGGAGAAGAAATCGGAAGTCATAGAAGACTGGCTCGTTAAGAGGAGCAGTTACTTTAGCCTTCATGGAGTTCTAAATGAGAAGAAAATTGAAAGCATCGTGTTGTTCTTACATGGAAAAGCGTCATCGTGGTGGCGAGATTTATCGGTGAAGCCTACTACTTGGGATGCTTTTGCAGAAGTCTTAAAAAAACCTTTTGTGATAGCAGATGATGTTGACTACTACCAGAAATTTGTGAACTACAAGATGGGTACTAAGAGTTTGGACTCTTAATTCCAAGCTTCCAAAGATGATGTGCACTTACCAACTTCCTTGAGAAGCTCATTGGTAACATTCATCTTTATCATGTGTAGAGCCTTCTTGGCCCTCTTATCATATCTCATTTGATCTTGTTGTGTTGTTGGTCTCTCCTCCAAACCTACAACAATATGCAAAACATCATTCATCTCAAGAAGTGACTCCATCCTCACTTTCCACAATGAATAGTCACTTGAAGTAAGCCTATCATTGGCTTCCAATATGACTCCAATTGAGGTTGCCATGTAACAATGACCCGATCTTCTTTTTCAACCTATTTCAATGCACAAAGCACTCCTTTGAACAACAACAAATGCTTTCAAAAGAAATCACCAAGATTTGAAACTATCTCACAAATTTTCTCTAGCACTTATACCAAGCAAATCAACACATAGAATCATGGAATCTTGATCAACCTATGATCTATCCTCAATCTAATGACATTTGCCACTTCCTAAAATTAAAACACACTCAAATGAAGTCCAGCAACCTCACTATCTAGAGATCCAATCAAAATTAAGGTTTTGACAAAATCACAAAAAATTGACTATTCCAAATCTATATGCAAATGTTGAAATTTTGATTATACAATCTAATAGCCACCACTAAGGCTAATCCAATAATCCAAAAATCAGCCAAATCCCGTTTGTGAAATCAAAAATCGGAATTGATCAAGTTTATAGACCTATATAGGATTTTGATCTACAAAAGATCCAATCTACAAAAGCAAAAAAACTCGATTTTGGTGTAGAATCCCCTCTAGCATGCTCTAGACTTGATATCTTCACCAAATCCTTGATATATTTGATTTCCTCCTTCATAACCTGAAACATACCATGTGAAAGTTTTCAGATCCAATCAGCTTGAAATATCTTTGGTTAGAAAGAAAAATACACTACCAATCTCACCAATGTAGAAAAAACAGCATCTACACACAAAATGAGATGCAAACACTAATAGAACTTGATCAAACTTGAATGAAATGATAAAGTACTATTTCTATCCATACAAAATCAGCAAGCTATTGTATTTCACACGTGTGGATCCAAAAATAACAATTATAGATCATTCTACACATAAAATTGCATGCAATCACAAGTATAGTGCACCAATGGATAGTAGAACCCAAGAGAACCATGTATAAGCATTAAATGAGATAGAGAAGAGAGAAGATCAATCTCTCCACGAGTTACATCCTTTTATAGCAAGTACAAAATTATTTAAAAAAAAAAGATTTCAACCATACATCTACACTTCACCTCTTCTCTCTCTTTCTCTGTCACATATTACAAATCTAATAATCTTAAGTCTACTATTCTAAATAATACTAATAATCTATTACAAGACCATTTTAAACCATTTTAAATCAATGCAAAATTTAAAAACACACACACACTCTCTCTATCTCTTTCTATCTTTCACACTCTCTATCTCTTTCATAAAACAAACAAACAAACACCAACCTCAAACAAAAAGAAAAAACAAAACAAACAAAAATCAAGCACCAACCTCAAACAATGATCTTCAAGCAGTGATCTTGAAGCACCCTTAAGCACTCAAGCCCTCAAGCCCTAAACATTGATTACCCTCAATCGCCTTCAATCGCTCCAAAGATGCTCAAATCTGCAAAAAAAAAAAGTGAAAGAGAAGGCGCTGGATCGCTCGAATTGGAAAGATTGGCTTTCCCTCCAAAATGCTAACCCTACTTTTTTTAGGTCTAGATTCAATGTACCCAACTATTCAATTCCTAAAACTCGCCTCCAAACTTTCCCACACTTTCAAAAAGTCTTTATTCAAATGAAATTTAGAAGAATGAACTTTGAAAAGTTATTCTCTAAGTCTAAAACAAGTTTTGGCCTCAATATGCCAAATATGAAAATATTGACAAAATGATCAAACTAGTTGAATCTTTCACATTTGGCACATAGTCTTGCTTTGAACCTGTTGGTAGAACCATCATTATTGTACTTGATTCTAAACACCCACTTGCATCCAATAATATGCTTGTTGATAGGTGGATCCACTAGATCCCAAGTGTTGTTGGTGTAAAAATTACAGCAAATAAGGATCCTAAAACACTTGAAATGATGAGGGAAACAATAGATTATGATTTCATAAGATTAGCACAAGTTGAACCATCAAAATCCATCAAAAATCTATGCTTGAACCTCATTAAATGGCCCAAATCCTTGAAGAAGGCTTCACACGTGTGAAAGTAAGGCCTCCCACAGTCTGAGTACTGTACACCAGACCTACATTCAATCCTATAATCATTAGTAATCACAAGTACTCAAACAATTATGAACATAGAGAGCAATTGCACCATTATGAGAGAAAAAACATGAAATTGCTTGATTGATTTTGGTGAGATATCATCACCTATATATACACGATCCATCACGGTTTTGGGTAGGTATGAGTAGCCCTAAACCTATCCCTAATGCTAATTTTGGTGGATCTTTCATCCCTACCAAGTTAGGATTGGAATCTTGGAGATCCCTCAACACTGCAAAAATTACCAAAAATAGCTCCTATTTTTTCTCCCTTGTATCTAAGCATAATTTGGACTCATTCCAAAGGTTCTAACACTTAGGTATACTTGAGAACATCCTTATGAATGGAATCCTATGCTATTTTGCACGTGTGACAAGCCACATCATGACCATCTAACTATTTACAAGTCATATGACCAAAACTAGTCAAGCTAGAATTGTGAATTTTTAACACTCCTCCTCACTATCTAGCTTGGTTCAATCATTGCTTTACTAATCACTCCAAGTGATGATCTGAACTTCATAAAAGGTGTCTTTTGAAGTGGGTTAGTAAGTAGATCATCTACACATTCATTCCTTGGAACATGCTCCAAAGCAATCTCCTTGGCTTGCACCATTTCTCTCACAAAGTGATGGCATATCTCAATGTGCTTAGATCTTGCATGGAAGATTGGGTTAGATGCAAGGTGTTGGGCTGATATATTGTCATTTTAGATAATTGGTGCCTCCTCTGAATCCATGATGTTTAGTTCCACCAATAATCTCTTGATCCAAAGTACCTCCTTTGTAGTGGTTGTCAAAGCTTTGTACTCGGCCTCGGTTGAAGATAGAGATATAGTTTCTTGCTTTTTTGAAAGCCATGAAACCACACCTTCTCCTATGAAAGTTGAATAGGCACTTGTTGATTTCCTATCCCTCTTGTCCCCTGCAAAATCTGAATCACTAAATGCATGAAGGTTAATCACATCTCCTCTATATAGAATCCCAAAATCCAATGTACCCGAGATGTATCTTAGAATCCTCTTATCCTTTTTCCAATGGATATTCAATGGCTTTTGCATGGATTGGCTCAACCTACATACACTAAAGCTAAGATTTGGTCTAGTTATAGTGATCCACATTAAGGAACCTATAAGTTGCCTAAACAAAGTGATGTCCATGAAGGATCTTTCATCATCTTCATTTGGCACTTTTACAACTTGCTCCATTGGTGTGTCAACACTTTTGCATACTTCCATCTTAAACTTCTTCAAAAGACTTTGAGCATAGTTTACTTGACTTATAAAGATAAAATCAGACCCTCTAAGTACTTCTATGCCTAAGATGAAGTGAAGACACCCTAGATCTACCATCTTGAACTCTAAGGATAGATCTATCTTGATTTTTTCAATACCATCAACACTATTTCCACTAATGATGATGTCATCTACATAAAGGTAAAAGTACAATACCAACATCATCAAACTTAATGTAAAGAGTAGGATCATATTCTCTTTGAACAAAAGAAAGTGAAATAAGATAGCAATGTAGTCTTGAATTCCAAGATCTCGAGGCTTGCTTCAAGCCATAGATGCTTCTTTGGAGATGGCATACTTTGTTCTCCATTCCATGCTTGATGAACCCTTGTGGTTGCTCCATATAGATATCCTCTTCCAAAAAACCATTCAAGAAAGCATTAGAGACATCCATTTGACATAGAATCCATCCAAAATGTGATTAGTCTTATTGTGACCATCTTGGCCACGGGTGCAAAAGTTTCCTCATAGTCTATCCCTCTCTCTTGAGCATAACCTCTTGCAACTAATCTTGCTTTATGTTTGTTAACACTCCCATTTGCATTCAACTTAAGCTTGAAGACCCACTTGCATCCTATTACATTCCTTTGAGGTCTCTCAACAAGCAACCAAGTTTCATTCTCAATCAAGGCATCATACTCATCCAACATAGCTTTATAACATTCTTTGGAGTTCAATGCATCTTCAACATTAGACGGTTCTTCAAAACTAGATAAAGCATAAGAAGTGGATGAGATACCCTCAACTTGCTGTCCTTTGCCTTGATATGTGAGCCTTGATGGCTCCACTTTTGCCCTTGAAGATCTCCTTGGTGTGATAGGTGGGTTTGGTGCTTGCTCCTCCATGAGCTCCTCCTCAAAACCAAGATCTTGCTCCTCGGCCATCTTCTTCTTGATTGTTGGAGCACTTGAGCCTTCTTCAAGCATATGCATATGATGTTCATCAAAGATGACATCCCTTGAAACAACAAATTTGTTCAAGGATGGGAGATAGACTTTGTAGCCCTTGCTTGAGCTTGCATATCCAAGCATGATCCCTCTTGTGGAAGATGGATCCTCCTTGGTTCTTGTTTCCAATGGCACATGCACATAACATATACACCCAAAAACTTTCAAGTGATTAAGATTGGGTTTCTTTCCATACAACATCTCATAAGGAGTTTTGCCTTCAATTGCTTTGCAAGACACCCTATTCATCAAGTAGTTTGCACATACAAGAGACTCACCCCAAAAGGATTTGGGCAAACAAGCATCTAATCTTAAAGCCTTAGAACATTCACATAATGTTCTATTCCTTCTTTCAGCAACTCCATTTTGTTGAGGAGTGTAAGGACAAGAAGTCTCTTTCTTGATCCCTTCCTCCTCACAAAAGGCCTTGAACTCATTGGAGATGAATTCTCCACCATTGTCACTTCTAAGAATCTTGATGCTATGATTATGATGCTTTTCCACAAACAACTTGAACTTTACAAAAGTATCAAATACTTGAGACTTGAAGGAAAGTAAGAACACCCAACAATATCTTGAGTAGTCATCAATGAAGGTTAAAAACATGGATGAACCTCCACTAGATTTGGTGCTAGTAATGTGCACATCCGAGTGTATGAGTTCAAGAGGATGAGATGACTTTGTGATGGAGTTAGGAAACACCTTCTTATGTGCCTTGGATAAGGCACAAGCTTCACAAACCTTGTATTCCTTCCCAATAGACCTTGGTAGGCCTAAAGCATACTCCTCCTTGATCGTAGCCTCCATGGAACCCGAGTTGACATGTCCAAGTCTTTTGTGCCATAAAGTAAAAGTAGATATCTTGCTCTTCTCGGCCAACATGACAACATTAGTATCCACAAATGCATCCAACTTATAAAGTTTGCCAAGTCTAGTGCCCTTAGCCACTATCTTACCCTTCTTCTTGATGAAACATTCATTTGAAGCAAAGTCAACATTGAAACCATTGTCTACCATTTGGCCAACACTTAGTAGATTCTTTGTTATTGTAGGAATGTACAAAACACCTTCTATGTTGATCTTTTTGGAAGATCCTAAGCAAAGGGGAATGCTACCAACTCCTTCAATCTTACAAGCTTCATCATTTGCTGTATAGATAGACTTTATAGGTCCATCATAAAATAAGAGAGAAGAGAAAAACTCTCTTTTACTAGTCATGTGTGAACTAGCACCCGAGTCAATCCACCAAGGATCTTCTCCTTTGAAGCTTGTTGAAGAAAATATGGACATCATGAGAGAGTCCTCATGTGAACTCTCCTCCTCCTCCTCTTTGCTCATGTTGGCTTGGCTTTGATCTTGCTTCCTCTTGAAGCATTCCGAGGCATAATGCCCCATCTTGCTACAATAGTAGCACTTCACCTTTGACTTGTCCTTCTTGACTTTGGTGGTTGATGGAGATGCCTTTGGGGGTCCTTCTTGATCCTCAAGCTTTGTAGACTTCTTGAATGTTGATCCTTTGCCTTTGGACTTGCCTTTGCCTTTGGTGAAGAGAGCTTGGTCATCTCCACCTTGGATGGAAAGCCTATCCATCCTCTCTTGCATTTGGCTCCTTCTTGATTCCTCGGCCATGAGCGTGCCTTGGAGTTCTTCAAGTATGGGTAGCTTACCCATAATTGCATATCCCTGAACCAAATTGTCAAATTCAAAGCTTAGTCCATTCAATATGAGTTGAACAAGCTCTTCATCCTTGATAGGGTCACCTATAAAGGCTAGCTCTTTGTTCAATTCCTTTACTCTTAGGACAAAAGTATGTGCACTCTCTCCTTTCTTTTGATAGCTTCTATAGATTTGATTCTTCAAAGCTAACATTCTAGTTTGGTTCTTGGATTCATAGACCTTTTGCAATGTCTCCCAAGCATCTTGAGCTGAAGTGCAATCTCCTACCTCTCTTAAGAGTTCATTTGCAACATTCATTTTTATGCAATGTAGTGCAACATTGCACCTCTTGATGTATTTGGCTTTTTCTTGAGGATGAATAGGTTCACCCTCCTTACCATTTACAATTTCCATCAGATCTTGCATGATCATGATAGATTCCATTCTAACTTTCCATATGGAATAGTTAGTTTTGTTGAGCCTTTCATTAGTATCCAAAAGATATGCATTTATAGATGCCATCTAGTCTCCTAATCAAGGACTTGACACAAATGAAGGTTACTTATATTGATTTGATTGAAGGTCTACCTTATCCCACTTCTTAGGGACTTGAAAAGATCAGTAATAGACTTCCTATAAAGATCTAAGAATGATCTCTAACAAAATCAAATCATAGAATACTAGAAACAATGCACTTGCTTGATTGAAGTAGACAATACTAGTAGAATTGCCCCTCTTTCTATAAAGAACATTAAAGCTTCCAAATGATCTGATAAAGAGTGAATTTCAGCAACCTAATATACTTTCAAAATCACTTGTAAAAGATCTAAATGGAACGTAATGAGGATGCAACACAATCTACTATCCAATCACAAGCAAAAAATGATCAAAATTGATGAAAAATTGATCTAATTTGGTGCATAAGTCAAGCAATGGTTGGACTGAACCTAAATCACTTTAGGAAGTGCCTACTACACCTTAGAACAGCCTTGAAGAGTCCCCAAAACTCTGATATTCCCTCTCCTTGAATGCTAGAAAGCCTCCTCTATGAAATCACCTCCAAAACTCGCTTAGAAATCAATGCTTGGAGCAAGCAAAACTTGCTATCTTGGTAATGTGAATTGAATTCAACTTTGCCTCTGGTTTTAGACACCTAAACACCTGCAAATGAAGTCACACAACACCAATCTCCAATGTATTTGACTCACTTTGAGTTCTAGAATCAATACTAGATGCTAAGATCCAATCTACACAAGATTTAGATCAAAAATTGTGATCAAATTGAATGAAAACCAAGGATTTAGCTAATTTCAGCCTTTAGGCTCTGATACCATGTAAAAATTACAGCAAATAAGGATCCTAAAACACTTGAAATGATGAGGGAAACAATAGATTATGATTTCATAAGATTAGCACAAGTTGAACCATCAAAATCCATCAAAAATCTATGCTTGAACCTCACTAAATGGCCCAAATCCTTGAAGAAGGCTTCATACGTGTGAAAGTAAGGCCTCCCACAGTCTGAGTACTGTACACCAGACCTACATTCAATCCTATAATCATTAGTAATCACAAGTACTCAAACAATTATGAACATAGAGAGCAATTGGACCATTATGAGAGAAAAAACATGAAATTGCTTGATTGATTTTGGTGAGATATCATCACCTATATATACATGATCCATCACGGTTTTGGGCAGGTATGAGTAGCCCTAAACCTATCCCTAATGATAATTTTGGTGGATCTTTCATCCCTACCAAGTTAGGATTGGAATCTTGGAGATCCCTCAACACTGCAAAAATTACCAAAAATAGCTCCTATTTTTTCTCCCTTGTATCTAAGCATAATTTGGACTCATTCCAAAGGTTCTAACACTTAGGTATAATTGAGAACATCCTTATGAATGGAATCCTATGCTATTTGGCACGTGTGACAAGCCACATCATGACCATCTAACTATTTACAAGTCATATGACCAAAACTAGTCAAGCTAGAATTGTGAATTTTTAACAGTTGGCAATCAAGGCTTCATACTCCTTTGTCATGGTTTCATACCACTCCTTTGATTGGAGTGGATCTTGGACACTTCTAGGCTCTTCATGAGAGATAAAAAATGCATAATTGGTGGATACATCATCCACTTGTTTGCCTTACTCCACATAAGAGAGCCTCTTGGCTCGAATCTCTCTCTCTCTCATAGATCTTCCTGGTGTGGTTGCTTGAAGATGCTTCTCCTCAAGCCTCAACCCCAACATGTCTTGATTGTCTTCAAGATTGATAATAGAAAATACTTCATGAGGTGCTTTGATCTTGGCCCCTTACAAGTTGAACTTTTGACCTTCATGAAAGATTACATCTCTACTTTCAATGACTTTGTTAGTAGAAAATATGAAGATTCTATAAGCTTTCTTTGTAGATGAATATCCAACCATAACACCTTTGATAGGACTAGGATCATCTTTCTTCCTAATCTCTAAAGACATAGAGAAAAGCAAATACATCCAAAGATTCTAAGGTGATCAACCTTAGGATTCTCCATCTCAAAAGGTGATTCCCCTCCTAGAGCAAGATGAGGAATTATACTACAAAGGTAATTGGCACATGTAATTGCTTCTCCCCAAAAGTCTTTTGGAAGAGATGCTTCAATCCTTAGAGATTTTGCACATTCACATAAAATTCTATTTTTTTCTCTCCGCAGTTCCATTTTGTTGAGGGGAATAAGCACGAGTAAACTCTCTTTTGACTCCCTCTTGCTCACAAAAGTCATGAATTTTGTTGGAGATATACTCTCCACCACCATCACATCTCAAAGCTTTTAGTTTGAAGGAAAATTTCTTTTCTACTAAAGCTTGACCATAGATGCCATGGCTTTGAAGTTGGGATGGCCCAATCCTTTATGCCACAAGTCTTCTTGATAAATATTGATCTTGTAGGCTACATCACAAATGTTAGCACTCTCACTAGAATCTAGTTTGTTGATCCCTCCAAATCTAGTTCTACTAGCAATTGTTGGGTTCTTTCCTTCTTGGTTAATCAATCTCCTTTCAATGTTGAATACTCCTCTTAATCATGATCACCTACTTAGAATCTGCACTTTCCAATCAAGCTACCTATCACTTCTACAAAAACAACTGAGGGTATTGTTATTCCTAACAGTCCTCAAGTCATTGGCATTTCCATAGAATGTGTGGAACATGGCAAGCATAATTCAACAACTTATTCTAATCATTTAGCATTATAACTCCAGCCTATCGTCATGAATAACTTAGATAAGATCTACTTGCTTAACATGCATTCCATGAATTCTCCATTCACAATTAACAAATTCATAATCTCAAATATACAATCTCACACTTATACAGCAGATAAACTCTTTCTAGCACAATTCTCCTTGGTTAGCAACAGAACATCACACCCGCTCAGTACACAATTATATGCAACAGATGGCACAAAGAACTGATTAGAAGTATCTCAAGGATTCTCATTCCAATGAAAATAGCTCTGTACAAACTCTATGCATCAATGCGCATTTACACAATAACTCTGCTCGTTACTAGAATGGTCATCAATACATCTAGATGGCATGTTTAGAAAATTTGAGACAATAGTTTTTTAATCAAATTGCTTTGACGAACAACACTCGTCAAGAATGTCCATGAACTATCCAAGTGCGCGCCAGACAACTAAGCTTTGAGAAACAATGTTTGTCAAGAAATTTCGTTCAATTTCTCTTGTAAAAAAAAATACATGAGACTTGCACTAGGCTCAAAATTACTCTCTCTCTCAATCACCAACTCTCTAACTTGACTTGTTAGCCTCCTCACTAACTTTTGCCTTCTGCTAGCTTTGTGTGTTTCTCTTTTCTATCTTCTCTATCTTTTAGCCCATCATTTTGTTTCTTTGTCGTCGCTTTCTACAACTGAATACTGTTGTTTGGCTCTCCACTCTCAAGTCATGTCCAACTCACTCTCAAGCAACTAACTATTTTCTCCTCACCTCATGGTCTTACACAACAAGATGCCATGGTTGGGTCTTTAACTTACAAGTCTAGTTACTTTGAAAATTTCAAGAACTCGGGTCAACTGGTATCGTAAATATTCCTTTGGCTGATTGTAATATTGGTAGAGAATCTACCAACATTGCCCTCCGCCAACCTTGTTGCAGGTCCCTCTACAACATCAATTTGACTCTTTTAGCCAGGCTCTTCGGTTATTGATCTGGTTCTCTTGCTCTTGCAAATTGGTTTCACTATCAGTTGCAGTCTTTCGGTTAATCCTTCAGTGGAAGTCCAAGCCTATTGCCATACCATCCCTATTCGAAACATCAATGAACTTATTCTATCCTAAGAATATACATAAAAAATTGATTCGTTAATCCATTAAGTAAATGGATTACAAGAAAATGCTGGTTATAAAAAATGGGTAACTGGATTCAGTTATGGATGAACAAGATGGAGAAGGAATGGGGGTAAGTGTCGCAGTGGGAGTGGTCAGGTAGTGGTCTCGGATGATCCTCCCATGTTGTGCCCATCTTGATCTTCTTTCTATTCTGGATGAGCAAGTCCTGCTTGTACCTTGCATGTAGTACTCCAAAGCTGGTTCACCTGTTCAAGGACATGCTTCAAGTCCTGTTGCATCTTCTGGATCTGACTTTGAAATTCAAACAGTTTTTTTCGTAGTGCTTTACCTATGGCCATCATTTTGGTCTTCTTCACTTGTGGAAGCATTATCGGTGATTGAGACTTGTTACTTTCTATGTCTGAGCCAGATCGGTTTGGAGCTCTGGTGCGTAAGCTTCTTCTTCGCTTGATGCTCTTCTTACGCTTTGTGGACTCTTGCTTCTTCTCTTTTGTAAGTGGTGTCTACTCCTCGGCAATCTCTACTCCGATTGTTGCTCCTTGAGCGCTCTTGCTATCTTTCTTCTGGGGTGTGATCTCTTTTGAGGATTTGTGGCTGGTGTAGATGCTTCCAATTTTTCTTCTTCCTGAGCAACTACGTCTGGCTCAATTATCATTTGCAACTATCTAGGTTGCTTGTCCAAAAGTGATAAGACTACCTTCAGGTCATGGCATTGGATCTGGGATTGTGTAATGTGAAAAAATAGGTACCCAAAGGTGGTGAAGCTCTGCTTCTTGCTAATTCCTTTATGTAGAAAATTTGCTATTGTGTTGGCCCAGCTATAGAGTGCAACTCTTTGTACAAGTGATTTTGTTAGCAACAAAAAAACTAATATAGGAATACATTTTACCTTCGACTTCTGCTTGTGTGTATACTTGGTCAGATATGCACATGCTGCTACCAATTTCTTGCTCTTGATGGTCTCTGGCAGATAGCCATCCTTGTTCTTGTACTTGTCCACCGATGTATCCAAGAATTGGAGATGCTGGGTGCTTTCTAGCTCCTTCAATTTCTTAATAATTTTGATTGGTCCTTCTAAAAACCCAAACTCCATTGGGTCTTTGGTGGCCAGAGGCACAACGAACGTGAGGCTACTACTCCTTGAGAGATTGAATGAAAACTCCTTTAGGGTAGGGTTATATCGATTATATGCCACTGTCATTAGGAAATGGCTTTGATAACAGTGGGTTGGACGGATCTTAAACTGTTGGATCGATTTTCTAAAGAGTAAGAAATAAGTCCTTGATGTTTTTCTCAAGTTCAATAATGTTGTGGAGTGTGAATCTATATAATGAAGTATTTGTTCATCAGTCATTTTACAAATGAAGTCAATAAGTTCTCCTAATCCAAAGGTAGTGTCTCCAAAGGTCCTCCAAGTAACCTGCAAGCTCCAAGATGCTCCCCAACTCCAAGCTAGGATGCCTCCACCTGCAAGTAAGGATCTTCAAGCCTCCATGGATCTCTCCTCCACCTATGTCCCTAATCTAATCACAAAGGTAGATAACAAGTGGCCTCAAGTATTCACCATCCAACCATAGCTAGCTAGAATCTTGCAACTTGGCTAATTTAGCACCCCCTTGCTAACCAATAACTAATCACAAGCATACCACCACAAACCATAGCATACTCAAGATCCAAACCCTACTTATGTAGGCAAGATCCAAATCCTAAGCATACTACACACAAGAAAACACTCTATACACTAATAGCCACACTAGAGCATAAGCATAGCAAACAATAGAGATCTTTCCCCCTCCCTACGGCTGCCCTCCTCCCCTCATATAGATGGCAAATGGCAGTCTCCAATACACTATGGAGTTCCATGCACAACCAATGAGAAAGAGAGAGGCCTAGGGGAGTTAAAGAACCTTCATAGGCTTATGGAAGGTCAAGAGACTTCTTCCATAACCTATGACTCTTTGAATGTCTTTCTTGTGGGAGTTGGGAACTCAATAGACACCTTGGAAGTGTGCCTCCTAGGTCCCATTGCCCAAGTTGTGCTTGTATACTTTTGGTCCAAGACCAATAAAGTGACATGGTTCAAGGATGAGGCCCAAGGTTTAGAAAAATAGCCAAAACACCCATGGTAATGACTTTCTAACACCTCACTAGGTTCCATACCTCCGACCAAGGCATAGACACCTACCTGCCCTTGTCCAAGGACACTAGTACCCTAATCTAGAGACACATACCCTTAATACTAAGGGTACCCCTTATCCAAGGGTAAGTTGATTCCATACCTCCGACCAAGGTATAGTCACTTGTCTGTCCTTATCCAAAGGCACCTAGCCTTAATTCTAAGGATATCCCTTATCCAAGGGTAACTTGCCATTTAGCCCCAACACTAAATGGACATATAGGGGTCACTAAAGTACTACTAATTACATAGGTATGTAACAATCCTATCCTCTAAACTTAAATTTTTCCTTGTAGGAAAAAATTTGGAATATTCTTCTATAGATCAACCTCCTTTTTCCAGGTATCCTCTTCTTCTGATTTGCCCCTCCACCTGACTAAAAATTCCTGACGCACTCTATTCCTTAGAGTTTTCTACCGACTATTAACAATCGCCTTGGGTTCAGGTGGTCCACTCGCGAACTCATTATGAAGAAGCTCCACTAGATCTTCCATAGGGACTAGGGTTTCTCCAACCCCCAACGAGGATTTCAACTTGCTAATGTGGAAAACATGATGAATTCCAACATTAGCTAGAAGGTTTGATTTGTATGTGACCTTGTTTATCACTTGGATAATCTTAAAAGGACCGCAATACCTAGGCGCCAACTTTGCACACTTAATAGTTTTCAAGTCCCTAGAGTGACTAGGAACCTTCAGAAAAACCCAGTCATTGACCAAGAATACCTTGTGCTTCCGAGATAGATCAACATAGTGTCTTTCCCTATCCTGGGCACTTCTTATGCTATCTTTAGCCAGCTGTAACATTTCTTGCATATCCACAAGGAAATCAGTTGTGGCTTGCACCCTAAGATTTTTCATGCCAACACAAATCGGTGACCGAAGTTGATAATCATACATAAGCATGAAAGGGCTGAATTCGGTCGCTGAATGTTTTGGACTATTATATGCAAATTCCACCAGTGGAAGGTAATTTTTCCAATCAGACTGCCGATGGCCCACATATGTTTGCAGCATATCCTCCATTGTCTAATTGGTCCTTTTCGTTTGACCGTTTGATTCCAAATGATCTGTAGAACTCATACTTAAAGTCGTTTCCAATCTTACCAAAAATTCCCAGTGAATTTTGGGTCATGGTCACTGACAATATCGCAAGGCAACCTGTATAGTCGAAAAAGCTTCTCAACAAATAGTTGAGCTAGTTCTGGAGCTTTAACAGTAGTGTTTGTTGGGATAAATTGAGCAAACTTCATAAGTCTGTCAACAATGACCTAAACCGAATTGTGGCCCTTCCCTGTACGTGGGAGCCCGACCACAAAATCCATAGATATACTTTTTCACTTTCCGATAGGAATATCTAAAGGATGTAATAGGTCACTAGCTTTTAGTCTCTCTGCTTTATTTAACTGGCACTTAACACATTTAAGTACATAGGCCTCTCACTCATGCAAGATTTGGACGCTTACTGTGTCATTCTCCGGTAAATCCTGTTTTGAATAGAAAATCCATTTCAGTCTTTCCCTGATTCGAGGAATCTTGTATACCTGAATCGACCTCAGAAAGTACTTGTTGCCAATACTTTTCGAAAAAAGAATCGGACTCATATAGTCCTTGGAGAGACTGAAACAACCTTGGTTCTATAAAAGTAAAGCATAATTGATTAATAATCTGTAAACGACTCAAAGCATCTGCTAGAGTATGTTGACTTCCTTTACAATATCGTATAGAAAAGTCAAAGATTTACATTAGCTCAACAACCCATCTAGCTTGCCTCCCCTTTAAATCTGTAGCATCACATAAACATCGAAGAGTCTGATGATCCATCAAAACCTCAAATCTGGCTCCATACAAATAATGTCGTCAAATTTCAAGGCATGAACAATCGCAAATAGTTCCTTCTCATAGGTACAATACCCAGATTGAGTAGGATTGAGTTTCTTGCTTTCATAAGCAACAAAATATCCATCCTGCATCAAAACAGCTCCAATAGCATAATCACTGGCATTGGTCTAATCACAAAAGCCTTATTAGGATCACCAATGATTAGTATTGGTGCTGAAGTGACACTTTTCTTAAGCAACTCAAAACAATTATCCATAGCCTCCGTCCACTCCACTGGTGGACTCTTAGCCCTCCGGCTTAGCTTCTTATAGTCTTCCAAAGCCTGGGTAAGAGAAAATGCCAATTGAGCAAATTGGGGAATATGCCGATGGAAAAATCCTACAAACCCCAAGAAAGACTTGATTTTTCAAACTATGGTAAGAATAGGCCATTCAATAACCCTTTGGATACGATAGGCCTCAATCTCCACTCCTCATTCGGAAATCTTATGCCCCAAGCAGGACAAGACCTTAGCAAAAAAGTCACACTCTCTTTCGCAAAGAGATTTTTTTGCAAATAAAAGCATTTACTTCTGCTCATTCAATACTTACTATTTGCAAGCTCAATTCAAGCCTCTAACCATTCCACAAATCTTTTTTCAAAAAGATTAAAAACCAAAAGCCCACTTTAAAACTTCTCTAACATAATAAAAATCAGCCCCTAAACAATTATATAAGCATCATTATTCTTTATCAAGAGAACTAGATTCATTGGGTACTTCAACTACAAGCTTCCTATTACTAGAAAAGCCAATAATCTTTCCCAAATTTTTTTTAGTTTGTGATCTTTATAAAACTTGAAGAAGGCTAGAAAGGTTACCATCCTTTGTCTAGCTCTGATACCACTTTTACAAATGAAGTCAATAAGTCCTCCTAATCCAAAGGTAGTGCCTCCAAAGGTCCTCCAAATAAGTGCAAGCTCCAAAATGCTCCCCAATTTTAAGCTAGGATGCCTCCACCTGCAAGTAAGGATCTTCAAGCCTCCATGGAGCTCTCCTCCACTTGTGTCCCTAATCTTAATCACAAAGGTAGATAACAAGTGGCCTCAAGTATTCACCACCCAACCACAGTTAGCTAGCACATGCAATCCTGCAACTTGGGTAATCTAGCACCCCCTTGCTAACCAATAACAAATCACAAGCCTACCACCACAAACCATATCATACTCAAGATCCAAACCCTACTTATATCCCATACCATAAGCAAGATCTAAACCCTGAGCATACTACACACAAGAAAACACACTATACACTAGTAGCCACACTAGAGCATAAGCATATCAAACAAAAGAGATCTCTCCCCCTCCCAATGGGTTGTAGAAAAAATAGTAGTTATTCTTTCATAGAGAACACGATGCAAGTTTGAATAAATCAAACTAATGTCAGTGTCTTCAATTGCAATTTTATCTGATCTATGTAGTAATAGAACAATATTAGTTCTGATTGAATATACGTGCAAAAATTATATGCGGAAGTAAGAGACAACTTAAGACAATTTAGACAATAAGAAACTATTGATCAAAAAATAAATTTTTATAACTTTGAATTCGATTCATCAATATACATCTCTTGTTGTCTTATCTCGTTGTTGTGTCTCTGATTGAGTGAGTGAGTTACAACGAGTAGTGCACATATATTTATATTGCTATAGGTTAGGTCTTTTGGCTTTTTAATCCTGTAATAGTAGATATCTAACCGTTTACGATGGTTGATATTCAAATAAACGCTCTATTTTCATACTCGAATCAAATCTATTCGCGAATAATTCATGACAATTCATCTCTTCATCTCAACTTCACGTTTTGCGAATTGTCCGTGACACTGCCTCTTCGCAAGATTTTCATCTTTCGTGAATTGTTTGCGACAGATGACAATTCTTGAGCTTGAAGAAGAAATCTAGAATATTTTGCAAACCGTTCGAGATAGTTTCACGACAGGTGAGCTTGAAGAACAGTCCAGAAGATTTCGCAAATTGTTCGTGACAATTTCATGACATTTTGAATAAGAAACTAAATATTTTGCGACAAGATTCTGTTCGCGAATCTTTTGAGCTTCAACAAAAAAGCCACGAGCTTCTACAAGAAACTATTTTGCGAATCTTTTCGAGTTGGTCACGAATAGATATGTTTCGAGGTCGCGTTCATTTCTTTCTCATCCTTTGTCAAGTAAACTGAGCGTTTTTTTAGTAGAACGAAGATCTATTTGATCTGTTGTTCTACATGGGTGCCCACCTCCCCTCATATAGATGGCAAATGGGACCCTCGAATACACTATGGAGTTCCATGCACAATCAATGAAAAAGAGGCTAGTTAAAGAACCTTTATAGGGTTATGGAAGGTCCAGAGACTTCTTCCATAACCTATGACTCTTTGAATGCCTTTCTTGTGGGAGTTGAGAACTCAATGGACACCTTAGAAGTGTGCCCTCCTACTAGGTCCCATTGCCCAAGTTGTGCTTATATACTTTGTACCAAGACCAATAAAGTGATATGGTTCAAGGTTGAGGCCCAAGGTTTAAAAAAATAGTCAAAATACCCATGATAATGACTTTCTAACACCTCACTAGGTTCCATACCTCCAACCAAGGCATAGACACCTCCTTGCCTTTTCCAAGGACACTAGTTCCTTAACCTAAAGGCACATACCCTTAATCCTAAGGGTACCCCTTATCCAAGGGTAACCTGATTCCATACCTCCGACCAAGGTATAGTCACATGCCTACCCTTATGCAAAGGCACCCAACCTTAGTCCTATGGGTACCCTTATCCAAGGGTAACTTTCCATTTAGCCCCCAACACTAAATGGACATATAGGGATCACTGAAGTACTGCTCTCACATAGGTATGTAACAAGTCGGGGCCTTCATCAATCATAGTTAGCTATAGGTGCGTTAACCGATGGATTTGGTAGCCACTCTATCTGAATAAGTCTGTATCCATATAAGAAACATAAAAAACATCCATAATTGGCTGATCTATGCTTAGATCTGATCATTATCGGCCTCTCAGATTCAGATAATACCTCATTATTGCATCTATTAGCATCTATATAGTCAATGGTTGCTAACATGTGTCCCCAATTAATGATATCGATAGATTGTGCATAATGTCCTCAGATGGTTGGAGAAACATTGGTTTCTTCATATGTGGTAGAGGAACATTCATCTTCCTCCCGTACTGGTTTTGCTTTACCAATAGTGCAATCCACTGATATTCTTTGATCCATTTCCAAAAATGATGCATTGTTTCTTCCAAATCTTGGATCACTTCAATAAAAAGTAAAAAATATTGGTTAATTCGGAGCATGAACAAGTGGATGAAAAAAAAGAGATTGGTTAATTGTACTAAAGTGTTGCACATATAAAAAAAAATGGAGAATCTAAATGAGAAGAAATGTGAGCTAGAAGCAAGAAAATAGTGAAAACGAAACAGTTGTAAAAGCAAAAGTGATGGATATTGCTAGTGAGAATTGATCGTAGTGTGTTAATGTAAGCAAGTCATCAACGACGCCAAATGTTGTCTTCTTCCCTTCTCAGTTAATCAATATTCATTCAATGTTGAATGTTCCTCTTAATTACAATCACCTGCTTAGAATCTGCACTTTCCAATCAAGCTACCTATCACTTCTACACAAAAAACTGAGGGTTTTGCTATTCCTAACAGTTCTCGATTCATCAGTATTCCCATAGAACTTTGGAACATGGCAAGCATAATTCAACAACTTATTCTAAGCATTCAACATTATAACTCTGGCCTGTCATCATGACTAACTCAGATAAGATCTACTCATTTAACATGCATCATATGAATTCTCCATTCACAATTAACAGAGTCCTAATTTCATATCTAGAAACTCACACTTATACATCAGATAAAGTCTTTCTTTCACAATTCTCCTTGGTTAACAATAGAACATCACAAACACTCAATAGACAATTATATGCAACAAATGATGGTACACAAAACTGATAAGAAGTATTTTAGGGATTCTCATTCCAATGAAATTAGCTTTTTTAGAAACTCTATGCATCAATACGCATTCACACAGTAACTCTAGTCATTACTAGAATGGCCATCAATACATTCAATCGACTATCCTTCTATTGGATTGCCCGATCCGATCCACTGACTGAATCTCTAGCTCCCCGTCTTCTCCACACTGGTTACTCTCAACAGCTCATGAACTCTCTCTCAATCACCAACTTTATAAACTTTTGCTAACTTCGTGTGTTTCTCTTTTCTATCTTCTCTCTCTTTTAGCCTGCCATTTTGTTTCTTGGCTATCGCTTTCTACAACTGAATATTATTGTTTGGCTCTCCACTCTCAAGTCATGTCCAACTAACTCTCAAGCAACTAACCAATTTGTCCTCAACTCATGGTCTTACACAACAAGATGCCATGGTTGGGTCTTTAACTTACAAGTCTAGTTACTTTACAAATTTCAAGAACTTGGGTCAACTGGTATCGTAAATATCCCTTCAGCTGATTGTGATAATGGTAGAGAATCTTCAAAAAGCAACAATCTCATCTTCTCTCTTGACTACACAAGTGTTAACACCAAACTTGACATATAGGCCATTAACAACACTAATGAGATTCTTTGTTAGTTTTTCCACAACAAGAACATTTTTGAGGCACAATACTTTTTAAGATGCAACATTTAAGAGAATATTCCCTACTCCTTCAATTACACTCACCATCATTTGCAGTATAGATGGATTTTTTGATGCCTTCATAAGGCATGAGACTAGAGAAGGAATTTTTTGAACTATACATGTGAGAATGAGCCCCTCTATCAATATACCACAATCCACCATTCTTGAAAGGAGAAGAAGAGAAACTAGACACCATAAGTGAGCCCTGCCTATCACTCTGATTAGCATCATTCTCTCTCATTAGAATGTTAGCTTGCTTAAATTGATTCTTCTTCTTGAAGGCATTTGTCACATAATGTATTTTCTTGCCACAAAAGAATCACTTGATCTTCTTATTGTTCCACTTGGATGTTGAAGCTTTAGAGGAATTGCCATCTTCTCCATCTTTGACTTTGTCTTTGTCATTGTCTTTCTTGAAGTGTTGTTGCACTCATTGAATGAGCAATGAGCATTGACACTATTTCCCTGAAGGCAAAAGATACTTATGAATCAATCATCAGATTTTCATTGTTGTGGCACTGTTGAGAATCTTTTTTTGAGTTATCCTCAAAAAACTTGTATTTTATAGAACTTCTTAGTTTTTTGAAGACTTTTACTTATAAAAAGGTATATATGCTTGTATAAAAAACCAACAAATATTTTATAATGCCAATTTTTTAGAAAACTTGTTGACTCCATTCCTATACTTTACCCATTTTTCCAAGCATTGTGTTGTGGGCATGCAAAATTGGATATCATTGGAATGATTAATCACACAACTCATGCTCTGCCAGTTTTTCGAGAACTAGTTATGCACTGTTATGCTCTTGGCTTACTATCGTCATATACTGGTTCAGAAATATTATCTTAGAATAAAGGATCGTGTTGGCATTTTACTTCATGTGTTTGAACAACATTAAATCATGCAAAGCACTCCTTTCTAAATTACGGTTTCAGCTTTGTGAGTGACTTGTTTTATGGAAAATGACCTTAAATTAAGATCTAAAGTGGATTATCATTTGTCAAAGAGACATCTAACATCAGACACATTACTAGATTATAAAATCCTTAAGACTTTTGAGAAGTAGTTTGCAAGAAAGTGTTGAATTTCACACATGTGGGAGTGCTCAAAAGTGTGATAATGATCTCCTAAGACTTGGTGATTGCACAAAGATCAAGTGTAGAACGATAATCAAGATCTATCAAGTGTAGAATGATAATCAAGATCTATCTCTCAATTCTAAGACAAGAGCACAAGTTTTCATACATGAAATCAATCAAACAACATCCAAAATTCGGGTAGAGAGAGAGTGCAAAAATAGCTAGAATGTGAAATCTCACTTTACTCCAAAAAACTCAAGTACATAATGAATCTATCAAGCCTTCTAATAGGAAGTCGAGGTAGGGGATGCTTAATTCTCATTGAACCTCTTTTCTCCTCCTCTAGATGTGATTGGTTGAGTGACTTATGCATAACTCCTCTAATTTGATTGGACCATTTTGCTAGAAATCTCACTTTTGATTGGTCACTAGATCTCATGCCACCACATGGTTATGAGTCACTCATCCAACCTACTTATGACACTTGTAATAAGCCCAACTAGCTTGAGCCACATCACAAATCACTTTGGCCTAATCATGGAAATACAAGTGTACTTCCTCGAGGTGCCTCCTAAGCCAAATATGGCCCTATCACTAACTTACACATAGATGGTAGCAAAAAACTTTGCAATACCCCTAGACTCAGCATAGATGACTTTTACATTTTTCACACTCCTCAAAAATTATCTATTCTATTTGAGCATTGATCTTGGAATCAAGCCAATATTAGATCTAAGCTTGATGAAGGAGCTCTTGAGTAGTGGCTTGATGAGTAGATTGGCAATGCATGAAGATGGATCGATGTGCTCCAAGTTGATCTATCCTCCAATAAGCTTTTTCCTTACAAAGTGATGTGCAACTTCAATATGTTTGCTCCTTGCAAGAAAAATAGGATTGTTGGCAAGGGCTTGGGTCGATATATTGTCACATTTGATCAAAGGTAGGTCTTCATGATGCACTTGAGCTCCAATAATAGTCTTTTGATCCAAAGTACCTCCTTTGTTGTTGTAGTAAGGGCCTTATACTCGGCCTCACATGAGAGAGAAATAATATCTTCCTTTTCAGAAAGCCAAGATATGAGATTTCCTCCAAAAAATATGGTGTAAGCACTTGTGGATTTTTTATCCACCATGTCAGTTGCAAAATCTGAGTCCAAGTAACCAATAAAGATAGATTTTTACTTTAGTAGAGTAATCCATAATCATGAGTTGAAGATATATACCTCAAGACTCTGTTGGCTGATTTTCAATGGTAGATCTTGGGATCTTGCATGGATTGGCTTAGCTTGTGTACAGAATAGCTCAAATCGGGCCTAGTAATGGTCAATCAAATCAAGGAGCCAATAAGGCTCCTAAAAAGAGTGATATCCTCGAAGAATCTTTCATCTCCCTTATTAGGATCTTTCACAACATGCTCCATAGGTGTGCCTATGCTCTTTTGAATTCTCCATATGAATTTTATTCAACATTGATAGAGCATATCTAGATTGACTTATACTAAGCATAATGATTAGATCTAAGCTTGATGAAGGAGCTCTTGAGTAGTGGCTTGGTGAGTAGATTGGCAATGCATGAAGATGAATCGATGTGCTCCAAGTTGATCTCTCCTTCAATAAGCTTTTCCCTTACAAAGTGATGTGAAACTTCAATATGTTTGCTCCTTGCAAGTAAAATAGGATTGTTGGCAAGGGCTTGGGTCGAGATATTGTCACACTTGATCAAAGGTAGGTCTTCATGATGCACTTGAGCTCCAATAATAGTCTTTGATCCAAAGTACCTCCTTTGTTGTTGTAGTAAGGGCCTTATACTCGGCCTCACATGATGAGAGAGAAATAGTATCTTGCTTTTTAGAAAGACAAGATATGAGATTTCCTCCAAAAAATATGGTGTAAGCACTTGTGAATTTTTTATCCACCATGTCAGTTGCAAAATTCGAGTCCAAGTAGCCAATAATAGATAGATCTTCACTTTTGTAGAGTAATCCATAGTCATGAGTTGAAGATATATACCTCAAGACTCTGTTGGCTAATTTCCAATGGTAGATCTTGGGATCTTGCATGGATTGGCTTAGCTTGTGTACACAATAGCTCAAATCGGGCCTAGTGATGGTCAACCAGATCAAGGAGCCAATAAGACTCCTAAAAAGAGTGATGTCCTCGAAGAATCTTTCATCTCCCTTATTAGGATCTTTCACAACATGCTCCATAGGTGTGCCTATGCTCTTACAATTCTCCATATGAATTTTTTTCAACATTGATAGAGCATATCTAGATTGACTTATAAAAGCATAATCATGATGAAGATCAATCTCTAGGCCTAAGATATAGTGGAGCTCTCCTAGATCTTGCATTTTGAACCCACCTCCTAGTGCACTTTTGGTTCCTTCTACTAATTTTATGCAACTTCCACATAGGATGATGTCATGTACATAAATGATTAGAATGAAAAGATCACTAACAAAAAACTCTAAGTACATGGAAAGATCAAAGTCACTTAGGATAAATCCAAGTGAGATGAGAAAGGAATTGAGTCTTGCATACCATGATCTGATGGAAACTCCACGAAGTGTCAGACGCTCTGACAATGCTGATGGGAATTCCCAGGGATGAAGGTCGGATAGAGCCGAATTGGCAGGAGTAGCTACTACTACTGACTGCGGTCAATTCTCTTCCAAGCCCCAGATCGCTATTGCAGATATGTTGTAAAATTAAACTTGTACACAGTAGATAATGTTGAATAAAACAACAACGGAAAGATATCTATTGCTAGCATGCATTCAAACATTACAGATCATACACATTACAGAACAGAGTATTGTGGAAATTGCTTCTATTATCAGAACTGAATATACAATGATTTTCTTGAGCGTTGTTTGTTTCCCAAATCAGCACGTTGGCGGAAGAGAGATGTTCTCTCTCACGAATAATGCGACTAGCTACTGTTGATCGCTATATCAAACTCTTACAGTTCTATCTATTATATATCCTGACTGTATATCTGTGAAATTTTTTCTATGTAATCAATCTAGAGAACTGATTAAATTAAAAGATCTAATGAAAAAAAATACATTAGACTTAATTAAAACTGATTCTAGTTTTTTGTCACTATCCTCCATTCATTTGCCGCCTTCTGTCCATTACACCCTGCCTTTACGCTACAGACCTTTGCATTTTTCCAAACGACACTTTTGCGATTTTAAAGGCAAGTGTCACTTTTTCAAAGATAGGTGTCACTTTTTTCTGAAAGGCAAAAAATGTGACAGTAGGCCCAAAACTTTTCTAAAGCATTTGGAGACAATGTTATTTAGAACTATATTTCGCACAATCTGCATTTTTGAATTATTTTGTCGCACAGTTCGCATTTTTTGGTCCTGAAAAAAATTCATCCCTACGTCTAAAACACTTAGAAAATAACTTTGACAACTTTTCTAATAAATGTGTTTCATTCTAGAATGAAACACTAGATCTTTCATCAGAGGAATGGCGGATGTGTTATCCATGAATAGTAGCAGCGGCTCATTGGAGTTCTGCTTGAGCCGTGTAAGCTCGTTCACCATCTTGGCTGCTACAGCATACTCTGCTTCGTAGGATGATTACGCAATTACGGTCTGTTTCTTGTTGATCCATATCACAGCTGCACTGGCTGCTATTGTGCATCCTCCTGAGATGCTCTTGCAGTCATCTTTCAGGGATGCCCAACTTGCATCACTGTAGGATTTGATCTGAAATTCCCATGTTGAGAGAAACACAGCCCATAATCCTTCATCTGTTGAAGGTATTGCAGAATCCTCTTGGCTATCTTCCAATGCGTAGGGCCTGGATTGATATTAAATTGGCTCATTCTGAAAATTGCATAAGCAATGCCAAGGCATGTATTATCTACCAAGTACATGAGTGATTCGATTAACCTCCTGTAGGGCACGTTCTGCATGGCTTCCTACTCTTCTGCATTCTGCAAATAGTCTTGCTTGATTAGAATTGTTCTAGCTACCATCGACATATTAGCTCGCTTGTAGTCTATCATTTGAAAATCATCAATGATTTTCTAGATGTATCTTAATTGGTGAAGATACAGCTTCCCTTCATCAAGATCTCTATCAAACTACAATCCTAGGTAGCATCTTGCTTCCCCTAGATCTGATATTTCAAAATACTATGAAATATCATGTTTTACTTGAGCAATCAGGTTGTCTCTTCTGGACAAAATCAAAGTGTCATCAACGTAGACAGCAATGATTATGATTTTTCCATCTATGACCTTTGTGTAGACATTGTAGTCGGCCATCAATGGTTGAAATCCTAAGGATCTGAGGGTGTGATCCTTCTTCTTATACCACTGTCTGGTAGACTACGTAAGTTCGTATATGCTTCTAAGGCTTTGCATTCGGCAGGCGTAGTTGGCAAAGCATGAGTAGATGAATCCTAGTGGTTGGTCCGTATAGACCTCCTCGTTTAACTCGCAATGTAGGAAGGCGGTCTTTTCATCCACTATGTGGATCTTGTGACTGCATGATGCTGCATATGCAAATAGCAGGCAAGATTGGAGAATAGGTCTCAGTATAGTCAACACCATACTTCTGAGAGAAACGTTTTGCTACCAATCTGGCCTTGTACTTTGATACATTGCCATCAGGTCCATACTTGTATTTGAAATCCACTACACTTTATAGTCTTCCTATCTGCTAATAATGGCTCCAGATTCTAGACATTGTTCTGCTCCATGGAATTCATCTCGTCTTCCATTGCTTTAATGCACTTGTTCTTATCTAGACAACTGATAACTTTCTCATATGTTTGAGGTTCTCCGCCAAATCGACAAAACTCTTCTGATACAGAAGCTGAGTTGTCAGGGACAAATCTGACTGGTGCTCTTCTTTCTCGCGTGGATTTTCTTGGAGACTTTGCAGTCAGATCGATGGTCTTGCCTATGTCAAGTCTCTTGCCTTTGCTGACTACTGAACTGTGGTGAGTAGCAGGTGTCTTGGGTATAGGTAGCATATCTTGCTGTTCATTATCTGAACAATCTCTTAGTTCATCTAGAACTTAGACATCTTCCTCCAAATGCTCAGGGTCCGCTCCCTTCGTAGATGTTGGCAGGTCATAGTAGCCTCTGGTCAAGGTTTCGTAGCCGACTGGATCTCCGTCAGCCATTGTCTTTGACTCATCAAATCTGACATCTCTGACAGTCTTGATCTGTCTGCTGTCAGGCATGTAGATCTTGTAGTATGATGAATGAACATTATATCCTACAAGAAATCCCTGCTCCACCTTTTCATCCACTTCTTTCTTTTCTGATCTGGAATGTGGGCATATGCGATGCATCCAAAAATATGCACATGTGTCAGACTTGGTTTGCTGCCCCACCAAACCTCGTGTGGCATGGTATGTGCAACGTTGGATCTACCTGTCTTGTTCTGTAGGTAGTTGGCTGTGGCTACTGCTTTGGCCCCATGGAACTTGCAGGTTCCATGAGAGTCCGATTTCTCCTCTCTGCCACGCCATTGTGTTGTGGTGTGTAGGCTGCAGTCTTCAAGTGGAATAAGCCTTTATTGGTATAGTATTCTACAAAGCGTTTGGAGATATATTCTCCTCCTTTGTCCGTTCTCAATTGTTTCACCTTCTTGTCAGTCCATTTTACAGCCCAATTTATGAACTCTGTGAATTTGTCCAGGGCCTCTGACTTGTTGTGGATAAAGTACACGGCTGCAAACTTGTTGAAGTCGTCGATGAATGTAATGTAGTACTTTGAACCTCTCAAGGAGACCACATCAAATGGTCCACAAATGTCAGAGTGTGCCAGTTCCAGGAATTCTTTCATTCTGAAAGAGTCCTTGGTGAATGGTATACGTGATATCTTGTCTTTGTTGCAGGCATTACAAGACTTCAAGCATGCTGCATCTTTGATATTGACTCTAGTGAATGCTTTGCTCCTGCTAGCATTGTATAGAGTGACTGTATTCATGTGATATATTCTCCTGTGCCATACAATATCCATCAATTCATTGATTTGGTGAGCTTGTTCTGAAGGTACTCGAATCTTGAGGAGATACATGTTTCCCTTTTGCTTTCCTGTGGCGATGAGCTGAGTGGCTGTGGATTCAACCACTTCGTAGGTATCACCTTCAAAGGTGATTTTCAGTCCTGCATCTACCATCTTGGCAACAAATAGTAGGTCCTTCTGAAGAGTGGGCACGTATAGAGTATCATCGAGCCTTCTGTCTCTTCCTTTGGTGCTTAACCATAGCGCTCCAGTTCTGCTGACTTTGTGTCTGGAATTACCTCCCAAGAATATATATCTAGAAGATTCTGATTCTTGATAATCAGTCATCATGTGTCTTGTTTTCATGAAGTGCGATGTTGTGCTGAATCAAGAATTATTTCTTGTGTATCTAAAGTTGATGTCGCACAGACATCAGTACACAAGTAGGCTGCTGGATTTTTGCCATTGTTGGCTTTTTCTTCGGCCATTTTGGAGGACTCAAGTTCCTCCACATAGGATGAGCTATTGTCTCTCTCCCATCTGCTCTCTCGTCTGCTCTGACTTGGGGGCAATCAATACCTACATGACCTGTTTTATGACCGTGGATGCACTCTATTTTTGGATTGAGCCAACACTTGTCAACAGTGTGGCCACCTCGTGTACATCTCGTGTAGGTCTTCTTCTCACCTTTCTGTTGTCTCGGCTTATTTTTGATCTTTCATTTGTCTTCTTTTGCTTTCTCTGATTGCTACTTTTGATCTTGTCTTTGGTCTGACTCCCTCTTAGGCTTAAAATTATTCTTTTGCTTCTCTTTGTTGTTGTAGAGAGCTTGATCAGAGTTATCTTTGTCATCAAGGTATTCGCGGGCTTCCACCTCTTTTCTGATCTCAATTACAGCCTTCTCAAGGGTCATTTGTGAATCTTTGGCAAACAATATTCGGGTCATCTAAAATGATCTTGGTAGAGCTCGCAGCAGGTATGTGAGCTGCTTCTCTGCTGAGACTACATTCTATGCTCCAAAATTGTGTAGCAAAAGGAATAGGTCCTTCATTCTTTTGATGAAGGAGGTGAGATCTTTGCCATCCCATCTCAGATTGGTCAGTTGATCTTCAAGAAGCATAATTTGGCTTCGTGACTTCGTTTGAAATCTGGTCAGCAAAGTATCCAACATTTTCTTGCATTGGAGAGTGTGGCTAGATCGAGTGTCAAGTTGTCTTCGATGGAGGAAGATAGGACAACTACTGCCTTGTTGTTTCTTTCTCTCCATTCCCGTAGCTCCTTGCCAATGGTTGTGGCCATTCCTTCTGTGCTGTCAACCCAGGGCCATAGACCTTTTCAGTATGAGAGAAGTCTTCACCTTCCATGCTAGGAAGTTTGATCCTGAAGAGTCAAGGATTGTGCAGACCTTTGATTCAATGATGCTAATGGATGCCATAGCATGAACGAGCTAAGATACAGCTTTTCTAGTTTTGATTCCATTGATGGAACTCCATGAAGTGTCAAATGCTCTGATAGTGCTGATGAGAATTCACGGGGATGAAGGAGATAGAGCTGACTTGGCAGGAGTAGCTACTGCTACTGACTGCGGTCAATTCTCTTCCAAGCCCCAGATCGCTACTGCAGATATGTTGTAAAATTAAACTTGTACATAGCAGATAATGTTGAATAAACAATAGCGAAAAGATATCTATTGTTAGAATGCATTCAAACCTTACAGATCATACACATTACAGATCATACACATTACAGAACAAAGTATTGCATAAGTCACTTCTATTATCAGAACTAAATATACAATGATTTTCTTGAGCGCTGTCTGTTTCCCAGATCAGCACATTGGCGTAAGAGAGATATTCTCTCTCATGAATAATGTGACTAGCTACTGCTGATTGCTATCTCAAACTCTTATAGTTTTGTTTGTTCTGTATCCGTGACTGTATATCTGTGATCTCTTTCTTATGTGATCAATCCAGAGAACTGATTAAGTTAAAAAATCTAATGAAAAGAAATGCATTAGACTTAATCAAAACTAGTTTCAGTTTTCCGTTGTTGTCCTCCGTTCATTAGCCGCTTTCTGCCCGTTACACCCTGCCTTCACGTTGCAGACCTTTGCATTTTGCTAAAAGATGCTTTCGTGATTTTAAGGTCAAGTGTCGCTTTTTCCCGAAAGGCAAAAAATGTGACAGTAGGACTAAAAATATTTCTAAGGCATTTGGAGACAGTGTCGCTTTTTTTTTAAAGGTGAAAAATGTGACAATGTTGCTTTTTACGGAAGGGCCAAAAAGCCGACAGTAGGGCAAAAAACAGTTCTAAGGTCAGTGTCGCTTTCTAAGGGCAAGTGTCACTTTTTTCCGAAAGGCAAAAAATGCAACATTGGGCCATAAAACATTTCTGAGGCATTTAAAGACAGTGTCACCTTTTTCTCGAAAGGCAAAAAGTTGACAATAGGCATAAAAACTATTCTAAGGCATTCTAAAGACACAGTCGTCTTTTTTGCAAAAATGTGACAGTGTCGGAAAAAGTTGCCAGAGTTATTTTCTAAGTGGTTTAGACCTAGGGATGAATTTTCCTCATGACCCAAAAATGCGAATTGTGCGAGAAAACAGTTCAAAAATGCAGACTGTGAGAAATATAGTTCAAAATGCACAGTCGCTTAAAACAACAAAGGAAAAACTAAGGAAAAAATGCTAAGGCTTTGAAAGATAGAAACTCTTGGTTTCTTCATGATCTTGGTGCTTGCTTGAGTCCATATAGACTTTTGAATAACAAACAAACTTTGGATTCTTCACCATGCTTGATGAATCCTTGTGGTTGCTCCATATAGATCTCCTCCAGAAGGTATCCATTGAGAAAAGCATTGGAGGCATCCAATTGGAACAACTTCCATTTGAAGTAGCAAGCAATAGAGATGATGATCCTTATGGTCACCATCTTTGCAATGGGTGCAAAGGTTTTCTCATAATCAAGTCCTTGGATTTGAACAAATCCTTTTGCACATAGCCTTGCTTTGTACTTGTTGATGGTGCCATCATGATTGTACTTGATTCTAAACACCCATTTGCAACCAATAATATGCTTGGGGGATGCTGGATCTACTTGGCTCTTCATGGGAGATAAAAAATGCATAATTGGTGGATTTAACATCCACTTGCTTGCCTTTATCAATGTATGAGATCCTCTTGGGCCAAGGACCTTCTTGGTGAGAATACATGAGGACGACCCCATTACTTTTTGATTGTCATGAATAGAGATAATAGAAGATGCATCTTGAGATGCCTTGATCTTGGCCCCATCCAAGGTAGATTTTTGGTCTTTATGAAAAGTGACATCTCTACTTTCAATAGATTTGGAAGTGAGTATATAGACTCTATAGGCCTTCTTGGTGGATGAATATCCGACCATGGTCCCTTTGCTTGAGCTAGGATCATCCTTCTTTCTTGTCTCAAAGGGAATATGAACAAAGCAAATACTCTTAAAGATTCAACATCTACTCTAAGAATGAGGTGCAAACCCTAATAGATCTTGATCAAACATGAATCAAAACATAAAATAATTTTATGCATGTTGATTCAACCAAGTTTGCCTAAAGAGTTTTGGGAGGCCGCAGTTGTAGCTTCAACCTACCTACAGAATCGAACATTGACAACAACTGTCAAGTGGTTCGGCAGAAGGCCAGACTTCTCACATACCAAGATCTTTGGATGTTTTATATGCCTCAGAGCCCTCCTCCTTTCCAAGCCACTTCCTCACGAGAAGGATTCAATCAGTTCACTGACTACGATAAGTAGCAAGCTGAAGCAGTTGAGACACTGGCTATACTTGAAGCCAGTCAAGCACCCATCATGTTGCCAATGCCTTCTAGAGCAATCTCACCAAAAATTCACAAAGCACTCCATCCGAAATTTTTTGAAGAGCCAGATGTTTTTGAAGAAGAAGATGCACATGCGAATCTCAAGAAGGTAGTTGTTATAGTGAGTCAGACAACTATCTTAGCTACTGTTCCTCAAGATGTCCCAAGTCTTCATCAACAACTAGGACAAGTCATTCAAAAAATACAAGAAAAAGTAGTGATTTTGATCAGCGAATCACAGATTTAGGCATGGAAAACACCTTAATTTCTAGAAGCTGATCAAGTTGAATAACGAGTTGCTTGTATCCAAGCAGCATGAAGAAAAAGCTAAGACATAGTTGATAGCAAGTTAGAAGCATGAAGAGGCCTTGCAAATAGATTTATACTTTTAGCAAAATTTTCAATAGACCTAATTAGGATCAATTCCAAGACCTCTGGATTGTCATTCTTTGTGACTATGCTCGAGCATCCATCTCTTCTAGGATAAACTAGTGAATGATGATGTTGCCAATGTAATTATAAATATTTAGAATCTATGGCCTACATTTTAATGATTAATTTGTTTCTTTTATGAGCATAGTTCACAGAGCAGCACCATAGCTGTAAGAAGGAACTAGGCATAAGAATCCCATGTATCTGAACCATGTAGGAAGTTTTAAGACTTAAAAGTTTTATTTTTTTTGTTTTGGTTTGTTTGTTTTGTTTTTTTGCTATTTTGTCCGAGGTTCTGATGTTATGCTCGTTCCAGAATGCTATGCCTCCATAACGTTGTTCCAATGCAACTTAGGTACAATCTAATGGCTACTCAAGAGTTGGCAAAGGGCAAAGATCCAATCAAATGTTATTAGCAAGAAGCTGATTCTCCCTCACGAAATGATGTGCAATCTCGATAAACTTTGTTCGAGCATGGAAGACTGGATTGTTTGCAAGTTGTTGAGCTGCTTGATTATCACAATATATGCATGGAATCTCTTCATCCTTGATCACATGTAGCTCCTCCAAAAGCCTTTTAAGCCAAAGAACCTCATTTGTTGTTGTTGTCAAAGCTTTATATTCAGATTTTGTTGATGAAAGAGAGATGGTATCATGCCTTTTAGAAAGCCAAGATATAGCTCCTCCACATAAGAATGTAGCAAATGCACTTATAGATCTTCTATCCATCTTGTCACCTGCAAAACTTGAGTCCAAATATGCTCCAAAACAAATATTAGTCCTTTCGTAAACTATGCCAAAGTCTTTTGTAGCCGAGATGTACCTTAACACCCTTTTTGCTCCTTTCCAATGACATATTAATGGACTTTGCATGTATATCAAGGAACCAATAAGCATTCTATAGGTAGTGATGTCCTCAAAGGATGCTTCATCACTTTCCTTAGAAACATTTACACTTAGTTCCATAGGAGTTTCAACTCCTTTACAATCAATCATGCCAAATCTTGTTAAGATTGATCTAGCATACTTAGATTGACATATGAAGGTAAAATCATTACTTCTAGTGACTTCTATTCCAAGTATAACTTTAAGAAGTCCTAGATCTACCATCTTAAATTCACTAGACAAGGAAACTTTTACATTCTTGATGCCATCTAGATCATTTCTTGTGAGTATAATGTCATCAACATATAAAACTAAGATAATGATCTTTCCATCATTACATTTGTAGTACAATGATGGTTCATAAGAACTTACAACAAATCCAATGGAAATAAGATAGGAATGCAACCTAGAGTACCATGCTCTTGGTGCTTGCTTAGGTCCATAAAGACTCTTCTTCAAGAAACACACCTTGTCTTCTTCTCCATCTTTGATGAAGCCCTCGGGTTGGCACATGTAGATTTCCTCTTCCAAGAATCCATTAAAGAAATCATTTGTCACATCAAGTTGGAAAAGCTCTCATTTGAAAGAAGTTGCAAGACATATGATTAATCCAATGGTCACAAGCTTTGCAATAGGTGCAAAGATTTCATCATAATCTATGCCTTTGACTTGCAAAAAACCTTTTGTTACAAGTCTAGCTTTGTACTTATGAATGGAACCATCTTGATTATATTTCAATCTATATATCCATTTACAAGTAAGAGGCTTCCATAAGGTAAATCAACAAGTTTCCAAGTCTGATTTTCCATTAATTTATCAAACTCTACTTGCATAGCTTTCCTCCAATATTGAGACTTATTTGCTTCCTCAAAACTAGTTGGTTCTTCAAGCATAGTAGTCAAGAAAGTATAAGAGTTGAGTAGTTGAGAATTTTCCCTTTGCTCCCCTTTGTCACTATAAGTGAGCCTTGATGGCCCAATCCTTGTCCTTGTTGATCTTCTTGGCACCCTTGGACTTGGAGTAGGTTCCACTTGGTCCTCATCTTCATGAAGCTCCTCCTCGGCCATAACATGATCTTTGACAAGTTGAGTGTTGTTGGAAGTCACCTTTCCTTTGGCTTGGAGAGATTCATCAAAAAGTACATCTCTACTAGCAACAACTTTTTTTGTAATAGGATCATATATCCTATAAGATTTCTTACTTTCACTATAACCAACAAAGATGCCTTTGAAAGAAGTGGCATTTTTCTTTTTCCTTGTTTCTAAAAACAAATGTACATAACAAGTACATCCAAAAACTTTCAAATCACTAAGATTTGGCTTTTTGCCAAACAATACTTCATAAGGTGTAAGTCCTTTAATGGCACTATTAGTCATTCTATTACAAAGAAAGTTTGCACATAAAATAGCTTCTCCCCAAAATGAAATAGGAAGAGATGCATCTGATCTCATAGCTTTAGCACACTCACATAGTGTCCTATTATTTCTCTCAGTTACTCCATTTTGTTGTGGAGTATATGTACAAGTAAACTCTCTCTTTATGCCATTAGTTTCACAAAACTCTTTCATCCTATTGAAGATGTACTCCCCTCTATTATCACTTCTTAATACTTTCAAGCTAGTATTAAGCTGCTTTTTCACAAGAGTTTTGAACTTTACATAGGACTCAAAAACTTCACTTTTCTTAGACAAGAGATAAACCCAAGAGTATCTTGATTTATCATCAATAAAAGTGACATACATAAGAGCTCCACCATTGGATTCATGTGAAAATGAATGAACATCCGAGTCTGTAAGACCAAGAGGAGAGTTAGATCTTATCAGAGATCTCTTGAAAGGAAGCTTATGAGATTTGGAGAGTCCACAAGCTTCACAAAGCTTGCCACACTTGGATATGGTTTTGGAAAGTCCTCTTGCTAGCTCCTTTGTCACCATGGTCTCCATAGATTTGTAGTTAGGATGGCCTAACCTTTTGTGCCATAATTCCACTTGAGTGAGCTCCTCCCTTGCCATGTTCACACTTCCAACCATCACATTAGCATCCAATTCGAATAACCTCCCTTGCTTGAAACCACTAGCAATACATTTTTCATCTTTCAAGATAGAACATGCTCCATGCTTGAAATGTACATCTAATCCACTATCCATAAGTTGTCCTACACTCAACAAGTTCTTTGTAATTGAAGGTACATAAAGAAGATTGTCTAGATCTACTTTTTTAGATGATCCTAGACATAAAGGAATGGATCCAACACCTACAATATCACATTCTTGATAACTTGCAGTGAAGATAAATCTCTTAGAACTATTGTAAGAAAGTTGGTTAGAAAAGTAGTCATTTTGGTGAGTCATGCGAGAGCTTGCCCCACTATCAATCCACCAAGTTTCTTGATTAGATGTTTGTGGTGAGGATACCATCAAGATAGATTTCCTTCTTCCTCCTCCTCAAGCACAAGATTGCCTTGATTGTCCTTCTCTTGGGAATTATTCTTCTTGTAGCACTCGGATGCAAAATGTCCCTTTTTTTCACAAAAGAAACACTTTAGCTTCTTCTTGTCCTTCTTGCTCTTGCCTTTGGAACTTGATGCTCCATCTTTGTTCTCCATCTCCATGTCTTGAGTCTTTTTGGATGGAAACTTATTCTTCTTGCCTTTCAAAGAAAAGTTAGCTTTTTCATCACCATCATTCAAAGATAAGGAACTCATCCTACTTTTGATATGAAGCATTCTACTCTCCGCACTAACAAGCACACTTTGAAGTTTTTCAATACTAGGAAGTGAATCTTGAATAGCAAAGGTTTGAACAAGATTGGAATATTCATCTCCTAATCCATTCAAAATGATTTGAACTAATTCATCATCTTTGATTTTATCATCTTTAGAAGACAACTCCTTATTCAAAGATTTGATTCTAAAGACATAATTTTGGGCACTTTCACTACTTCCTTTCATGCTTTGAAGGATTTGATTCCTAAGCATGAGTATCCTTGAAGTATTCTTGGATCCATAAATGGCTTTTAATGAATCCCATGCCTCTTTGGATGTGGTAAATGAGATTTCTTTCAAAAGTTCATTACTTACATTCATTTTTATGCAATGTAATGCAACTCTACATATCTCTTTTTGTACTTAGCCAATTCAACTCCTCCTTGAGGTTCTACTTCCACCTCAAGTACTATGTCATAAAGATCATGAAGTACAATCAAAGACTCCATTCGAACTATCCAAGTAGCATAATTAGTGGATGTAAGTCTTTCACTAGCTTCAAGCAAAAATCACCCATTGATGCCATCCTGAATGTGAAAAAGCACTAGAAACTCTTATGGTTTCTCTAAGAGATCTGAACCTAAAGTCTTCTAGCAATTTAGAAAGCTAATATACTCAATCCTTTCACTCATGAACCAATCTAGAATGATGGAAATTTAGATTCTAGTCTCAAACTTGCAAAATCACTCCTTAATCTATGATTTTTAACAATTTCTCTCTTCAACCTCAACATACAATCAAAAAATCAGAGAAGATCAGTGCACCTAATTTAAGCTTTGATTTTAATTTTTTGGCTGATCTAATCCAAGAACTAATCAAAAGATTACATTCACTATAGAAAAATTGGGTATGTAAGTCAAATTTTATAAATTTCTAAAATTTCTCAGTCAAAATCTGTGCAATACGGCCTCACACGTGCGAAAAGAGTTCTTACAGCCCACAACAAGATCTAGACCAAAACTTTTGAGGATAGCTATCAAATCCAACTCGCTACACAAAATTTGACTAGTTTCCAAAAAACTACTAATTTTGGCTTTGATTTGGATTAACCCTATCAATTTCAACAAAATCTCTTGTACTAGGCTCTGATACCATGTGCAAAAAGTACAAAAAGGACCAAGAGTGGATCCTAATCTGATCCTCAAGAGGTATTGGTTGTCAGATTACTTGATCTATCAATCTACTTGAGATTAAGATCAATCTAGATCAATTCTAGACACAAAATCCTAACAAGAACAATCATTAATTAAAGGTAGGTGTACTTTCTGGTTTCCCACGTGTGAAAAACTGTCTGAGTATGGACTCCAACCTGAAAATCAAGTACACATTGATAGAACCTCAAAACAATCAAAACAAATGTAGACAAATGGAGAGAATCACTCAAAATTGCTTCCAAAACCAAGATTGGTGTCTCACAATGATTATGGCCAAATGTGGCTCTATATATACAATAAGTGAGAGCTCGTGGTACTGATCATCCCTTTGATCCCACATGTGTGAAGGTGCTTTGTCATATGATGATTCATCATGCAAAACTGACACTTGGACTAAACCTTCTATTTTGAGCACTTTTGGTCCATTTTCCTTCTATATGGAAATCTACTTGGAAATCTTCTAGTAGTCAAAATTCGTCTACTTCAGCTTATTCCACACGTGTGAGCTGTCCTCTACACATGGGATATGACACCTAACCAAAGGATGTGGCTCATGCAATCAATACATTGATGCCATGTGTCATATGTCTAGAAAACTAGTTTTTGGCCATTTTAGCCACTAGAACTTGAATTAAATCATATGTACAACATATATGATTATGGTACATGACAAGTACACTAGTTTCACATGTGAAAACAGGCTCCACACATGTGTGTTTATCTATATACAAGTTTTTTGGCCTCTACCAAGCTTATTTTTGCATTTTTCATAGAGAAGAGAGCAATTGTGTTATCGGTTTTTGAGATTCGAGTGAGTTGGTCAGTGTCCTCGCTCGTTGGCGCAGCCTGACGCTCATTCGATCGCTGTGTTCTGCTCGTTGGCAAACTTTCATGCACAACTATTCTCTCTATTTTTCGTCTCTTTATATCTCTCTTGTGTTGATAAAAAATTGTGTATATATCTCCACTGTGTGGAGTTTACAAGACAGCTAAACAGAGAATTACAAAACAAGTCAACACTAATGAACTAATTAGTTATTCTCTGTTATCGCTAACTCTTTCAGCTGAGTGTGAAGTACAATACACCACGCTCATCGAGCTGCCAGTTGGCAGCCCGAATTGTTTTCCTTCATCTTCGTTTCGTTTTGTTTCGTGTCTTTTGTTTTGTGCTTTCTGGTCTTTGAGGTATGTTCAACCTTCGAGGTATGTTCACCCTTTGCTCTTCGCTTCGTTTCGCTTCGTCACCTTCGTGACAAAGTTGCAAGAGTTCACAATTTGACACTTCCTCTTGAACCTTGCAACTTTGTATACTTAATCCAATTGTATTTCTTTGCCTTGTGAAGAGTGGTTTGCCGAGTGGCTTGGTGAGCAGATCTGCAATCATGTCTTCAGACTTTATACACTGAACCTTGAGCTCTCTCTCTTCGAGATCAAGTCTTGAATATGATGGTACTTCAGAGGTATATGTTTTGTCTTTGAATGAAAAATAGGATCCTGGGACAGATATATGACATATTGAGAATCCATCATCATCGTGCATGGTTCTCCTTGTGGTATGCCAATTGCCTCCAACATCATCTGCAACCATACTACCTTGTTTGCCATCTTTGAAACTGTGACTATCGATCAGGTTTTGGTAGGGTACACCTTCCATCTTTTGTCTCTCCTCGTCTATATTTGGCTGCTCTTGTTTCATTAATCTGACTCTAGCTATCATTGATGTGGCTTTTTCTTTGTAGTCCATCATTCGATACTGCTTTAGCACTTTCCGGACGTACTTTGACTGACTCAGATGCATTTCTCCTTTTATTCGATCTCTTCTAATCTCCAGCCCAAGGCAAGTTGTTGTTCCTCCCAGATCTATAATTCCATAATTTTGGAAAATATGACTTTTCATCTTCTTGATTAGCACCAAGGAGTTTCCTATCATAAGGGAGTCATCCACAAAGATAGTCAAATTACAAAACATCTTTCTACTTTTTCTATATAGACATTGTAGTCTGGTTGTGTAGGAGTGAAGTCTAGATATTTCAGCAGACTATTGAGTTTCTTGTACCAAACTCGTGATGCCTGTTTTAGACCATAAATGCATCGCTGCAATCGACAAACATATTGTCGATTGTCAGGGTCTTCAAATCTTTCAAGTTGCTTCATAAAGATTTCTTCCTCTAGATCTCCGTGGAGAAAGGTTGTCTTTACATCAATCTGGTGAATTTCCATATTGTATTGTGTAGCGTATGCAAGGAGCAGTAGATTGCTTGTCATTTTCACCATTGGTGAATACGTGTCAAAATAATCGACGTTGTACCTTTGTGTGTGCCCTTTGTGACAAGCCTTGCTTTGCAACGGCCAAGGGTGCCATCTGATTTCATTGTATAAAGATCATTTGGAACATTCATCTTTATACAATGAAGTGCTAGCCTAGATTTCTTTTTGTATCTAATCAACTCTTGTGCACCAAGAGGTTCATCCTCTTCTTCAATCAAAAAATCATAAAGGTCTTGGAGCACCATTAATGACTCCATCCTAACCTTATAATGGAATAATTTGTAGAATTTAGCCTTTCACTAGCTTCTAGAAGGAAAGCACCAATTGATCCCATCTTACTAGTGAATTTTATAGGCAAAAAATTGATTTGATTGATTTTGGAAACTCACTAAAGGTCTCTCTTGTAGGGATTCTCTCAACTTTGGTTTCTAGTCCAACAAAGGGACTTCTAACCACGGTTCTAGCACTTCCTCACAAAGATGAAATAAAGACTAGATGAGATACAATCAACCTACAATCAAATCAAGTCAATTTTGACTTTTTAGACAATGTAATGGCTAAATCTCACTCACACATCTTGATGGTTTTTCAAGACATCTAAAAAACTTTTAGAGGACTTTTTTTCAGCCTAGATTAATTAGATCTCATGACACTAAGTCAAATCTAATCGATGGCAATCAATCTTGGTAGCTTTTCCTAGGATTAGCACCAAAAATCTCATCAAGAAATGATAGAATCCATTTATATGGACGCAAATTCGAAACATTTCTATTCGTGACCAACTCGAAAGATTCGCGAAGGATTTGCAAAACAGTGTCTTGTTTGAAGCTCGAAAGATTCATGAACAGAATCTTGTCACAAAATTTTCTGTTTCTTATTCAAGCCTCAACTATCTCTAGCTTGTTTTTTTTTTTTTTTCAAGCTCAAGAATTGTCATCTATCGCGAACAATTCGCGAATGACAAAAATGTCACGAAGAGACAAGTGTCGCGAACAATTCACGAAACACGAAGCTGAAATGAAGAGACAGATTGTCGCAAAATATTTGCGAACAAAATTTATTCAAGCCTGGAAACAGAGCATCTATTTGAATATCAACTGTCATAAATGGTTAAATATCTATTGTTACAGTATTAAAAGGCCAAAAGACCTGTCCAGTCGCAATATAATACAAATGCACTACTCGTTGTAACTCACTCAATCAGAGGCACAACAACGAGATAAGACAACAAGAGATGTATATTGATGAATCAGATTCAGAGTTATAAAAATTCATTTTTGATCAATAGTTTCTTATTGTCTAAATTGGCTTAAGTTGTCTCATACTTCTGCATATAGTCTAATACTTTCACATATAATTTTTGCAAGCATATTCAATCAGAACAAATATTGTTCTATTAGCACATAGATAAGATAAAATCACGATTGAAGACACTGATATTAGTTTGATTTATTCAAACTTGCATCGTGTTCTCTATGAAAAAATAATAACTATTTTTCCTACAGTGGTATCAAAGCATACGAAATTAAAGCTGATACAGTGGTACCTTCGAATCCCTCTCAACATTCTTCATACATCCATCAGTAAGCCGCTATCTGATTCATCAAATTATGTAGAAGGTTCAAACCACTTGATTTGGAAATAAAAGACTTCATTTTTATTGAAGGGCGAAGGCCTATGACAATGGGTAGAACCAATTGAGGAGAAGCCAGAAGCTACTCCAGGCAAAGAGCTTCGAGAATGAAGTTTAAAAAATGACAAAGCTATAGCAATTACTGCGTCTTCAATGAATGACAATATAATGCCAGATCTTACATCAATTTCAAACGCAAAGGATTTATGGGAAGAATTGCAAACCGAGAATGAGACTCGGTCTTGTAATCAGATCATGTTTTTGGAAGACCAATTAACTTACCTACAGTGGGACGGCAAAGACCTGAACACATTTGTGCGAAAGATTAAAGATATATTTATTTCCTTGTAGAATTTTGGTGTAGAAAATACAATTTCTAAGAAAAAAACAGCTTAGTTATTATCTTCGAGCCCTACCCAGATCATTCCACACAACTCGAATCTTATTGGCGAAAGATACGACAATGACACTTCAAAAGACAATAGACGGAGTTAAGGAGGAAGAAGAAGCTTGTGAATTCTATGACGACAATGGTGATTCAGAAAATGCTCTATTTACTCTGAAGAATAAATCTTCTTTGAAGTCTAAATTTAAGAGGGAGTCATCTAAGAAGAATGAGTCTAAGACTAATGAACAACAATCTGGAAACCAATAGCAGAATTTTGGTGATAAGAAGATCTGCAACAGATGCAGAAGATCAAGTCACACAGAAAAAAAGTGTTGGCTAAATCCAAAAATTGAATGCATTCATTGTCATAAATGAGGTCATGCAGCAATAGACTGTTATCAAAATCCCAGAAACAAAAAGGAGCAGAATCATGATTGGGTGTTAGATTAGATTGATCTACCAATCTACACAAGATTAGATAGCATTAGATCAAATCTACATCAACAAATCTAACAAGAACAATCAAATATGATTAAAACTTGTACTTGCTTGAATACCTGTCAGAGTATGGACTACCAACAGATAATGAGTACACTAAGCTTAGAAACCATTAGAAGCATAAAATCACAAGACAAATGGAGAGATTACTCAAAAATGCACCAAAACCAAGATTTAGCTTTCTTGTCAATTATGGCCAAATGAGCCACCATATATACACAAGAGCTGATGCTTACTCAGCTGATTTGGCATGTGTGAGAGTGCCTACTCATCAAAGGATCCACCAATAATCATCAATATCACACATGGACCAAGTTTCCTAGCTTGTAGCCACCTCCCTTGATTTTAGGCATTTTTTCTAATTTATAGGGACTTGGACAAATATCTACTACAAGTTGAATCTCACCTACTACAAGTGGCATATAGCTAGAAAACTAGATTTTGGCCATTTTACTGCCACTAGATCTCAAATGAAATGGTATGTACAGCCTATATGACTCATCCAAATGATAAATGCATCTATTTCACACATGGGAACAAGCTCCACACATGTCTAATGATGATATGTACTAGTCTTTTGTCAATTTCAAAACTAACTTGATAAAAGCATGATGATGTTAAGCTTGACTCCATGGGCTTAATTGGTCTTCAAATATGGATCCTTGCTAGTTCAAAGGTTTGAAGATCAAGCAATGAGGTTGATGTCGATCCGAAATCACCATATCCATGATAGTGCCTCTTTGATGTTGACTTCTTTGATGAACTTGAGAGCTTTGCAATACTTGATTGATTTGTTCCATCCTTGAAACATATGGTTGATCTAAAAGCCCCTCATCCTTGAAAATAGCTACAACTCTATGAGAAAATAAAGAGTCCTTATTGACTCATAAGGATCACAAAGATCCAACATCATGTTACCAAGATCTTGAATCATTCTATTGTCCAAAAATAGCCAAAATTGGCAAGATTTGCAAGATTTGCTTGAGAGTAGTTTTCATTTCATTTTATCTTCATTCTAGCTTTGTGAGAGAGTGATAGAACTATGATTACAAGTCCATCTGTTGGATTAGAAATCAAATGGTGCGACAATGCATGTAAAATTATAGCGATATGAATGGAACTAGATTAACATGGGATTTAGGAGAGTAGAGGAGATAAATCCAACATCCTTTCTTAATCTGGATCTGTGAATGCCTTGATCTTTAGATTGAGCAATGCACAACATTTTTTGTGTGCATTAATGGTCAATGCCTTGGTAAACACATCTCCAATCATGTCTTGCATTCGAAAATACGTTAAGCTTATCTCTTTGTTGAGAACCTTACCTCTGATATAATGATATCGAATTTCAATGTGCTTATCCCTAGAGTGACATCTAGGGTTGGCCGATAAGGCAATAACACTTTGATTATCACAAAATACAATTGTCGGGGTGTACTGATTCAGACTAATATCTGACAGTAAATTTCTCAACCAAAATGCTTATTTAATAGCTTGAGAAGCAACAATGTACTTTGTTTCTATAGAGGAAAGAGCAATAGAGGTTTGCTTATGACTCCAGTCCAAGAGATAGGACTGCCGTTGAGGAAGAATGTAAATCCAAATGTGGATTTACAAATATCTACATCTCCTCCCTAGCTTGCATCAGAATATCCACTGAGCCGATGATGATTCACATTGTTGACTTCCTCGTAGCAGATGTACTGGTCCGTTGTAGCTCGTATATATCTTATGACTCTTATCAGAACCTTCCAATGGGTGATGCTAGGATTAGCCATGAATTGGCTTAGTGAGCTGACTGCAAAAGTGATATCAGGTCTTGTGTAGACCATTGCATACATAAGCGATCCAAGTATTGATTGATATGGATACTCTCTCATCTGCTCCTCTTCCTGTTTGGTTTGAGGATATTGGTCTTGTTGGAGAAAGAGGGTGTGTCGTGTGTGAGAAATGAACTCGAACAAAAAGTGTTTGTGCGCAACAAAATGAGCTATATGACCCTTTCCCTAAGCATGACTACGCCTATCAGAAACAAACAGGGTGTTAGTGATAGGAATCACGGCCGTTCTAGTTACATAACCAAACGTTAATTAAAAACAATTACTCTATCGGCTAGTAGAGTCTTGTACTGTGGAAGCTTATCAGGCTACAAAAATGTGTTTTGATACCATGTTGGAAAAAGAGGGTGTCTCGTGTGTGAGAAACGAAAATAGCTCTAAAATAAAATGAACACAAAAAAGAAGCGAACGAGAAACGAATTCGAATAGAATGTGTTCGTGTGCAGTGGAATGAGCTATATGACTCTTTACCTAAGCATGACTACACCTATCAAAAATGAATAGGGCATTAGTGATAGAAATTACAGTCGTTCTGATTATGTAACCAAACGTTAATTGAACACCAGAAGAATAATTTGTCGCAAGCAGCTAGACAAATTATTTGTCGTGAATGGTTCACGAAGAGAGAGATTGAGATCGACTGATAATCAGTTGCAAATGATTCGCGAAAGGCAAGAATAAATATTAGTCGTCTACGGCTAGACTAACATTAACTCGCTAAGAACTGATTACCAAATTGAGCAACTAGAAAAGTCAGATAGAATGAAAATGAGCATAACAATATTGACATAGATCTGAACGCAGAACAAAAGAGCTGTTATCAGATTAAGTATATCAAATATACATGTCAATAATGCAGTAGAGCACAAGACAATAGCAGACAAAACCGTGTGCTCTCTAAATCTAATTCAGTCTGTAAAAGAATGAAACCTATTATTGACAATAAAGAATCAATGCACAAGACATCTACTTCGTTTATCTCTGATAAGCTTCTGATGCAAAATTTACACACACTTGATTTTCAATCCCTTGATCAACAATCAATTTGAGTTATTGATCAATCTAAATATGCAAATGGTATTCAATATATATATACACAATGTTATAGGTGTGTAGATGAAGAAAGTACAAAGTGGATGTGCTGTCTGTAGGAGATTGTGGCTGCAGTTGTTGTCAAGTCTGTTAACGCAGTTGCATAGGGAGACGTGAAAAGGGCGCAACGTCAGCCTTCGCTGAAGTGAACTTTGGTTAAGATGCGAAAAATGCATCACTTTGACGAAATACTTTAGGTTTTGATTTACAGGGTGACTTTGCTTCTTAGGCACCTTTGGCATTTTGTAAGGCAGTGTCGTCTTTTTCGCATGTCACAAAAACATGTGTAAAAACACAGTGTCACGTTTTGTTCATCTTTTCTTCATCTGTGAGAATTTACATGTAAATATGCAGATTGGACGACAATGTGAGTAAAAATGCAGTATGAATGGAGGCAGATTAAAATGGGATTTAGGGGAGCAGAGGAGATAAATTCAATAGGTCCTTCGACAATCGCAGGTCTGGATCCATCGGTGAGTAAGCTAATTTACAATTGATCAGATTATGTCTGATAAGACTATTGTGAAGATACCTTTGCTGAGTGATATAAATCAGCTGTCTCGCTCTGTCTTTGTGGGTTTGAATATCTAGACAATAGTGAGCTTCGTCCAGATCGGTCATGTCGAATTTGTAAGACAACATCTGTTAGCATCCTTCACATGATCAGTACTGTTGCTGAAAAGCAAGGTATCATCGACATACAAGGCGATAATAATGAAGGAATGCACACTGACTTGAAGTAAATATTAGAATCAGTAGTGCTTGGTTGGAAACCATGTTGGATGAGGAACGTGTTAATCCTCTGAAACCAAGCTCTAGTTGATTTCTTCAAGTCATGAAGTGCCTTATGAAGTTTATAGACATGATGGTCTGATACCATGGTGGAGAAATATAGTGGAGAGTCCGTGGACTCAGACATATCTAACAATAGGATCGGAACAATCCTACTATTGTGTAGAGGCAATGGTCGATTAATTCCCTCGGTGCGTGCAGTACAACAACAGTAGGCAAACACAAAAGTAAGGTAGAACTTAATTGCGTGGCTGTTTGCAAAAACAAATTAGCAGACAATTAGACAAAGCACTAAGAAAATCAGACTGGAAGACATAGTAGCAATGCATACAATTTTGACAAGAACTTTGAACACAATAAACGACAGTGATTGATTTAGATTAATGTATAGAAATACAAGTCAGATTGATGCTATGAGCACAAGACAATAGCGGACGAAATCGCGTGCTCAGAAAGCTAACTCCGCTTTGTAAAAGCTAACTCCGCTTTGTAAAAGCTATGAGCTTATTACAGACAATCAATTTGAAAGAAAGAATTGATACATGAAGGCATCTACAATGTCTCTCTATAAATTACTATATGTATAGATGAGTGCACAAAGAAAATGGCATGGAGTTGTTGTGCCATCTAGAGGAGATTGTGGCTGCTGTTGTCATTGTCCAAGTCGTTGCACAGTACATGAGTGGGTGTGAGAAGGCTTCGACTATTCGAAGTCAAGAGAGTCATTGTTGTCGCCCATTAAGTTGGGATAGTGACCGATAAGTCGTCCAACTCCAACAAGTCTGATGCCATTCTCTAGTCTATCTTCAATAATAGAGTATTTCTATAGACTGTGCGACAATGCATGTAAAATTGCAATATGAATGGAAGTAGATTAACATGGAATTTAGTAGAGTAGAGGAAATAAATCCAAAACCATCTCTTAATTTGAATCCGTGAACGCCTTGATCTTCAGACTGAGCAATGCACAAAATTTGTTGTGTGTATTAATGCTCAATGCCTTAGTAAACAGATCTACAATCATGTCTTGCATCCGACAATACGTTAAGCTTATCTCTCTGCTAAGAACCGTACCTCTGACATAGTGATATTGGATCTCAATGTGCTTACTCCTAGAGTAAAATCTAGGGGGGGGGGCGATAAGGCAATAACACTCTAGCTATCACAAAATACAATTGTTGGGGTGTACTGATTCAAACTTATATCTAACAATAAATTTCTCAACCGAAATATTTCTTTACTAGCTTGAGAAGTACCAATGTACTCTGCTTCTATAGAGAAAAGAGCAATTGAGGTTTGCTTACAACTCTTCCAAGAGATAGGACTGCCATTGAAGAAGAATGTAAATCCAGATGTGGATTTACGAATATCTACATCTCCTCTCCAGCTTGCATCAAAATATCCACTGAGCAAAAGGAGATTGTTCTTGTTGACTCTCCCATAGTAGATGCACTGGTCCGTTGTAGCTCGTATATATCTCATGATTCTTATAAGGGCCTTACAATGGGTGATGCTAGGATTAGCCATGAATTGGCTTAGTGAGTTGACTGCAGAAGCAATATCAGGTCTTGTGTAGACCATTGCATACATGAGGGATCCAAGTATCGATTGATATGGATATTTGCCTCAATACATGAAAAAAGACAAATTTTCACACTATGAGTGGACAAATCACTCCTGCTCTTGCAAGACTCAAGAGCATACATTTGAAGAAATAACCATTTGCTTTCTAATTGATCTAAAATCAATTTCAAATCATTAAGAACATCAACTATGTTCTAAATAGAGACATCATACTCAACTAGTATGGCTTTACTCCAACTTTGAGATGCAAAAGTCTCACTAAAGCAAATTGATTCACCAAATGACATTAGAGAAGCAAGCATGAGATGTGTACTACTTGAAATGTGCTCCTCTTCTCTTGAAATGTGAGCCATGTGAGCTCAACCATGTCTCTTGATATTCTTCTTGGAATCATAACTTGAGAAGGACTCTTCTCCTCAATCCTTGGCACACTTGACTGTTTAGATGACTCCTCAAGATCAACTTCTTGGTGCTCCTCCTTGATGGAAATCCAAGACCTCCATGTCTCAAAATGATCACAACAAACATGATAATATAATGTGCACTTCATATGATCATCAACATTACTTATGCTAGAACCATAAGTCCAAAAATCACCACAACCTGGCATGATTTTTTTAATATTGAAATCAAGAAGTATTTCCATCTCATTAAGGCTAACTACTTGCTTATGGATATAAGTGTCCACTTTGGATGCCTCACTTATTCTCATAAGAAGTTTACAACTCCAAGCCTCATGCATCTTTCCACAAAGGAAACACCTCTTCTTGGATTTTTCCTTCTTGCCTTTGCACTTTGAACTTGAAGCTCCATCCTTCAACTCGCCCCCCCTTGCTTTGGTTCTCCTTGGATGGATTAGTCTTCATTTTGTAGCATCTTGAGACAAAATGATCTCTCTTGCCACAAACGTTGCATTTAGGATCTTTACTTGCCTCCAATAGGTTGCCACCAATTGATGCCATGATGAGGAAGTAAAACCTTGTGATATGACTTTTCAAAATGTAATTTGTGACTCTCAAGAAACTAGATTTCAACACATTCAAAAATCTAGAAGGATCTACACAAGATCTAGACCACAAATTTTGAATCATATCTCTTTCAACCTAGTCAATTGGAAACTAATCTTTGCTTTGATCACTAAGACAAAAGCACTATATCAAATCACAATAATCAGATCCAAATAGTGTTAGATTTTAGCAATTTTCACATGGTTTAGGCAATTTGTTGACATCTATGTGGATCCACACGTGTGAGGACTTGTCCACACGTGTGAAATAACACTTGTAATATTCAGATCCATTTTATTTAGTTTTTATTTGAGTCAAATATGGAATTTCCTAAATTATAGGAGTTAGATCCTAGATTGTAGGAGTCTAGAAGGTCAACACAAACCACCAATGGATGATGTGGCAAATTAGATAGATCTTATCCAAAGTGGATATGGATGAGTACTATGAGCTGTCCCACACGTGCTAGATGCAGCTTAGAGAGAAACTATCATGATTATGTACTTGATCCATGATTGATCCATTGTTGAGCTAATGATGAGAAACATTGGTTTGTTGAGCAATGTTGTTGTTGTCACTCTCTTTAGCAACTTCTTTGTGAATGAATGCTTAGTATTTCATAATTAAACTTATTCTTTGTTATCAGGCTATACAGTTATAGTAATTCACACGTGTGAAGTCGTGGGTCATCATTTTTTTATTTTTCTTGCTTGGAATCACTAAAATTGTCAAGTAGAAGCTAGAATTGGAAGCTACTCTTGATGTAGATCAAGGTTCCAAGCTACCAATCACTCGAAATTTGTCAAATTTCTCACACAATGTCCTTGCAATTCAAGTGTTTGGTTTGTCTTTGCAAATTGTCTCTACAATCTCTAAAAGGAAGATAAATAATATTCTCATATAGGGTTTTGTACCTATCAAATTCTAGCTCCCAATAAATGCACCAATGTCAAAATATTTTCTAGCAATGAATTGAACCAACTAGTAATGTATAGAGACAAATCAATAAGTCTATTGTTTATTAATTTTACTTTATATATGTATTAAATGTGGTTTTGTAATTTTAACCCTAAATAATTTATGGGATAGATTGTTGAAAAAATTGAAGAGTTTTTCAAGCTCTCTATGGATGTGAAGGGCTATAAATAATGACTTTATTCTAGTTGTACATTAGTAATAGTTTTAATATAATTAGTAGGCCAACAATCTCCATCTATTGTGTATTCAATATTAATATTTATAATAATGATTGATTTTTATGTATATGAGTCTGATATAAATAATATATTAACACTTTTGCTAGGTATTTTCCGAAATTTCAACAAATAGTTTTTGTTATCATACCATCACTAGTAGAGTCTATTTCCATTTTGTATTTTATCATATCAATATAGTACCCAAGTATATTAGTATACAGTAGTTTCTGGAGAGTGGGACAGCTCATAGTACTCATCCATATCCACTTTGGATAAGATCTATCTAATTTGCCACATCATCCATTGGTGGTTTGTGTTGACCTTCTAGATTCCTACAATCTAGGATCTAACTCCTATAATTTAGGAGATTCCATATTTGACTCAAATAAAAACTAAATAAAATGGATATGAATATTACAAGTGTTATTTCACATGTGTGGACAGGTCCTCACACGTGTGGATCCACATAAATGTCAACAAATTGCCTAAACCATGTGAAAATTGCTAAAATCTAACAAAATTGTCAAAAATTGGCAAATCTAGCTTGATCAAAACCATGTAAATGTACATAGGTGGGTCCCACATGTGTGAAGCCATGGTGCCACATGGGAATACACACTAGTGTAGGTTAGATCAAGTCTAAAAAGTGGTTCAAGTCAATTTGTAGTGATTCCTACTTTATAGGACCTAAATCCAAGATTTATGAAGAAAATTGACCAACTAGCCACCTACTTGGCATGACTCTAGGAATGAGGCTAGGATGGAAAATTAGGGCAAGAAACCTCAATCACCTTCCTTATTACATGCTGGAAATTCACCTAAGGCATTTCTATGTAGTGGATTCTCTGTAGTGAACACTTAGATTATGTTTGAGAGCTCATTGGCAAAACTCGAGTTCTACTCTATGTACTTGATTGTTTTTTTGGATCCAAGCAAGATCAAAGTGATTTACACTTTATTTTCAGTCTATAGGCCATACCGAGTACTATTCCACACGTCTGTGGGCCTACATTGGCAATGTTGAATGTTGTGTTGACTTTTTAGCCAAAGATTAAGGGACACATTTTGTTTTAATGATTATAAAATTCTCCACATGGTATTAGAGCTCTTGTGTTTCAGGCTATGAAAGGAGAAACCACATTTATCAAAGATTTGGAAGAGATACCAATGCTAGAGCATGCTAGATTGATTTCTACTAAAAAATCAGCATTTTTGCTTATGTAGATTGGATCTTTTGTAGGTCAAAACTCAATATAGGGCTATGTACTTGAGGAATTCAGATTTCACACATGGCTTACTAGATTTGGGTGCTTTTTGATGCATTAGGAAGATTATATATCAGGTTTTAGAGAATCGCATGTAGAAATTGGAAGATTCAATTTCTTCTAATTTTGTCAAAATCCTAATTTTGATTGGATCTCTATTTTTTGAAATTTCTAGATTTTAATAGAGTTTTTTTCAATCTTAGAAAGTGGCAAGATTCATTATATTGTGGTTGGATCATAGGTTGATCAAGAATTCTTCATTCTATGTGTTGATTTGCTAGTAGTAGTGCTAGAAGAGAATTGAGAGTTTCCATATCTTTGTGATTTTTTTTTTTATACATTTTTTGTCATTCAAAAGAGTGATTTGAGCATTAGAATAGGTTGAAAGGAGAATATCAGGTCACTTCAACATGGCTACAAGTGGAGGCTTTATGTTAGAGAGCAATGATAGGCTTACCTCAATCAACTATTCTACTTGGAAGGTAGCATCAAGTGAGGTATGACAAGAGAGCAAAGAAAGCTCTACACATGATCAAGATGAATGTTACCAATGAGATACTCAAGGAGATTGGTAAGAGCAATTCATCTCAAGAGTCTTGGGAAGCTTTGAAGAAACTTTATGAAACCAAGTTGACATCTAGAGCATTGACTCTAAGAAGACAAATCTTTCAAAGTTTGCAAAAGAAGGAAGGGAGTGCTCATGCTTTTTTTTTGAGGGGTAAAGCATTCAATACTGAGTTAGCATGTATTGATGAGAACATTAAGGAGGTAGAAATTGTTCAAGTTGTGAAAAATTGTCAAAATCTATCTTGGATATTTTTTGTGTTTCTAGTTTGTGAGAAAATATCACATGTGTGGAGCATGTTCCCACATGTAGTAAAAGTAAAAATAGTTTAGTCATGTTGACTTTAGGGGTATCATAAAGATTTTGCATCAAGCATCTTGGTATAGAACCTTGATAAGGCCAAAATTGGCATAAAGGTCAAAATGGTTAAATCCACATGTAAAGCTTCAATTTGGCCAAAAGTAGATTGTGATGCAAACTAGAGGTGGTTAGGATTGTGACACATGTGTAGATGTAATTTGATGAGTGATCAAGTCAATGTGTTGGCAAAAGTCAAAGGGTCCAATTATAAGAGAGAGATGTGTTGGAAGGGTCTAATCAAAAGTGAGGGATGTTGTATCACACATCCAATAGGATTAGAGAGGCTATGTTTAAGGGGTCCAATAAGAATCAAGCATATATCTCCATATATGTACTTTCATTTCCTTCATTAATGTATGAGAGATCTATGAGTTTTTTGAGTCAATTTGGAGATTTGCCAATTTTGCTTGTATTGCCTTCTCTCTCTAGATGAGCCCAAATGTGGTATTTTCTCTCTCTACCCAAGGAGAGGAGCTTTTTGGGACTAAGTTTATTTCATGAAGTCTTCCACACATGTGAAACACCTTTTGGTAATGAATGAATGCATGTAGAATGGTCTTTTCACCTTAGATCTTGTTATTGATCTTGGATTTCAATCAATAGGTGATCTACAATGCATGAGCCAAGCTTAGGAGATCAATTTTACACATGTGTGCATTTTCACATGGTATCAGAGCCTACCCAAGCTTTTGATGCATCTATCATCCATAGTTTCAAAATTTTCATGAAAATCAAGATCTAGAGAGTGTTGATTGCATCTTCCATGCTATCTCAAGAAAATTTGTATTAAGAGGGTTCATTATCATAATGATTGAATCATTTCAAGTACCTTATGAAATTTCGTGCTCAGGAAGAGTAGGTCAAGTCAATTCCTACTTTATAGGACCTAAATCCTAGATTTGTGGTGGAGGTTGACCAACTAGTTGTTAAAATTGGCAAAAGCTAACTTGATCAAATATTGTAAATACCATTATGACTAGTACATATCATCATTAGACATGTGTGGAGCCTGTTCTCACGTGTGAAATAAATGCATTTATCATTTAGATGAGTCGTATAGGTTGTACATACCATTTCATTTGAGATCTAGTGGCTAAAATGGCCAAAATCTAGTTTTCTAGCTATATGCCACTTGGCATCATGTTATTGGTAGGAAAAGCTATTTCACATGGATAAGAGTGATCTCACACGTGCCAAGGACTGCTCATATGTGTGAAAACATCAGTAGTAGGTGAGATCCAACTTGTAGTAGATATTTGTGTAAGTCCCTATAAATTAGGAAAATTGCCTAAAATCAAGGGAGGTGGCTATAAGTTAGGAAACTTGGTTTTGCTGAATTCACACATGTGGGATGCCCTACACATGTATTTTTGATCTCCTAAGCACAATAACACCATAAAGATCAGAGTAGCATTGGTTGTCAATAGGAAAGCTGATCATACAAGCAATATTATTGTGTTACAAGCAAGATATGTCAACAAAACATAAGACAGCATCATAAATGCCTCTACTCGGCTAGAGAGAGAGAAAATAGCAAGTACAAAACTCGTGGAGAGAGAGAGGGCACAAAGAGCTTGTCTCCAAATTTGCATTACACACAAATTTCATCATTCTCTCAATGAGTACATCAGATATATATAGATCCATGGACTCTTCTCCTACTTTGAGTTGAATTGGAGTTGTGGATCCACCCCCCAAGCTATCTAGACTTATCCAAGCCACCTCACTATGTCTAATGGTGCCACATAGCCTTTTCATGCATTAAATGTGACATGTAAAGTACAAATGGCAATTCCTATGGTAGCTCGAGTTTCTACTTCTACCTACTTTGAATATTTTATTCTAAGATGGGTCTTTACTAAGCCAAAAGAGCTCAATTCATCTTTGGCATTTTTAGGACCCATATTTACAACATTAGATAGATTTTTCAATATTTTGACACTCCTCCTAAAAATGTATCTAATGTGGATCAGGCATTGATCTTGAGATAAGACCAAGATTAGACCTATGCTTTGAGAAGGCACTTTTGCAAAGTGGCTTTGTGAGAAGATCAGCAATACACGAAGATGTGTTGACATGTTCTAAGTTGATTTCACCTCCAATGAGCTTTTCCCTTACAAAATGGTGTGCCACTTCTATATGCTTGCTTCTTGCATGAAAAATAGGACTGTTTGCAAGAGCTTGTGCTGATATGTTGTCACATTTGATCAAGGGAAGATCATCCTCTTTGATGCAACTTAGCTCCATGATTAACCTCTTGATCCAAAGCACCTCTTTAGTTGTTGTAGTGAGTGCTTTGTACTCGGCCTCACAAGATGATAGAGATATGATATCCTGCTTCTTTGAAAGCCAAGACACAAGATTGCCTCCAAGAAAGATAGTATATGCATTAATGGACTTTCGATCCATTTTATCACTTGCAAAATCGAAATCTGAATAGCCAACAATGGTTAGATCTTTATTCTTGTACAATAAACCATAATCTTGAGTAGAAGATACATATCTTAGAACTCTCGTGGCCATCTTCCAATATTGGATCTTGGGATCTTGCATAAATTGACTCAATTTATGCACACAATAGCTCAAATCGGGTCTAGTGATAGTAAGCCACATGTATCTATGCCTTTACAACTTTGCATATTGAATTTTCTCAACATAGAAAAGACATATCTAGATTGACAAATAAAAGCATACTCTTCATGAAAATTAATCTCAAGGCCCAAAATCTAATCGATCTCTCCTAGATCTTGCATTTTAAATTCTTTTCCTAATGCATCTTTGGTTTCTTGAACTAGCATCAAACAATTTCCACTAAGAATAATGTCATCGACATAGATTAGGAGAATGACAATATTACTACCATCAAATTTTAAGTACATAGAAGGATCATAGTCACTAAGCACAAATCCTAATGAAAGTAGAAAGTTGTTGAGTCTTGAAAACCATGATCTAGGTGCTTGTTTTAAGCCATAAAGACTTCTAAATAGCAAACACACCTTAGATTTATCCTTGATAAATCCTTGAGGCTGTTCCATGTATATCTCCTCCTCAAGATAGCCATTCAAAAAAGCGTTGGAGACATCAAGTTGAAACAATTTCCACTCAAAAAATAAGGCAAGAGAGATTATGATTCTTATTGTCACCATCTTTGCTACAGAAGCAAAGGTTTCTTCATAGTCAAGGCCATATATTTGAGCAAAGCCTTTAGCACATATTCTTGCCTTGTACTTGTTGATGGAGCCATCATGATTGTACTTGATCTTGAACACCCACTTGCATCCAATGATATGCATGTAAGGTGGTGGATCCACTAGCTCCCATGTGTGTGGTTGGTGATCAAGGCATCATATTCAATCTTCATGGCCTCATACCACTCCTTGGTATTGAGGGCTTCTTGAACATCTTTGGGCTCCTCATGAGAAACAAAATAAGCATAAGTGGAATCAAGATCCCCTTGTTTTCCTTTGTCATCATAAGTGAGCCTCTTGGGCTCGGATCTCTCCCTCATGGATCTTCTAGGAGTGAAAATCCTAGGACTTCCATCTTCAAATCTTGACTCCTCCATATGTTGATTGTCTTCAATAACAACAGGTGATAGATTTTGAGGTTGCTTGATCTCGGCCCCTCCAAGACTGGACTTTTCTTCTTCATGAAAAATTACATCTCTACTATCAATTACTTTAGAGGTAGAGAGCATGTAAATTCGATAGGCTTTCTTGTTGGATGAATATCCAACCATTACTCCTTTGCTTGCACAAGGGTCATCCTTCTTTCTCGTTTCCAAGGGAATATGAACAAAGCATATGCATCCAAATATACTAAGGTGTTCAACCTTAGGTTTCTTCAAATAGAGTGCTTCATATGGTGACTTTCCTCCAAGTGCAACATGAGGGAGTCTATTGCAAAGATAGTTTGAACAATTGATAGCCTCACCCCAAAAGTCTTTTGGCAAAGATGCCTCAATTCTGATGGTTTTGGCACATTCACACAATGTTCTATTCTTTCTTACAACCACCCCATTTTGAGATGGTGTATATGCACAGAAAAACTCCCTTTTAATGCCTTTAAGCTCACAATAATCATGAAATTTATTGGAAGTGTACTCACCACCTCCATCACTTCTAAGAATTTTGATTTTGTAAGAAAATTGCTCTTCAACTAGAGCTTTGAGCTTTAGGAAATAGTCAAACACCATAGATTTTGAAGCTAGAAGATATACCCAAGTAAATCTAGTGAAATCATCAATGAAAGTTACAAAGCAAGTAGCACCACCCTTGCTCTTTGAAGATGAGAAGTGCACATCCGAGTGTATGAGTTCCAATGGTTGTGTAGTCTTGATAGATGACTTTGAAAAAGGCTTCTTATGAGACTTAGATATGGCACAAGCCTCACATGGCTTGAAATTCTTGGAGATAAGATTAGGCAAGCCAATAGCTTTGGCTTTTTTGACCATGGACACCATAGAGTAATAGTTAGGATGACCCAACCTTCTATGCCATAGTTCCTCCAAAGACATATGAGTAGCAAAAGCACTATCACAAGAGTTAGCATACTCTTTGGAATCAAGCTTGTAGATTTCACCATATTTAGACCCAAATGCAAGGATTTCATCATGCTTCTTGATTGTACATGTACCAACATTGAAATTCACATGTAGTCCACTATCAAACAATTGCCCAACACTAATACGATTTCTTGTTAGCTTGGGAACAAAAAGTACATTAGACAGAGAAAGAACTTTTGATGAAGAAAGCTTTAAGGGAATGGTCCCTATGCCTTCAATAGCACACTCATGATCATTTGCTGTGTAGATGGACTTCTTGGCTCCTTTATAAGGTGACATGGATGAAAAATAATACTTGGAGCTACACATATGTGAGGAAGCTCCACTGTCAATATACCACGAACCATCCTTCTTGAAAGGTGATGGAGAAAAACTCAAGACCATAAGAGATCTCTCTTCATCACTTGCATGAGCATCTTCCTTCTCTTCATTAGAAATGTTGGCTTGCTTGAATTGACTCTTCTTCTTGAAACCATTGGTGGCATAATGCCCCTTCTTGCCACAAAAGAAACACTTGATGTTTTTCTTCTTCTTCTTGGATGTTGAAGCTTGAGAGGACTCATCCTCATCTCCTTTCTCCTTGGAAATAAGATTGTTCTTGCTTGAAGAGAGTTGGTGTTGATTCTTACTTCTTGTCTTGTGCTTGTCTTTGGTAAAGAGAGCTTTACCATCAATGTTGAGAGATAGTCTCTCCATTTTCAAGAGCTCATACTGTTGTCTTGATTCTTTAGAAATGATCACACTTTGGAGTGCTTCCAAACTTGGTAGCTCCTCCTTAATGGCATAATTCTGAACAAGGTTGTCATATTCCTCCTTTAACCCATTAAGTATGACTTGAACAAGTTCATTTTGGTTGATGGAGTCTCCTATGCATGACAATTTTCTATGGAGGTCTTTAACTCTCATTACATAAGTTGAAGCACATTCATCACTTCTCTGTACACTTTGAAAAATTTGGTTTCTTAGTGTTAGAAGTCTGGAAGTATTTTTTGCCTCATAGATAGACTTGAGAGTATCCCAGGCATCTTTGGCATTAGTACAAGCACCAAATTCTCTTAAGATGCCATTTGAGACATTCATCTTAATATAATGTAGAGGCATCCTGGCTCTCTTTTTGTACTTTGAAATTTCTTGAGGAATTTGTGATTCTTCTTCAATGCCAAGTACAATATCCATCACATCTTGTAGTATTAAGACAGATTCCATTCTAACCTTCCAAATTGACTAATTGGAGGTTGACAATCTTTCACTTGCTTCTAATAGAAAGACACCCATTGAAGTCATAAAGAATGATGGAAATAAAAAAAAATGGATGAAAGAATTGCTTTTCTTCTCACTATAGGAACCAATCAAGGGTACAGAACCAATCCTATGTAAGACTTAGCAAAAAAGTGTGAGATAGATTTAACTAGCTTGACAATCTCTCTAAAACAAGATTTGAATCATAAAAAAAGATGAAGTATGGCAAAAGTTATGGTTCTCTAAATTTCACACGTGTGAAATATTCCAAAAATGTCAAATTGATTTAAATACAATCTATTTGTATGAAACAATTTGCCTAGAACCTATAAGTTTTGTCTAAATCACATATAGATGAGATTGTGTAGCTTCTGGATGTTTTTTGTGATCATTCAAGCAATAAATGACATGTACACACGATTTGCCACAGGTCTAGGCGTCCTACCTACGACTCTTCAAAAGCTTATAACTTCTGATTGGCTTATCCAACTGTCATGATTCAAATTGCATCAGATTCTACCATTTCTAGCTTTCTAGTGGGCTAATTTGCTTGAAATTTGGATATGAGGTGAGAGAGAACCACCAATCTGAAAATGGGCGGATTTCACACGTGCCAGCACCTAAAATTCCGTACAGTGCCTGATCTGGCCCATTCAATGTGGTTTGTAGCTCAGAATCACAAGAAAACTGCAAACTAGCTAGAAGGTAGAATCTAGACAATTCCTAGCTTGAAATCTGATCAGATCTACAAACTTTTTGATTAGATTTGCTTGTAAAACTTAGGTAGGATCTGATACCATGTTGAATTCACACGTGTGGGACGTCCTACACTTGTATTTTTGATCTCCTAGGCACAATAACACCATAAAGATCAGACTAGCATTGGTTGTCAATAGGAAAGATGATCATACAAGCAATATTATTGTGTTACAAGCAAGATCTGTCAACAAAACATAAGACAAAGCATCATAAATGCCTCTACTCGGCTAGAGAGAGAAAATAGCAAGTACAAAACTCGTGGAGAGAGAGAGGGCACAAAGAGCTTGTCTCCAAATTTGCATTACACACAAATTTCATCATTCTCTTAATGAGAGTACATCACATATATATAGATCCATGGACTCTTCTCCTACTTTGAGTTGAATTGGAGTTGTGGATCCACCTCTCATGCTATCTAGACTTATCCAAGCCACCTCACTATGTCTAATTGTGCCACATAGTCTTTTCATGCATTAAATGTGGCGTGTAAAGTACAAATGGCAATTCCTATGGTAGCTCGAGTTTCTACCTCTACCTACTTTGAATATTTTATTCTAAGATGGGTCTTTACTAAGCCAAAAGAGCTTGATTCATCTTTGGCATTTTTAGGACCCATACTTACAGCATTAGATAGATTTTTCAATATTTTGATAGTCCATGTGCCATATTGATGATTATTGGTGGATCCTTTGATGAGTAGGCACTCTCACACATGCCAAATCAACTGAGTAAGCATCAACTCTTGTATATATATGGTGGCTCATTTGGCCATAATTGACAAGAAAGCTAAATCTTGGGTTTGGTGCATTTTTGAGTAATCTCTCCATTTGTCTTGTGATTTAATGCTTCTAATGGTTTCTAAGCCAAGTGTACTTCATTATCTGCTGGTAGTCCGTACTCTGATAGGTATTCACATGTGTGAAACCAGCAAGTACAAGTTTTGATCATATTCAATTGTTCTTGTTAGATTTGTTGATGTAGAATTGATCTAATGCTATCTAATCTTGTGTAGATTGGTAGATCAATCTATTCTAACACCCAATCACAGTTGTGGATCTGATTTGGATCCATTCTTGGTCCTTTTCGCTGTACTTTGAATGGTATCAGAGCCCAGTGGGGGTTCCTTTGCCTGTGCTTGCTTGAGTGGGGGTGTTGCAGAATGTTTGGTTGCAAGCCACGCACAGGAAAGTGTCGTAGGCTTGAGCACCCAGAGAGGCCTTGAGAATTCTCAATATCCCATAAGTAACTGCTTGCCTTGAACTCTCCCATATATAAGTTGGGACTTTTCTATATCCTCTATCCCCTGGTACCAGCCCTTTTGGGAGTTAGACGGATGGCGGGTGGCTAGGCAACTGGGGTTGGGATCCCATTACGCGGCTCGCATGGGTACATGTGTGTGCATGGCCCTGAGGCCCAAATTCTTTACATGGTATCAGAGCCAAGTACAAGTGCATTTAAGGAATTGATCTAAACTATTCCCAAATTGGTAGGTTTTTCAAAACAAGCTAATATTGAGGTAGCGAGTTTGAATGGATAGCTAGAGCCATTATATTTGTACCAAATCTTACTATGGGCTACATGTGTACTTTCCACACGTGTGGGGCCATACAGAACCTGTTTTGGACAGTAAAATTCTGTTTGGTGCATTTTGAGCTTCATACACCCAATTTTGAGTCAATATAGTGCATTTTTCAAGCTTTCACTTGCATTGTTTCTATTCCATTGATTTGTTCTTGGTTTAGCTCAATCATATAGTTGATTTGAAGCTTGATTATAGTACATTGAAGTTGATTCTCTATTTTTTGAGTGTACCTTGAAGTTGAGAGAGAAAGAGTGCTATAAACCAAAGATTAAGGAGTGATTTGCAAGGGGAGAGATTAAAATCCATTATACCTTCATTCTAGATTTGTTCAAGAGTGAAAGGGCTGAGTCTAGAAGCATCTAAATGCTAAAAGACACTCTTGGATCAGTCCTCCAAGTGAAATCTTAGTGAATTACACTCATAAAGACAAAATCTACATATACAAGATGATAAGAATTGTTGGCAAGTACTAGGAGAAAAATTTGAGATCCAAGTCACATTGTTCACCCCTACTCAAGTGTGTGAGTATGTTTTTTGGCTTGAATTTAAAGTCATAAAGGTGAGTGAGGCATATGTGTTGTGGTTGATCCAAAATTTTCAAAAGATCCTTCCTTTGTAGAGGGCAAGAACTAGTAACTCAATTCTTGACTTTGGTGGAAAAATTGTCTTCTTCATTGTGAGCAAATCTTGCCAAGTGGCATTAGCTCTTTGTAAGCACATATCTTAATGAGAGAGAAGTATCACATTTCTAAAAATTTGGTACTTGATGGAGTCCAATAGGGGTGAATGAATCCAATTTTTTGAGCAAAATTTTGACATTATATGTATGAAACTCAAGTAAGTTCTATTCAACTTTCTTTATGAGAGTGTGAGGGTCAAGTTGTGATCCCATTGGGAGTCTAGAACAGGGAGGAGTCCATATTTGAGTGTTCATACATGATTGGGATCTTTTTGATGTTAGCAACTGTGCTAACAAAGAGAAAATAAAAAAAATAATAAAACTCCATGGCATGTGTTTTGTAAGACCACGTATGAGTATTTGTCAATAAACTTCAAGCCATGGCATGTGTTTTGTAAGTCCATGAGTAGAAACTTAAATAATAATAATATAGGTTAAAGTTAGATTTAAAACTTAGACTTAGGAAACTTACGATTAGAAATATTGTATCTTAAGTTGTCCTAAGTTATGAAAATTGAAGTTCTAAATCCTAAGAAGTTCTAGAAAGGCTAGGACAAATTAGTCCCATAAGTTAGTAGACACAAAGGAGAGGTATTTGCATTGTAAATAACACTTTTGATATTAAGCTATCTTGCTCTCTATTTTGGAGAATTATCATTCTATTTCATTTGTGTTCCCTGTGAAAATTGTCAACATTTCCTAGCTAGTTTGAGGCCTAAATTGGCTAAAATTGTAAATAGTTTTGGTTCTGGAGTTTCACACGTGTGAACCAGGCCACAATGTTTTTATTTACTGTATTTTTTCAGTATGATGAAGTGTCAAACTTCACACCCTTCAAAATGAGACCATTTTGATGTATTTTGGTCATATAAGCCATTTTTAGCTATTTTTCCTATATAGGGAATATCTAGGGTCAAGTACCTTCTAGAGAGAGGAGAGAGAGTCATCTTCCTCATCCATAAATAGTAGGGAAGTCGTGGAGAACAGGTTGGAGAAACCTTTTGTATGCTTCATTGAGATCAATAGATCATTGTCATTGTTTCTTCCTCCATTGAGAGCATTGTTGTGTGTATTGTCTTCAAGCTATTGTGTATGATCTTAGGTGCTTTCCAAAAGTGGTAGGCTGATGTATTATGGACTGTATAATGCTATTTTGGGCCGCACTTGATGTTTATGGAAGTTTCCATTTGTGATAAATGCTTTTTGATCAAGTTCTTTGCATTCTAGGTAGCATAGAATGTGTTGCCAATTCCTAGCTTATGTAGTTTGGAGTGCAAGCATTCAAGCCAATGATCTTGGAGTTTAGATCCACTTAGGATCTGTATTTTTCACATGGTATCAGAGCTGGTTGGCTTCTATTTACAGTAAGTATTCCATTTTTGGTGATATTTGGATGTTTGATCAAGTTCTAGCATGATTTTGCATTGCTTTGTTGATCAAATCTTACTAACCTTTGTTTTGTGAGTTGAACTTGTGGATCAAAAGCATATTTCAGGTCTATTGAAGATCAGAGGCTGAAAAGAAACTATTTTGGATCAGATCATAACACCTAATCATTTGTGATTGTGAGGCTTGTGCATATTCAATACTAACAATGTTCTTTTCAATCCTATTGTTGACAATCTCCATTCTTGGATGAACACTCTCCTTAAGTGGATGAAACTTCTCCTTAAGTGGATGACAAATGCTCTTTTGAGTGAGTTGTAATTCTCCTAAAGGCTGAGCAAAGCTCCCATTTGGATGAAAGATCCCCTTTTTTGGGTGAACATATTGTAAGCTCCATTGTGAAGAGCATATTGTAAAGATTGTCATCAATTTTGGCATAATTTTTGGTGTACTTTGTTGAGCATGTAAGTAACTCTCCTTATGTAATTTGATTGGAGCATTTGCTGGAAGGTGTTAACCATTATGCAAGTGTGTTTTCAGGTTCTTAACAGGTTGAGGAACATTCTCATGTGAAGTGATCTTAGATCTACATCTAAACACCAAGATTTGACAAGATAGTGAAGCTAGTCTTGTGATTCACTAAGTGTGCTCATTCATTCACCTCTAAATCTTGTATTTATCACTTGCTGGAGTTTATAAACTTTTAGAAGTGTGGTTTACATGTGGTTTTACAGGTTGAATCAATATCTTAGTGTGTTGATCATATGTTGATCAAGTTTGTTCATTACTAGGTAATCTTGGCATCCTAGTTTTGGGTATTTTCTAAGAATGCAAGTAACTCTTCACACCATAACTTGATTTGGTCACTTGCTGGAAAGTTTGAGAGCTTAAGCAAGAGTGTGTTCAGGTTGGTTTGATTTTGTAATCCATTCTTAGTGTGTGCAAAGTGTTGCATGTGTTTCAATCTTCCTTTCTATGCTTGGAAACCATCTAGGTTCAAGATAGAAGTGTTTTAGGGTCCTAAATCTTCATAGATCTCTTTATCTATCATTTGTTGAGAGAAAAGTGAGTGCTAAGTGCTTTAGGACAAAACCTAAAAGTTGAAGAAACATTAGAATCATGGCTTCCAATGGTGGGATCATGCTAGAGTCTAGTGAAAGGTTGAGTTCATCAAACTACTCTACTTGGAAAGTGAGGATGGAGTCCTTACTTGAGTTGAATGAACTCATGGACATAGTTGCAGAAATTGAAGAGAGACCTCTCACACTTCAAGAGCAACAAAGGTTTGATAAGAAGGCCAAAAGGTCTCTTCATATCATTAAAATGAATGTTACAAATGAACTTCTCAAGGAAGTTGGAAAGTGTCAAAGTGCAAGTGAGGCATGGAATGCCTTAAAGAAGCTCTTTGAATCAAAGTCCACATCTAGGGTATTGACCCTAAGGAGACAAATATTTTCTAGTAGGCAAAGAGAGGGTGAAAGTGCTCATGCATTTATCTTGAGAGTTAAGTCCCTAAGTGATGATTTAGCATGCATTGATGAGAACATAAAAGATGGTGAAATAGTCCAAGTTATGTTGAATGGTTTGCTAAATGAACATGCTAACCTTGTGCAAAGTTTTGCCATTCAAAGAGTCTTGCCAAGTGTGGTTGACTTGCAAGAAATCTTATTGGCTGAAGAACATAGGTTGCAATCAAAGCTTGATGGTGCATCCTTGCAAGGTGGAGGTGAAGAGGCTTTCTTCACAAAAGGCAAATTCAAGGGCAAAGGTAAAGGCAAAGGGAAATGGTCCAAAGGTGGTAACTTTGATCATGATGATCACTCTTCCTCTTCCTCTTCTACTAAGAACAATAAGTCAAAGTTCAAGTGCTTTTATTGTGGGATAAAAGGTCATTTTGCAAATGAATGTTATAAGAAGAAAAGAGAGCAAGGAGAGAGGCAAGGAAATCTTACAATAGATGAGGAAGAACATAACACATGTGAATCACTTGTTATGACTTCAAGTTTGTTAGCCAACATAGATGATAATGATCCTTGGTGGATTGATAGTGGAGCCTCATCTCACATGACAAGACATAAGGAATACTTTACATCCTTATTGTCTTATGAGGGAGAAGGTAACATCATCTACACTGCAAATGATGGTCAATGTGACATCAAAGGCATAGGCACTATTCCTATTTCCCTTTCAACAAATAGGAAAGCAAATCTTGAAAATGTTTTGTACATTCCTTCAATCACTAAGAATTTGCTTAGTGTAAGTCAAATGATTGACAAAGGACTTGATGTGGAGTTCATTGGAGATGCATGTTTGATAAGTAAATGTGGATCCTTGATTGCTCAAGGTAGGAGGCATGGTAAACTTTTCAAGCTTGATGCATGTGTGATCTCTAATCATGAAGGATGTATGGCTAGGGAGCAATTGACAAACCAAGAAGTTTGGCACAAGAGGTTGGGCCATCCCAACTTCAAATCTTTGGAGGTAATGGCAAAGAAAGAGCTTGTTCTTGGTCTCCCTAAAAGTCTTGTTGCAAACAATAGTGTTTGTGAACATTGTGCCTTGTCCAAATCTCATAGACTTGCTTATTCTAGATCTACTTCTAGATCTAAAGAAGCTTTTCAACTTGTGCATTCTGATATTCATTCTTCTAGTACAACTAGCAATGGTGGGGCAAAGATGTATGCAGCTTTCATTGATGACTTTAGTAGGTATACTTGGATCTATCTTCTTAAAAGTAAGGATGAAGTGTTTGCTGCATTTGTCAAGTTCAAGAATGAAATGGAAAACCAATTCAATACAAAGATCAAATGCTTAAGATCTGATAATGGAGGGGAATACACCTCAAATAGGTTCAAAGACTTTTGTATAGCACATGGGATTAAGAGGGAGATGTCTAGTCCTAGGACTCCACAACAGAATGGAGTGGCCGAGAGGAAGAATAGAACCCTTTGTGAATGTGCCAAGGCAATGAGACTACATGCTAATCTTGCTAAGTCTTTTTGGGGGGAAGCTTTAGCATGTGCTAACTATCTATGTAATAGATGGACAAGTGCTTCCTTGGATGGTAAAACTCCTCATGAGGTTCTTTATGGTAGAAGGCCGAGTGTCAAGCATTGTAGGATCTTTGGATGTACATGTTTTGTCAATATCACACTTGATGATAGAACTAAAGAAGATCCTTCATCAAAGAAGGGTGTGTTTGTTGGCTATAGTGAAGTAAGCAAGGCTTACAAAGTGTACATTCCTTCTACAAAGAAAGTTGTCATAAGTAGGGATGTCATCTTTCATGAAGAGAATGTTTCCAATGTTGTTGATGTTGATGTTGATGTGCCTACTAATCATCATGATGTGCAAGATGTCTTGGATGAAGATGGAGATGCCACTCCAAAGCAAACTTCAAGGAAGACTCAAAGGCAAAGGGCTAAGCCATCAAGGCTAACCTATGATGAAAAAGGAAAGCAAGTGGTGGACAACTCTAACTTTGCTTTTCTTACCTCTTTTGATGAACCAACTTGTGTAGGTGAAGCAATTCAAAAGAAGGAATGGATCCAAGCCATGGATCATGAGCATCAAGCACTCATCAAAAGCAACACATGGAGGTTGGTAAAGCTTCCAAAGTACAAGAAGGCAATTGGTTGTAAGTGGATCTTCAAGATCAAGACAAATCAAGATGGATCAATCAACAAGTACAAGGCAAGGTTGGTGGCAAAGGGGTATGCTCAAGAATATGGTATTGACTATGATGAGACCTTTGCACCCGTGGCAAAGATGGTAACTATTCGAATCCTAATCTCTCTTGCAACTCTTTATGATTGGGATATGTGGCAAATGGATGTTACTAATGCCTTCTTGAATGGTGATCTTGAAGAAGATATTTACATGGAGCAACCCGAGGGCTATGTTTCACATGATGAGCCTAATCATGTGTGCTATCTCCAAAAGAGTTTGTATGGGCTAAAGCAAGCACCAAGGAGTTGGTATGCTAAGCTCAATTCCTTCTTACTTTCTCAAAACTTTGTTATGAGTGAGTATGATCATTCTCTCTACTTCAGATTGAATGAAAATGATATCACTTTACTTTTGATCTATGTTGATGACATTATCTTAAGTGGTGGTAACAATCTAGATATAGATGAAATCAAGATGGCACTCAAAAGAGAGTTTGAAATTCAAGATCTTGGTAAACTTCATTATATCTTAGGAATAGAGATTATTAGAACTTCTAAATCTACATTCATATGTCAAGAAAAGTATGTTAACTCTATTCTAAAAAGGTTTCATATGGAAGATTGTAAAGTTGTTTCTACTCCTATGGAATCAAATGTAAAGCTAACTACAAGAAGTAATGAAAGATCCTTCAAGGACATTACTCTCTATAGAAAGCTAATAGGATCTCTTATATGGTTAACCATCACAAGACCTGATCTAAGCTTTGTGGTTGGTAAACTAAGTCAATTTATGCAAGATCCTAGTGAGGCTCATTGGAAGCTAGGAAAGAGAGTACTTAGATACATCTCGGGATCTAGAGATTTTGGCATCTTGTATGGAGGTACTACACCTAACCTTTGTGGATTTTCAGATTCAGATTTTGCAGGTGATCAAATGGATAGGAAGTCAACAAGTGCCTTTGCAATCTATCTTGGAGATGGAGTGGTCTCATGGCTATCAAAGAAGCAACCAACTATCTCTCTATCTTCCACCGAAGCCGAGTACAAGGCATTAACAACATGCACCAAGGAGATTCTTTGGATCAAGAGGATGTTATTGGATCTTCACTTGCTGGAACCAGAGAAGACTCCAATCATACTTTGTGATAACCTTTCAGCCCAAAGCTTGGCAAGCAATCCTGTTTTTCATGCAAGGAGCAAGCACATTGAGATTGCTCACCATTTTGTGAGAGATCAAGTCATTGCCAAAGAGGTGGAGCTTCAACATGTCTCTTCAAAGGAGTGTGTGGCTGATATCTTCACCAAACCATTGGGAAAGGACCTATATTTAATGCATAGATCTAATCTTGGAATGTGCTCAAAGACTATGTTGAAACTAGCATCCAATGTTGAAGAGGGAGTGTGAAAATTGTCAACATTTCCTAGCTAGTTTGAGGCCTAAATTGGCTAAAATTGTAAATAGTTTTGGTTCTGGAGTTTCACACGTGTGAACCAGGCCACAATGTTTTTATTTACTGTATTTTTTCAGTATGATGAAGTGTCAAACTTCACACCCTTCAAAATGAGACCATTTTGATGTATTTTGGTCATATAAGCCATTTTTAGCTATTTTTCCTATATAGGGAATATCTAGGGTCAAGTACCTTCTAGAGAGAGGAGAGAGAGTCATCTTCCTCATCCATAAATAGTAGGGAAGTCGTGGAGAACAGGTTGGAGAAACCTTTTGTATGCTTCATTGAGATCAATAGATCATTGTCATTGTTTCTTCCTCCATTGAGAGCATTGTTGTGTGTATTGTCTTCAAGCTATTGTGTATGATCTTAGGTGCTTTCCAAAAGTGGTAGGCTGATGTATTATGGACTGTATAATGCTATTTTGGGCCGCACTTGATGTTTATGGAAGTTTCCATTTGTGATAAATGCTTTTTGATCAAGTTCTTTGCATTCTAGGTAGCATAGAATGTGTTGCCAATTCCTAGCTTATGTAGTTTGGAGTGCAAGCATTCAAGCCAATGATCTTGGAGTTTAGATCCACTTAGGATCTGTATTTTTCACATTCCCCTTGGAAAGGTGCATAGCTTGAGGGAAGGTGCTCGGGCCTCCTCTTGTCTCCTTTTCATCGTTTTATTGTGGCATGTTCATTATTGCTTATTTGTTTAGTATTAGCCGCAATCTCATTTTATTACCCTTCGGGTGTTAATCTAGGATTAGTCTAGTCACCTTGCTAGTTGGGTAAGCCTTGGCAAGGATTTTTATTGTTGTTACTAATTAGTTTATTTTCGTTTCAAGCACTATTTGAGTAAGCCTTAGTGCTCTCATTCCTGTCCATATTTCCGTTGAAGCGTATTGTAGAAACTTAAAAAGTGGACGAATCTCTACATCCTTATACTACACCCGTAAGTAGATCTAGCCACCGCACTCACTAGAAATACTTCCGTGCCGTTGTCGCTTTTTAAGTATTTTTCTACCTAGCTTCTTCTCCTTTCTTTTTTTTCTTTTATTTCTTGCTTCCGTATTGTATGTTTGCTTGTGTGCTTATCTCTATCTACCAACAAACAACACGCGTCGTCTCTCCAGGTCCTACACGAGTGTAGAGCAACTTCTCAAACTGGGGGGAAACAACGAAAGAGTCAACTTGGGCATTTTCTTCAAAAGAAGTGACCCAAGTGACCTTTTTCACAACCAAACAGGTATATCAGAATTCGCCAATTTGTCTACAGCCCTAACAGACCCTGATCTTTCATTTTATCACCTCCACGAATTCTGACCACAGTCAAATTTTGAGAAAACAGCCTGTTATACTATCAAAATCCCTTATTTCTCATCAAAATCTTTGTCTTAGAATTCGTCGACTTCACTGAGACTAGATCTCATTAAGATCAGTCTTTCAGCAGCTCCGCAAATTCTCTCTCATAGATTTTGCCCGTTTACTGATAGAACATCACATCTTTCTCTATATTCCCTATCTGCCAATCAAACCTCTCTGTTAGAATTCGCCATCAAGCCTAAGAATTTGCCCTCACAGAGCACAATTTTTTTGTACTATCCGCAAATTCTGAATCGCCAAATTTTTTTAGAAAATCTAAAAAAATCACTATTCTGACATTCAGAATACTAGTTTAGAATTCGCGAGTATTACAGTTAGATTTATCTGCCTCTCCATTTCTCAGCCTGTCCGTGAATTTTATAACAATCAGAAAGACCAATTTTTGTCCTACACTATTCATTCTGCAAGCAAACTGCCCTTTTTGTCAAGTATAGTCTTGCCCTGCTCATCTGTATTCTGCATCATGTCTCGTGACTGTGCTGAATCTTCTTATCCGACTCCTCCACGAATGGAACGAAGAATTTCACGTATCGATGCACCAAAGTATGATGGCAAATCTGACCCAGTCCGATTTCTCCAAGACTTTGATAATGCATGCCGTTTTTATGGAGATACCTCTGAAACTGAAAAGCTTCACCTATTTTCCATGGTACTCTATGGCACTGACAAGGAGTGGTACTTGAATCTCGAAACTCCTAATCTTGCTTCTTGGACCACCCTCAAGGACGCTCTCATCAAGCATTTCAAACCATCTAAATTGACTCAGAGCCCATTCATTCAAATTACTCATATCAAGATGCGTCGCGAAGAGTTTGCTCGAAATTACATTGAGCATTTTAAACGTCTCAAAGTAGAATGTGTTGATTAAAATATCACTGAACACATGGCCCTAAAACTATTTTTAGTTGGATTGTCTAAAAACATCCGCCGTGAACTCAAACCAGTTGACTTTTATGATCAACTTAAGGATGTGATGACCGATGCTATCCATGAAGAAGACGAAGGTTCCGATGATGACTTTAACCATCGTGAATAGAAATCTAAGAATCCAGATCGTTCTAAGTCTGATAATATTGCTCAGTCTTCTGAACTTCTACATCAAATGGAAACCTGGCAAAAAGCTCAACAGTCACATATGGATAAACTCACTGCCGATTTCCAATCCGCCATGAAACAAATTGTTGAGAAATTCTTTCCAGCAAGAGAAAATGCCTGGTGTCCAATCTGCTCACAATATCACACTCCTAATGAATGTCCTCAACTGTGAAATCATTTTCCAGCAGCCACTAGACCCACTGTTTATCGAGCTTACCGCCCCTACCTACCATAACAACCTATGCCACGACCAGGGGTTTACCAACCACGACCACATGCACCAAATCAATATCCATCCCCACGTCAACAATTTGTTGTTAACTGACATGCCCCACAAAACACTGTCCATTATGTTGATCCGAATACCATCGATCCCTAAACCCTAGACCCTAAACCCTAAACCGGCTACCTACTATGTGGAAGACAATACTCAACCGCAGTACTCTACTGAAACGGTTGTTTATTATACCTATGATTCTAATGCTCAACCACTGGATCCCAGTGTCCAAGCTTATAATCCAAACCAAGCTGTCTTTGTCGCACATCAACTACCCGCAATATGAGAAAACTTTATATGTGCAGGTAAACATCCTAGTATTCACTGACCAGATAACCGTTTCTCTCTAGCTTGTGAAAATTGTGGCATTGAACATCACGTGAAGGACTGCCCATCCCAATCCAAACCTGCTACTCCAGTCTGTTCGGTGCAAGTAGAAACTTTACTAGTTGAAACTCATCCTGCTTGGGTCTTGACTCGAGCACAAAGCCAACGCCAAGCCCCTACACTTGCACTCAGCAAAACTCAACTGCAGGCTATTCTTCCAAGTGACGATTCAATTTTGATAGTTTATCCTCACCCATTTGAAGAAATTTGGCTGCATCATGAGTATCGCTAGCAAATCCGTAATGCCGACCAACAATCTTCTTCTGCCCATAAAGTACCTCACAAAACTCAAAGAAGCCCTTACCAACGCACCCATCCTCCGGGCTCCTGATTATTCTAAGGAATTCCATGTGCATATCGATGCATCCAAGTATGCCATTGGAGCAGTGCTCACCTAACCAGGAGAATTAAAAAAGGATTACCAAATTCGTTTTCTTAGTCGACAATTGATACCTGCTGAAGTCAATTATACCACCACCGAACGCGAAGCCTTGGCAATGGTATATGTAGTTCAAAAGTTTCGCCATTATCTTCTAGGAAAAATCTTTGCGTTCTTCACTGATCATCAAGCACTGTTGTATCTCATCAACAAGACCTGCACCATAGGTCGTATTACTAGATGGATCCTATTATTGAGAGAATCTGAGTTTAGGATCGTGGTTCATAAGGGAGTTCAGCATTTTTTAGCAGATCATCTATCCCGAATCCCTAACCTTCCTACCCCTGATCAAGGCGTCAACGATGATTTACCAAATGCAATCATTTTCCAAGTTGACTCTACACCTGTATGGGCTAAGGAAATTATCGAATATTTAACTTCAGGAGATGGATCCTTCCTTCTCTAAACTCGAACAACGAGCGTTGGTCCTCAAAACTAAACCTTATACGTTAATTGCAAGACAACTCTACAAGCAAGGGTTAGATGGAATTATCCGATGATGTCTTACTGAAGGAGAAATCCCCTTTGTAATTTCCCTCACTCATGAAGGTATTGGTGCCGGCCATTTCTCTTTTGAAACAACTGCTAAGAAAATCCACAAAAGCTCCCCATACTATCCACGCTGCAATGGCCAGGCAAAATCCACCAATAAAATCCTATGTGGCATTCTCACCAAAACCGTCGAATCCAGCCGATCTGATTGGGAATTCAAACTCCATGCTGCTCTCTGGGCTTATCGCACTACCCCAAAGTGAGCTAAGGCTTAACCCCCTTCCAGCTCACATATGGTCAAGAAGTCGTTATGCCTGTGGAATTCCATATTCCCTCCCTTCGAGTAGCCTACAACCTTTAGTTCGATACTCCTCAGAATCTAGCAAATAGGTTATTCCATCTGGAGCAACTCTGTGAAACACGACGGATCAACATCCATGCTCAACAAGTCCACAAACGACAACAAAAAGCATGGCATGATTGATCATTGGAATCTAGAGATTTCTAGGTGGGCAATAAGGTCCTGCTATACCAGGCCAAAGCCTTGAAAGACAAACTAAAATTTTTAGGCCAAGGACCTTACGTCATAAAAAAATCTTTGCCTCTAGATATGTTCAACTTCAAACCCTTCAAGGCGATGTTCTCGACACTGTGGTCAATGGGAGTCGACTGAGAAAGTACAACAAACCCCGCTTTTATCTTGATATGTATTAGCTGCTTTTTCTCTACTGTTTATTTTTTTCTTCTCTCTTTTTATTATTTGTATGCCATTTTGACAATATTTTTTGTTGTGATTTGTTGTTCCACCCATCAAGATACTATCAGATCAGGTACACCAACAGTCTTCTCTGAGAAAACCACAAAAGTCATTAGTTTCAGACAAAATGTTTTCACATCATCTCAGATAGAATTCGCCTGACCCCTTTCTTACAGAGAACGATTCATTTTTTGCCTCCGCGAATTCTGTCTCAGAAGAAAAATGTCAAAAAAATAAAAAAAAATGGAGTTTTTTTCATAAGATATCCATGCTCAGAATTCGTTGACAATTCGCGGGAGCTCAAATTGATCCTCACGATTTCTCTATTACCTCCGCGAATTCTGATCAGATACAGTTTTGCACTATTAGACATTTTCTCTCTTTTGACAAACACAAATCACTTACAAGAATTTGTGGGCCCTCAGACTGATGCCTCGAAATTTGTGACCATCATTACCAAATCGTGGAGACTGAGGACAATTTCTGGGTGAAGTTGCGACTTCCTGCCCAAAAAAGTCTATATATAGGTCTCCACCCTCTCTCCACGAGTTCATTTTAGATTGCTGCTCTTGAGTTCATGCCAAATTTTTTTCAGAATTTTCAAAATTCTCAGAGCAATCTAAAATCACCACTGCCATGGCTTCCCGTAATTCCTCACTGAGCTTGCATCGCCATAAACCTCCTTGTCCTTATTCAGGGGATATAATCATGATCTCTCTTAAGAATTACACCGAGCAGCTCACCTTGGCTTTGATCTAGCACTTTTCTGGGAGAGTGAGAGGCTCATCCGAGCAGCCTACTCGACCTATTTGGATGAGTTCCAAACTTTCCGGCTTACAACCAAGACTGGCAGTTATTCTATTATCAATGTCTCTCTGGGGATCTTCAGAGTGTCGGCTTTCCTAATCTCGGAGAGACAATCCATGGCAAGGGCACTAGCTATGATGCCAAGTACTTCACCAAGTTTCTGACAAACGACGACAAAACCATTGCCCAAACCAACGACGGGCTCGCTATTTGACTCATCACGGATCCCCATCTACGGGCCGCCTCAGAGATCATCGTCACCATGGCTGTAGTACATACCACCAAGATAGATCGCATCCCACCGAGCAATCTCTTCTCTCTAACCCTCACCATGGACGACCCCACTCAAAATTATAAGTGGGTTGAGAAGGTAGCGGAGAAGCTGTGCGGAGCCCTGAAAGCCCGCAAATCAACTACCAAATGTGGGTATCTCCTCCACATGTTGGTCACCAAGCAATTGGGGTCTAAGGCGGTGGCTGCCATCAAGGAGCTGGATGTTGTTTATCCAAGCACAAAAAAGCGAGCTGCCCCCCAACCGACAGCAGAACCAGTCTCACCAGCCCCACCTACTAAGAAGCAGAAAGGGAAGGCAGTCAGCACAGAAGCAGATGTCCCACATAACATTCTATCTTCTACTTCACAAGTAAACTATTGGTTAAAGTTGCCCTACTTCAAAATTATTCTAGCACCAATGCTTTTACCAAAATGAAGAGATTTGGATCATCATCAAAACTCTTTGACTTGGCTCTGATACCATGTCAAATTTAAGAGAAAAGGACCTATTTTGATCTACAAAAGATCATTAAGAGTAATTGGTAGCTTGGGATCTTGATCTACATCAAGACTAGCTTCCAATTCTAGCTTCTACTTGACAATTTTAGTGATTCCAAGCAAGAACAATAAAAAACGATGACCCACGGCTTCACACGTGTGAAGTACTGTTACTTTATGGCCTGATAGTAGAGACACAAATCGGAGCCCACACATGTGAAGAGCAGCCTGCTGTATAGATTTAGAACAATGTTTGAAGTACTCAAAGTGTTGGTTTCATTTTGATCACAAAATCAATGTACATGGAGAGGACAAACTCGAGATTGCCAATGAGCTCCAAAAAATAATCTATCTTCTCACTATGGGAGCTTGGAATACATTGCAAAACTCACTTCCTTTGTAAAGTTAGGTGAATTTCCAACATGTAATAAGGAAGTTAACTCACCCCTTTTGCCCTAAAATGATATCCTAGTCTGTTTCCTAGAGTCAAGCTTGGTAGGTAGCTAGTTGGTCAAACTCTCATCTCAAATCAAGGTGTGGGTCCTATAATGTAGGGATCACCACCAAATGGACACAACCAACTCTCTTGACTCAAACTAACCTACATTAGGTGTGGATTGCTACATGGCATCTTGGCCTCACATGTGTGGAATTCTTCACACTCCTCCTCAAATTTAGCTTGATCTATTTACAACTCTCTTGCTAGATGAATGAATGCTTTTAGAAGTTTCTAAAAAGTCTAGCTACAAACAAGGAACTTTTGAGACTCCAATAGAGAATGATGTCCATGAAGGATCTTTCACTACCTCTTAAAGGATCCCTTACAATATGTTCCAAAAATGTGTCTATTTACATGTGGCACACTTCAACAACTATACATCATTCCAAGCCATGGATTCAAGATTTTTTGTGCACTTGAAGATACATCAATTAAACTACTAAGTGCATACATAATGTTGCCACAGACAACTTGCCTTGATTGATCCACATGATTGATACTCAAGGTTCTTCTCGGAGTCCTCGAGTCTTGAGCTTGCTCCTCCTCCACTTGACTTGACTCCAAATCATCAATGAGTTGAATAAGGTGTTGATCCAAAGGTTCTTATTCAAGTTTACAAATCGTCCACTCTTGAAAGATCACATTTCCAACATTGACAATTTCTTTGGTGGAAAACATGTAGATTCTACAATTTCTACTTGAAGAGCTAAACATTACCATTATTCTTGTCATTGAAGTAGGACAATCTTTGGTCCTTACATTGGAATGATCATGCAAAAAGCATGTGGACCCAAAGATTTCCAATACAAATGATGGTTCAACTTTTATGACACTATTCAAACTATCACAAAAATAGTTATCCAATGAAATTGCTTTATCAACAACAAATGGAGATTTGAAAGCATCTAATTTCATTGTCTTGTCATAAAGAGTACTAAACATCATAGATATTAAAGATAAGCAACAAATCACTCCATGTCTACTAATACTATCCAACAAGTATTCAAGGATAGTAGACTCTCCAATGCTCACCATCCTTGCAAGAAGCACACTTGAATGGAAAATTTGCATGCAATTTGATGATTCGGCTTTGTCATTGAGAACTTCCTTGGAAATCTCATGCTTTGAGGCTAATCCTCAAGATCTTCCTCCTTTTGATGCTCCTCCTCAGTACAAGCAAGATCACACTTTGCCAAGATCTCCTCTTGAGTGATCTCCTCCTTTGCCAAGCTCACACTCTTAAAAGCAACACTAGCTTCCAACTTAAACTATCTTCCATGCTTAAATCCCTTTGCAATGCAAACATCATTCTTAAAAATGGAACAAACACCATGCTCAAAGTGGACATCCAAACCACTTTCTAAGAGTTGACCAACACTTAGCATATTCTCGGTGATTGATGGTACATGAAGGACATTTTCTAGATCCATACTTATTTAGTATTCTAGGTACATAGAGATGGTACCAACACCATCTATTCTACACTCTTCATCACTTGCAGTAAAGAAAAACTTTTTAGCATCATTGAATGAGTGTAAGGTTGAGAAAAAATTCCTTTTTCACAAGTCATGTGGGAGCTAGCCCCACTATCAATCCACCATGTGTCTCTTGAATTTCCAATGGTTGTTGGTGAGGATGTAGATGCCATCAAGAATGCATCTACTTCATCCTCATCCTCCTCATGTGCAAGGTTTCCTTGTCTGATCTCCTACTCTTGTGCTCTTAGCCTCTTGTAGCATTCGGATGCATAATGCCCCTTCTTTCCACAAAATAAGCATTTTTGCTTTGACTTGTCCTTTGAGCTTGATGCATCATCCTCTTCTTTGGCCTCCTTTGGATTTTCTTTTTTCCATTGGTCTTCTTTTTTCCCTTGAATGAGAAATTGGCTCTCTCATCTCCATCCTGCAAGGACAATAAACTCATTCTTGCTTTGGTGTGGAGCATCCTACACTCTCCAGCCACTAGTACACTGTGAAGTTTTTCTATAGTTGGCAAAGTGTTTTGGATGGCAAAACTTTGGACCAAATTTGCAAAGTCATCTCCTAGACCATTAAGGACAATTTATACAAGCTCTCCATCATGAATCTTCTCTTCAATGGAAGCCAACTCCCTATTTAGAGACTTGATTCTAAGCACATAATCTTGTGCACTCTCCTCCATGCTTTGCAAAATCTGTTTTCTAAGCATGAGAACTCTAGAAGTGTTGCTAGATTCATAGATTGATTTTAAAGACTCCCAAGCCTCTTTAGCACTAGTACATGCTGATACTTCTCTCAAAAAACCATTGCTTACATTCATGTTCACACAATGAAGTGCAAGCCTAGATCTCTTCTTGTATTTAGCTACCTCCTATGCACCTAGAGGTTCATCTTCATCCTCAATCAAAAACTCATAAATGTCTTGGAGCACCATAAGTGACTCCATCCTAACCTTCCAAATAGAATAATTTGTGTAATTCAATCTCTCTCTAGCTTCTAGAAGGTATGCTCCAATAGATCCCATCTTACTAATGATTTCTACAAATAAAAAATAGATTCGATTGACTTTGAAACTCACAAGGTCTCACACTTGTAGTGTTTCACTCAAATTAGATTTTTAATCCAACAAATGGACTTATAATAGCACTCACTCACAAAGTTGGAATGAAGATAAGATGATGTGAAATCTACTTACAATCAAATCTTGCCAATTTTTCACTCTATTGACTACTCTTGAGAAATTCAATGAACACAAAGTAGATTGCACTTCTTGACCCTCCCTAAGTTCTTTTCCAAAAATTTTCTCTAGAAGCTTACTTGAAATGCACAAACATTCAAGCAGCAAGATCTCCTTGATTTTGATTCAAAAAAATTTCAGTGGAAGGATCCTACAAAACAATGCTCAAGAGAAATTGAAATTGATTTGGTCTTAGGAACTCACAAAGGTTTCACTTTCTCATGATTACCTCAAATTTGACTTCTAGCCCTCTCTTGGACTTCTAGTCACAGTTCTTACACTCCCTCACAAAGATGAAATGCAGATTAGATGAGATTTTATCAATGACATGAAATCCTATCAATTTTGGCTATTTTTGGACAAAAACATGACTAAATCTCACTCACACTTCTTGATGTACTTTCAAGTTTAGATTACCTAATTTCAGCCTAGATTAATTAGTTCTCATGAATCAAATTCAAATCTAATCAATGGCACTTGATCTTGGTAGCTATCCTAAGATTTCCACCAAAAATCACATCAACAGCTCTCAAATTGAATTTTTAATGATCATGAATACCATGCATTAAATGCAGGTTCATAGGTGCCCACACATGTGAACAGTACAGATTTTGATCCCTTCCAAGTTTAAGATCAAATCCCCTCACCAAAACTTAGCTTCTAGCTTGCCCTCACAAAGACTAGTTTTTAGGACCAAAAACTACTAAAAATAGATTTGATTAGATCAATGATCAAAGCTTTTGTACTTGGCTTTGATACCATGTGAAAGTATAGTACTTTTTAGACCATAAATGGATTTTAGAATATCCACAAGAGTGATTATGTACTTGCTTAACAATGCATCAAAAAACTAGTCAACAAATTTTGATCTAGATTGGCAATTTGACACACAACAAGCATTGATAATAAAAAACAAAGATCACAGACACAAATCGGAGCCCACACATGTGAAGAGAAGCATACACATGTGAAGACCAGCCTACTGTATGGATTTAGAACAGTGTTTGAAGTACTCAAAGTGTTGGTTTTATTTGGATCACAAAATCAATGTACATGGAGAGGACAAACTCAAGATTGCCAATGAGCTCCAAAAAATAATCTATCTTTTCACTATGGGAGCTTGGAATACATATCAAGACTTGTTGGAAATTAAGCCCACAGTTGTCTCCTTGGTGAATGACTAGTTTCTATTTCAGGATTCTTCCTGCATTTTTATTGATCGTTGATCTAGGGTTAGGTGAAACCAACATTGGTTCTACGTCTGCTCATCTGATACCTACAAGAATCACAACTTAGACAACCAAACTATTTGAAGAACATCTACAACGGGCTTCCGGCTGATCTCCAGCAAAGGGTAACCAATCCTATCATATTTCAAGTTCAAATGTTAAGCTCAATAATTTGAAGATCATTGAAGACCTAGCCATCTTCAAGAACTTCCACGAATTAGCATTTAGAACAACTCTGTAGAAATACACTAAGTGTCACAACAGTCTACAGAAATGAACTATGTTTTTCGCAGTGTCGGCTTTTTTTCGAAATGTGACAATGTCGGCTTTTCCCAAAATGCGACACTTCAGCATAGTTCAACAATTCAACTATTTTCAACAATGTCATCTTTTTGCATTTTTTCTCGAAATGCGACAGTGTCGGCTTTTTGCCTTCAGCTTCTTCCTTCCAACTATTTTGAAAAAGTTTAACGGTTTTAGGGACACCTTTGTCTTTTTAAGGGCACTATCAGCTTTCTCCACTGCCGACAAACTCTGAGTTGGTATTAGAGCAAGTGTTGTGGTCCTGAACGAGCAAGTGGGGGTTTCTTTCGCCCTATGCTCGCCTGAGTGGGGGTGTTGAAGGACGCAAGCTACGCACAAAGCAGCTGCGTCCGAAAAGGCACAAAAAAGAGTGCATTCTTCCTATAAGCAAATGGCAACTATAATAGAACCCACACATAAGCTCATTGTAGACAATGTATCCTTGTCCCCTTGTACCAGCCCTTTTGAAGTCAAAGAAAAATGATGGCGGGTGGCTAGGTGGTGGGGATGGGATCCCGCATGAGGCCCGTAGGCACACACGACGCACCACATCGTCTACTGGACCGCTCACCGCTACTGACAAACTCTGAGTTGGTATCAAAATCTGGTACTGAATTACAGAACAAGAAGACAATTACTCTATCAGCTAGTAGAGTCTTGTACTGTGGAAGCTTATCAGGCTACAGAAATAGCTCTGATACCATGTTGGAGAAAGAGGGTGTGTGAGTGTGAGAAACAAAAATAGCTCGTAAAGAAAACGAACACGAAAAGAAGCGAACTCGAAACTCGAACGAGAAACGAACTCGAACGGAAGGTGTTCGTGCGCAACGAATGAGCTATATTACTCTTTTCCTAAGCATGACTACGCCTATCAGAAATGAACAGAACGTTAGTGATAAAAATCACGGTCGATCTGATTATGTAGCCAAACATTAAGTAACAAAACATCAGAAGAATAATTTGTCGTGAACAGCTAGACAAATTATTAGTCACGAATGATTCGCGAAGAGCTAGATTGAGCTCAACCGATAATTAGTCGTGAAAGACAAGACTAAATATTAGTTGTCAATAGCTAGACTAATAATGATTTGCTAAGAATAGATTACTAGATTGAGCAACGAGAGAGTCAGATAGAATGAGGAAAAACATAGCAATATTGACACAAATCTAAATGTAGATCAACAGAGCTGTTATCAGATTAAGTATAGCAATACATGTCAATAGTGTTGTGGAGCACAAGACAATAGCGGATGAAACCGCGTGCTCTACAAAGCTAATTCAATCTATAAAAGAGATAAACCTATTACTGACAATACAAAAGAATCAATGCACAAGGCATCTACTTCGTCTATCTCTGATAAGTTTCTGATGCTATTATTTTCACACACATTTTTGAATACGCAAGTGGTATTCAATATATACACAATTTTACAGATGTGCAGATGAAGAAAGTGGATGTGCTGTCTGTAGGAGATCGTGGGTAGTTGCTGCCGTTGTCAAAACTGTTAGCACAATTGCGTGGGATGAGTGTGAAAAGGCCGTGATGTCAGCCTTTGCTGAAATGAACGTTGGTGAAGATGCAAAAAATGCGACACTTTGACAAAATGCCTTAGGATTTGATTTACAGGGTGCCTTCGCTTTTCCTAGGGCACCTTCGACATTTTGTAAGGCAATGTCATCTTTTTTGTCTGTCACAAATCACATGTGAAAACACAGTGTCATATTTTTCACATTTTTTGCCTGTGAAAATTTACTTGTATTTATGCAGACAGTCGAGTTTTTTACCTGTCTTATTTTACATCTAAAAATGCAGACTATGCGACAACATGAGTAAAAATGCAGGATGAATGGAGGCAGATTAAAATAGGATTTAGGAGAGTAGAGGAGATAAATCCAATAGAACATTCCCAGCCACTTTCCAAAAATGTGAAGTGAGAGAAAGCCACTTCACATAAAATGTGAAGTGAGAGAATTTGCGACGTCCTCGTCCGTGTCAACATTCCCTGATTCATTGACTGTATATACTATGTATAGTTGTCACAAAAGCCAAATAACTTCCAAGTACAACGGCTTACCTAATTAGGTGAAAAATATTTACTGTAGTTAATATGGATGCAATCTATAAATGGGTCATCCGGACACACTCTACGTAGTTCTCTATCCAAGAGATGAATGATTTTGAGCCTCCCAGTTATGTCGTCATTTTGGTTGTAACTACTATTTTGTTGTGCTTCAGTGTAATATAGCAACACGCTTTTCTATCTGTGTATAACGTAGATGAATGCTTGTTGTGATTTGAATACGCTTCATTATTGTTTGATAACATTTGTTCACTCACTCAGATCAGAACACAGACGTCTACGACTCCTCAGCTTTTGATCAGACGATGGTTTTCTTTGATGCCTGAGGAACTTGTGTTGTCATACTGCTCTTTCAATCTATTTCAAAACTAAACTTCTGACTAAATGCATTTTTCAGTAATGCCACACACAAACCATTTCTAATCTCTTCGATGGACTGTACTCATTTTTGTTTTTGTGAGTATGAACTAATTTATAAGATCCTATTGGGCAATAAAACACTTAAGCTATGATTATAATTAGCATAAACATTCCATTAGATTGTTTTTGCATCTAGCAGCCCATTGCAACGACAGAGCTGTTCCACAAATATTCTTGCTCGCTTCTCTATCCGTGTTCTCCATACTCCATCACCCCCATCAGATTGGTATCAGAGCATATCCCTCAAATAAACTGAGAGATTAAGTTTGTTCTATTTGTTTACTGTTAACATGTCTCATATTGGTAACTCTTCGTCATCATCCAACGAGGTTAGAGTCATTGACAAGTTCAATGGACCTAACTTCTACATCTGAAAGTTAAAACTCTGGATGATGTTGATAGATAGAGATATTTGGGATGTAGTTGAAGGTATCTAAAATCAGAAGATGGTGATCAAGCAAAGGCATGGAAGATCAAGATCAGAAGGCCTTAGCATGTACACTCAATTTGGCCAACTCCCAAATATCTCATGTTACCACATTCAAAACCTCTAAGGATGCATTAGATTTGTTATCAAATCTTTATGAGACTCATGATGTAACCACTAGATTACATCTTAGAAGGAAGTTCTTTACTCTTAGCATGTTTGATTCTACTGCCATCACTTCTCACATCAACAGCTTCAAATTTTTAATGGATCAGTTATCAACTGTAGGATGTGCTATTCAAGATGATGATGCCGTTATCACCTTGTTTTTTTCTCTTCCAAAGTCGTATGAGCACTTTGTCGGGATGATCTCCACACAACCCGACCTCACTCTTCAAAAGGTGATCGATCTTCTTCTTCAAGAAGAAATGCGGAGAAAGACCAGCGGCCTGACCATCAAAGAAAAATTGATGGCCTTGTACACCAAGAAGAAAGACTATTCCAAGGGCAAGAATCAAGTGCAACAGCAGCAACAACAGAAGCCTCACACTCAAGGTGAGAATAGTGGATTGCACAAGAAGCTTTTCTGTAGATATTGCAAGAGAGACAATCATAACATCAAAGAGTGTCGTATCCACATCTACAGTGAGAAAAGAAAGCAACAACAACAACAGTCAGATTTCTCCAATGCGGCAGAATTCAAGGAGCAAGATACACATCTGTTAATGGCTTACAACAGTGGCAACAAAGACTATGATAGCTGGTACCTGGACAGTGGCGCTACCTAGCGCATGACCTCTCGCAAGGAATGGTTTACGGAGTATGTAGCTTACCGCATAGATCAATTTATTTACCTCAAAGATTCAAGCACATATGCGTGAAAGGCAAAGAGACAATCAAGATCGCGTTCAAAAATGATCTTTCTATTTATGTCACCAATGTTCTTCACGTATTTCAGTTGTCAAAGAACATGTTGTCAGTTTCTAAGATGACTGATGAGAGCTACACTGTTACTTTCTCATCTGAGTAGTGTACAATCTTCAATGAAGATACTACTCTAACTACATGCACTAGAGTCGGAAATCTTTACATACTCTCTAATTCAATTGGATTAGCTAGCATCTCTCATGAAAATGTAAACGATAATGCTACTTTGTGGCATAGTTGATTTGGACACGTAAATACAAGATCACTTTCCTATATGCATTGTAATAATTTAGTTGATGGATTGTATTTCCCTTCTTCATTGGATAGGAAATATTTCTTTTGTGAAGCATGCATCTATGGCAAACACTCTAGAAACAAGTTTCTCAAATCACATTCCATTAAAACAAAACATGTATTGGATCTTGTACATAGCGATTTTTATGGTCCAATGCCAACTCCGTCCTTAGGAGATGCAACCTATTGTATCACTTTCATAGGTGATTATTCTAGATGGTCTACAGTCATGTTCATTAAGCACAATTTGAAGCCTTTGAATGAGCTTTCAAAAGATTCAAGGCCATGACTGAGACGCAAACGTCTACAAAAGTGAAAGCACTCTGAACTCATGGTGGCGGCGAATACCTCTCTAACGAGATGTCCGAGTACATGGCTGAACATGGTATTAGAAGATAGTTCACCACTTCCTATTCACCTCAAGAAAATGGAATTGCATAAAGGAAGAATCAAACTCTTCTCAACTCAGCCAGATCCATGCTACATTAGGCGCACTTACCTGCGATGTTTTGGGTAGAAGCTACTGCCACAACCTGTTACGTACAGAACAAATCCAGAACCAAAGCAGTCAACAACAAAACAAGCTTATGAAGTTTGGCATGGACACAAGCCTAGTGTCAACCATTTAGAAATCTTTTGGTTGTATATGTTTTGTTCACATTCCTAAATAACTTAGGAAGAAGCTAGACCATAGGACAAATAAATGTATTTTCATTGGCTATCTTGATGAACATAAAGCTTACAAAGTTTATGATCCATCCATCCATCAATGTAGTATTTGTCTCTAAGAATGTAATATTTCAAGAACATACATACTATGATTTCAAACAACCATCGATAAATGATGCTATGTCATTTCATCCTATTTTATGTAGCATGGATTCTTCCAATGTTGATGTTCCTTCTACAGAACCTATAGCTACAAATACAGAAGCCAAGCAGCTGACAGTACCTGTCATCAGACTAGACCAAGCCAGCTCAACTAGATCTGGAAAAATTCAAGAAGAAACATCATCGCATCCTGGTCAACCAAACGTCTGTAGATCCTCACACACTCGGACAGTTCCTGAGATGTATACACCTCAATCATTCTGGACTTCATCAGAAGAACCAGAGACTCTAGCCAAAGCAACTAACTCCAAGGATGGTGTGACATGGCAAGAAGCTATGGAAAGCGAATACAACTCACTTTTGATGGACCAGACCTGGACACTAGCGACTTTCCCACTCACAAGAGAGTTATTCACAACAAGTGGATCTTCAAGAAGAAGATCAATTCTGATGGTTCCATTGCTAAATGGAAAGCACGACTGGTGGCTAAAGGATTCACTCAGGTCCAAGGAGTGGATTACCAAGATATTTTCACTCTTGTCGTCAAGATGTAGTCAATCAAGACTCTGATTGCGTTAGCAGCCACAGAAGACCTCAAAATGCACCAAATGGATGTCAAGACAACATTTTTTAATGACAACGTCGAAAAAAAGCTGTATACCTTCCAACTAGAAGGATTCAAAGTCAAAGGCATAGAGCAAAAAGTGTGCAAGCTGCACAAAACAATCTATAGTCTGAAACAGGCCGCAAGAGCATGGTTTGATAGAATCAACTCTTATCTCATTCAATTGGGTTTTGCAAACAATTCAGCTAATTGTAATGTTTATTCAAAGCATATAGACACCAATTCAGTTCACATAGCTCTTTACGTAAATGATGTATTTATCTTGTCTGACGACACTTCTCTTCTACACACTACTAAGAGTGATCTATCAAAGGAATTTGACATGACTAATTTAGGAGCTGTCCATTCTTTGCTAGGAATTCACATTACTAGAAATAAACTTCAAAAGAAGATCTATCTTAGCCAGCAGGCACATCTAAAAGACACTTTAAAAAAAATTCATATGTTTGATTGCAAACCAATTGAAACTCCAATGGATCCAAGTATAGTATTGACTAAACCTACTTGTGCTGATTTTGATAGCGAAGTACTCGACATAGCGAAGTACCCTTATCATTCACTCATAGGATCTTTGATGTATGCAATGCTGTGTACTAGACCAAATTTAGCATACATTGTTAGCACATTAAGTCAAATCATGTCTAATCCTAGGATCTCTCATGGGAAATCATTAAAGAGAGTGATGAGATATATTCAGGGAAGTTTAGATCACATTTTATGTTATGATGGAAATGCTATCGACCCACTTGTCCTACGAGGCTACTCCGACTCGGATTGGGGAGGAACAATCTCTACTAGAAAATCTACCTGAGGTTTTGTTTCTATCTAGCAGGGGGACCGATTTCGTGGAACTCAAAGAAGTAAAAATCAGTTGCGCTTTTTTCGACAAAGGCAGAGTACATCGCAACATGTCAAGCTTCAAAAGAAACTGTATGGATCAAGTTATTACGTCATGCATCACACTTAGTTCAGTGCTACCACCATTTTGTGTGACAACTTGAGCTGTATTTCACTGTCACTAAATCCCAGATTTCATGGCAAATCCAGGCACATAGAAATCCAGTATTATTTCATTCGGGAGAAAATCTTCTCAGGGCAAGTGATCCTTCGATATTGTTCCAACAGAAATGGTCGCAGACATCTTCACCAAAGTGCTTCCCAGGATCAAGCATCAGAAGTTCTTCAACATGCTGAACCTGATGAAGATACCAATGCACCAACCGTGATCTTAAGGGAGACTATTGAAAATTAAGCCCGTAGTTGTCTCCTTGGTGAATGACTAATTTCTATTTCAAGATTCTTCCTGCACGTATATTGATCGTTGATCTAGGGTCAAGTGAAACCAACATTGGTTCTACGTCTACTCATCTGATACCCGCAAGAATCATAACTTAGATAGCCAAAGTATTTGAAGAACGTCTACAACGGGCTTCTGACTGATCTCTAGCAAAGGGTAACCAATCCTATCATATTTCAAGTTCAGATGTGAAGTTCAATAATTTGAAGATCATTGAAGACTTGGCCATCTTCAAGAACTTCCACGAATTAGCATTTAGAACAACTCTGTTGAAATACACTAAGTGTCGCAACACTTTGTAGAAATGAACTATGTTTTTTTTTGTCGGCTTTTTTCGAAATGTGACACTTCAGCATAGTTCAACAGTTCAACTATTTTCAATAGTGTCGGCTTTTTGCATTTCCCTGAAATGCGACAGAATCGATTTTTTGCCACAATGTCGGCTTTTTGTCTTCAGTTTCTTCCTTTCAACTATTTTGAAGAAGTTAAACTGTTTTAAAGACGCCTTCATCTTTTTAAGGACACTATAGGCTTTTTAAAGACATAGTCGACTTCTAAGGGCACTATTGACTTTTTCGCAAAATCCCGAAGAGAGAAAACAATTCCGACAGTCATCTATTTTCAATGAGAAACATTCCCAGCCACTTCTCAAAAATGTGAAGTGAGAGAAAGCCACTTCACATAAAATGCGAAGTGAGAGAATTTGTGACGTCCTCGTCTGCATCGATATTCCCTGATCCGTTGACCATATATACTATTTATAGTTGTTACAAAAGCCAAATACTTCCAAGTACAATGGCTTACCTAATTAGGTGACAAACATTTACTTTAGTTAATATGGATCTATAAATGGATCATCCAGGCACACTCTACATGATGCTCTATCCATGAGACAAATGATTTTGAGCCTCTCAGTTACGTCGTCATTTTGGTTGTAACTACTATTTTGTTGTGCTTCAGTGTAATATAGCAACAACACGCTTTTCTATCTGTGTATAACGTAGAGAATGCTTTTTGTGATTTGAATGCACTTCATTGTTGTTTGATAATATTTGTTCACTCACTCTGATCAAAACACGGACGTCTACGACTCCTCAGTTTCTGATCAGACGATGGCTGTCTTTGACGCATGAGGAACTTGTGTTGTCATACTGCTCTTTCATTCTATTTCAGAACTAAACTTCTGACTAAATCCATTTTTCAGTAATACCACACACAAACCATTTCTAATCTCTTCGGTGGACTGTACTCATTTTTGCTTTTTTGTGAGTATAAACTAGTTTATAAGATCTTGTTGGGCAATAGAACACTTAAGCTATGATTATAGTTAGCATAAACATTCCATTAGACTGTTTTTGCATGTAGCAACCCATTGCAATGGGAGAGCTATTCCGCAAATATTCCTGCTCTCTTCTCCGTTCACGTTCTCCATACTCCATCGCCCCCATCAAAACTCACTTCCTTTGTAAAGTTAGGTGAGTTTCTAGCATGTAATAAGGAAGTCAACTCACCCTTTTTGTCCTGAAATGAAACCCTAGTCTATTTCCTAGAGTCAAGCTTGATAGGTAGCTAATTGGTGAAAATCTCATCTCAAATCAAGGTTGTGGGTCCTATAATGTAGGGATCACTACCAAATGGACACAACCAATTCTCTTGACTCGACCTAACCTACATTAGGTGTGGATTGCCACATGGCATCTTGGCCTCACATGTGTGGAATCCAATCATGTACAAAATTTACACTATTCTACATGATTTTTGATCAAGCTAGATTTGTCAAGTTTTGGCAATTCTTTACACTAATGACTCAAGTTCTATCCAAATAGATCAGTGGTCATTTGGTTAAATTTTTAAGGCTAATAATATTCCTAGTTTTGTCAAAATATTCTAGTGATGGTTTATGACTCTTAGTATATTGTATGGTTGGACATGTCATCTCTTATATACATTACATTAACTATTTTGAAAATTGTATATTAATCTAAAAGGAAACGGTTGCTTTGAATGTGTAAGAACTCTTTTGTGTGAATTGTTGCGTTATAGTAATGTAATCTACAAATTATTAACTTGGTATTGGATCCTCGTGAGTGGCTGCAAGCAGGACTGGTTGCTAGCATAATCATCGTTCGTGTGACATGTTTGGCACTTGGGGGGTGGTGGTACTTAGATTCTAGGATGGAAGAAGCTCTACATAGCGAAGAATTTAGGTGGGAAAAGAAAACGATCATTTGGGAAGGAGGGCCAAAAGGCTCACCTTTAGGCGAGTATTTAGTGGGGTTGTTAAATATTTTTTTTTTTTAAATAAAAATGGAAAGGCTTGCATGTGCAAGCTTTCACATTTGTGGCCGAGTTTAATGTTTCTTGGTTTCCAAGGGGAGGCTCAAACATGAGACAAAAGAAACTTTGGATGTCAAGCTAACCAACTCAACCAATCCCGTTCGGTGTGGCCGAGTTTAATGGAGGGAGACCTTAGGCGAGCATTTGGGAAAGGCTATTTTTTTTTGGCAATTGGGATGGCGAGTGTTTTAAAAAATTAATAATTAATGACAAAGCATCCAAAGGTTGGTTAAAATCCTAGTATGAGGTTTCTTTCATGTATACTCCTCTATCGTTTCACTTTTTTGAATCTAGGATTGATCTCTAGCCTTGATAGGTTCATTATTAAATTTTTAAACTGACAACCAAAGCACCTTGTGTGTTGGTGGGCAATTGCCTCTAGTTGTATTGGGAGACATAATTTAATTTGGTGGCACAACCTCCTGCAAGGTGTTTTCAAACTTTCACTGTCTCTGTGACAAAACAAGTTTGAGGTGCTTATCACTCATCCATGTGGCGAGGCCGTGGTGACAACTTGGGGAGGAAAACGAGTAGGTTCAATCGAGCTTGGGGCTCTTCGATGACACAATAGCTCTTTTTCTCCCTTAGTCAAGTTGGAGGCTTACAAAAAAATTTAAGGTTTTGGCTTAATCTAAAGTTGTGTGTTTACATACCAATTATGATATTATTTTCTCATTGGTATTTCTTCATGTGATGTTAGTGAATGCGAAATGACATACTATATATTCCAATAATATATTTCTTATGACCATTCCTACTGGTGTATTCGAACAACTTATGTTTTATTCTCATACTATGTACTTCGACAATCCAAGGTAGTTCTTTGCAATTGCGATACCATATCATATTATTTCTCTTCAAGCACTATGAGATCATGATCTAGTTTTATTTCATTTATTTCCAAGTATGTATTACAATAATACTAAACGTTCATTCATTCAACAACTTATCAACATTCATGAGAAAAAACCACCATCAACTTCTTGCATTTATTGTCCATTGGTGTATGTCGTCCAAAAAACTTAGATCATGGTCTACTATAATTTTATATCTCAATTAAATTCTTGTTATCACTTAGCGCATGCATGTGTTTTTAAGTTTTTTATGTACTAGCACCTTGATTTGCTTATCCTTTCTGTCATTCAATTTTCTAATTATGCTTTGGATAAGTCATGATACGTCAGAGTCTTTTGGTTTTCTTTTGGTTTTGTCTCAGGGTTGAAGTGGGTATCCCAAGTTTTAGGGTTATGTCTTCAAGATCCTATTCCCCAAATGCCGATAGCATCAAACAAGTCATATTTTGACAGTATGAACACATCAATATTTTCTCTCTTCACCACACAATATGCTCTTCCAATTCAACAATAGACAACAACATGTGCTCACCTATTGTAATTGGAGACTCTTCACCAATCTAAAGTGTAGACTGTAGGGTTTTGTAAAATTAATGTGGTGTTTATATTATTGAGTAATGAATCTATTGTGTGATGCTTTACATCTTAGACGTTTTATGTGTAGCTTTCAGATGTGATTATTACAAGGACATAAGGAGAGTAAGCCTTGCACAATTTACTTTGCAAACTTCAAGGTTTACTTCATACAATTACTGTGAAAATTGTCAACATTTCCTAGCTAGTTTGAGGCCTAAATTGGCAATTTTTGTACATAGTTTTGGATCTAACCTTTCACACATGTGAAACAGGCCTAGGTACTTTTATTTTAGTATATATTTCATATTAAAGAAGTCCCAAACTTTCGAACCTTCGAAATGACACCAAAATCATGTTATTTGGACATATAGGCCAAAATTGGCTATTTTAGGCTACTGGTGCCCTAAAATTGGGTCCTAAGTTCTAGAGAGAGGAGAGAGAGTCATCTCTCTCACCTATATTAGGCTGAAATTCGTGGAGAATAGGTTGGAGAAACTTATTGTATTGTTGAGAGAGATCAATAGATCATTGTCACGGTTTCTTCCTCCATTGAGAGCATTGCTTTGTGTATTGTTTTCAAAGCTTTTGTGTATGATTTTAAGAGATTTCCAAAAGTGGTAGACTGCTGTTGTAAGGCTGGTATGCTATTGTTTTTGGCTGCCATCAGTACCTTTTATTAGTTTCTTTTGTCTCTTGAATGCTTTGTCAAGTTCATGTGTATCAAAGGTAGCATTAGGATGCTTTGCCATTTATAGCTTTTGTAGCTTGTTGTGCAAAGATCTTAGCCAAGTATTTTGGGAGTTTGGATCCATTCAAGATCCACTTTTTTCACATGGTATCAGAGCTAGTTGGCTGTTATTTTTAGTAAGGTTTCCATTTATGGTGATATTTGGATGTTTGATCAAGTTCTAGCATGATTATGCATTGCACTGTTGATCAAATCTTACTAACCTTTGTTTTGTGAGTTGAACTTGTGGATCAAAAGCATATTTCAGGTATATTGAAGATCAGAGGATGAGAAGAAGCTATTTTGTATTGGATCATAACGCCTAATCAACACTCTCCTTTGTGGATGAACACTCTCCTTAAGTGGATGAACCTTCTCCTTAAGTGGATGACAAATACTCTTTGAGTGATTTTGTATTTCTCCAAAAGGCTGAGCAAAGCTCCCACTTGGATGAAAGATCCCCTTTTGGGTGAATAGATTGTCAACAATCTTTTGAATAAATTTTGGTGTACTTTGTTGAGCATGTATGTAACTCTCCTAATGTAATTTGATTGGAGCATTTGCTGGAAGGTTTTAACCATTATGCAAATGTGTTTTCAGGTTCTTAACAGGTTGAGGAACATTCTCATGTGAAGTGATCTTAGATCTACATCTAAACACCAAGATTTGACAAGCTAGTGAAGCTAGTCTTGTGATTCACTAAGTGTGCTCTTTCATTCACCTCTAAAGCTTGTATTTATCACTTGCTAGAGTTTATAAACTTTTAGAAGTGTGGTTTGCATGTGGTTTTACAAGTTGAATCCATATCTTAGTGTTTTGATCATATGTTGATCAAGTTTGTTCAATTCTAAGTATTCTTGGCAGCCTAGTCTTTTGTATTTTCTAAGAATGCAAGTAACTCTTCACACCATAACTTGATCTGGTCACTTGCTGGAAAGTTTGAGAGCTTAAGCAAGAGTGTGTTCAGGTTGGTTTGAGTTTGTAATCCATTCTTAGTGTGTGCAAAGTGTTGCATGTGTTTTCAATCTTCCTTTCTATGCTTGAAAACTAGCCAGGTTCAAGATAGAAGTGTTTTAGGGTCCTAAATCTTCTGAGATCTCCTTATCCATCATTTGTTGAGAGGAAAGTGAGTGTTAAGTGTATTAGGACAGAGCCTAAAAGTTGAAGAATCATTACATTCATGGCTTTCAATGGTGGAATCATGTTAGAAACTAATGATAGGTTGAGTTCATCAAACTACTCCACCTTGGAAAGTGAGGATGGAATCCTTACTTGAGTTGAATGAACTCATGGACATAGTTGCAAGAACTGAAGAGAGACCATCCACAGTTCAAGAGCAAATAAAGGTTTGATAAGAAGGCCAAAAGGGCTCTTCATATCATTAAAATGAATGTTACCAATGAACTTTTCATGGAAATTGGTAAGTGTCAAAGTGCAAGTGAGGCATGGAATGCCTTGAAGAAGCTCTTTGAATCAAAGTCCACATCTAGGGTATTGACCCTATGGAGGAAAATATTTTTTAGTAGGCAAAGAGAGGGTGAAAGTGCTCATGCATTTGTCTTGAGGATTAAGTCTTTAAGTGATGATCTAGCATGTATTGATGAGAACATAAAAGATGGTGAAATAGTCCAGGTCATGTTGAATGGTTTGCTAGATGAACATGCTAACCTTGTGCAAGATTTTGCCATTTAAAGGGTCTTGCCAAGTGTGGTTGATTTGCAAGAAATCTTATTGGCTGAAGAACATAGGTTGCAATCAAAGCTTGACGGTGCATCCTTGCAAGGTGGAGGTGAAGAGACTTTCTTCACAAAAGACAAAGTCAAAGGCCTAAAGGCAAAGAGAAATGGTCCAAAGGTGGTAACTTGGATCATGATGATCACTCTTCCTCCTCCTCTTCTACTTCTTTTAGAAAGAAAGAAAAGTCAAAGTTCAAGTGCTTTTATTGTGGAATAAAAGGTCATTTTGCTAATGAATGTCATAAGAAGAAAAGAGAGCAAGGTGAGAGGCAAGGAAATCTAGCAATAGATGAAGAAGAGAATAGCATTTCTGAAGCTCTTGTTATAACTTCAAGTTTTCTTGCACATATAGATGGGAATGATCCTTGGTGGATTGATAGTGGAGCCTCATCTCACATGACAAGACATAAGAAATACTTTTCATCCTTATTGTCTTATGAGAGAGAGAGCAACATCATCTATATTGCAAATGATGGTCAATGTGACATCAAAGGCATAGTCACATTTCCTATTTCTCTTTCAACAAATAGGAAAGCTAATCTTGAAAATGTATTGTACATTTCTTCAATCACTAAGAACTTGCTTAGTGTTAGTCAAATGATTGACAAGGGGCTTCATGTTGAGTTCATTGGAGATGCTTGTTTGATAAGTAAGTGTGGATCCTTGATTGCTAAAGGAAGAAGGCATGGTAAACTTTTCAAACTGGATGCATGTGTGATCTCTAAGAATGAAGGATGTATGGCTAGGGAACAATTGACAAACCAAGAAATTTGGCATAAGAGGTTGGGCCATCCCAACTTCAAATCTTTGGAAGTAATGGCAAAGAAAGAGCATGTTCTTGGTCTCCCTAAAAGTCTTGTTGCAAATAATACATTTTGTGAACATTGTGCCTTGTCCAAATCTCATAGACTTGCTTATACTAGATCTACTTCTAGATCTAAAGAAGCTTTTCAACTTGTGCATTCGGATCTTCATTTTTTTAGTACAACTAGCAATGGTGGGGCAAAAATGTATGCAACTTTTATTGATGACTTTAGTAGGTATACTTGGGTCCATCTTCTTAAAACCAAAGATGAAGTGTTTGTTGCATTTGTCAAGTTTAAGAATGAAGTGAAAAATCAATTCAATACAAAGATCAAATGCTTGAGATCAAATAATGGAGGGGAATACACTTCAAATAAGTTCAAAGATTTTGCATAGCACATGGGATTAAGAGGGAGTACTCTAGTCCTAGGACTTCACAACAGAATGGAGTGGCAGAAAGGAAGAATAGAACCCTTTGTGAATGTGCCAAGGCAATGAGACTACACGCTAATCTTACTAAGTCCTATTGAGGGGAAGCTTTAGCATGTGCTAACTATCTTTGTAATAGGAGGACAAGTGCTTCTTTAAATGGTAAGGCTCCCTTTGAGGTCCTCTATGGTAGGAGGCCAAGTGTCAAGCATTGTAGGATCTTTGGTTGTACTTGTTTTGTCAACATCACTGTTGATGATAGAACTAAAGAAGATCCTTCATTAAAGAAGGGTGTGTTTGTTGGCTATAGTGAAGTAAACAAGGCTTACAAAGTATACATTCCTTCTACGAATAAAGTTGTCATAAGTAGGGATGTCATCTTTCATGAAGAGAATGTTTCCAATGTTGTCAATGTTGATGATGAAGTTGATGTGCCTACTAATCATCATGATGTGCAAGATGTCTTGGATGAAGGTGGAGATGCCACTCCAAAGCAACCTTCAAGGAGGACTCAAAGGCAAAGGACTAAGACATCAAGGGTAACCTATGATGAAAAAGGAAAGCAAGTGGTGGAGAACTCTAACTTTGCTTTTCTTACCTCTTTTGATGAACCAACTTGTGTAGGTGAAGCAATTCAAAAGGAGGAATGGATCCAAGCCATGGATCATGAGCATCAAGCACTCATCAAGAACAACATTTGGAGGTTGGTGGAACTTCCAAAAGGCAAGAAGGCAATTGGGTGTAAGTGGATCTTTAAGATCAAGACAAAAGAAGATGGATCAATCAAAAGATACAAGGCAAGATTGGTGGCAAAAGGGTATGCTCAAGAGTATGGCATTGACTATGATGAGACCTTTGCACCCGTGGCAAAGATGGTAACAATTCAAACCCTTATCTCTCTTGCAACTCTTTATGGTTGGGACATGTGGCAAATGGATGTTACTAATGTTTTTTTGAATGGTGATCTTGAAGAGGAAATCTACATGGAGCAACCCGAGGGCTATATTTCACATGATGAGCCTAATCATGTGTGTTTCCTACAAAAGAGCTTGTATGGGCTTAAGCAAGCACCAAGAAGTTGGTATGCTAAGCTCAATTCCTTCTTACTCTCAAAACTTCATCATGAGTGAGTATGATCATTCTCTCTACTTTAGATTGAATAATAATGGTGACATCACTTTGCTTTTGATCTATGTTGATGACATAATCTTAAGTGGTGATAGCAATGAAGATATAGATGACACCAAGATGGCACTTAAAAGTAAGTTTGAGATACAAGATCTTGGTAAGCTTCACTATATCTTAGGAATAGAGATTGTTAGGACTTCTAATTCTAGTTTCATTTGTCAAGAGAAGTATTCTAACTCTATTCTAAAAAAATTTCATATAGAAAATTGCAAAGTAGTTTCTACTCCTATGGAATCAAATGTAAAGCTATCTATAAATGGTAATGAAAGATCCTTCAAGAACATTACTCTCTATAGAAAGCTCATAGGATCTCTTATTTGGTTAACCATCACAAGACCTGATCTAAGCTATGTGGTTGGTAAACTAAGTCAATTCATGCAAGATCCTAGTGAGGCTCATTGGAAGCTAGGAAAGAGAGTACTAAGATACCTCTTGAAATCTAGAGATTTTGGCATCTTGTATGAAGGATCTTCACCTAACCTTTGTGATTTCTCAGATTCAGATTTTGCAGGTGATTAAATGGATAGGAAGTCAACAAGTGCCTTTGCAATATATCTAGAAGAGGGAGCTATCTCATGGCTATCAAAGAAGAAACCTACTATCTCTCTATCTTCCACCGAGGCCGAGTACAAGGCACTGACAACATGCACCAAGGAGATGCTTTGGATAAAGAGGATGCTATTGGATCTTCACTTGCTGGATTCTAAGAAGACACCAATCATCTATTGTGATAACCTTTCAGCCCAAAGCTTGGCAACCAATCCAGTTTTCCATGCTAAAAGCAAGCACATTGAGATCACTTTGTGAGGGATCAAGTCATTGCCAAAGAGGTGGAGCTTCAACATGTCTCTTCATTGGAGTGTGTGGTTGATATCTTTACCAAACCATTGGGAAAGGACCTGTATTATAAGCATAGATCTAATCTTGGAATGTGTTCAAGATCTATGTTAAAACTAGCATCCAATGTTAAAGAGGGAGTGTGAAAATTGTCAACATTTCCTAGCTAGTTTGAGGCCTAAATTGGCAATTTTTGTACATAGTTTTGGATCTAACCTTTCACACACGTGAAAGAGGCCTAAATACTTTTATTTTAATATATATTTTGTATTAAAGAAGTCCCAAACTTCAAGACCTTCAAAATGACACCAAAATCATGTTATTTGGACATATAGGCCAAAATTGGCTATTTTAGACTACTGGTGCCCTAAAATTGGGTCTTAAGTTCTAGAGAGAGGAGAGAGAGTCATCTCTCTCACCTATATTAGGCTGAAATTCGTGGAGAATAGGTTGGAGAAACTTATTGTATTGTTGAGAGAGATCAATAGATCATTGTCACGGTTTCTTCCTCCATTGAGAGCATTGCTTTGTGTATTGTTTTCAAGCTTTTGTGTATGATTTTAAGAGATTTCCAAAAGTGGTAGACTGCTGTTGTAAGGCTGGTATGCTATTGTTTTTGGCTGCCATCAGTACCTTTTATTAGTTTCTTTTGTCTCTTGAATGCTTTGTCAAGTTCATGTGTATCAAAGGTAGCATTAGGATGCTTTGCCATTTATAGCTTTTGTAGCTTGTTGTGCAAAGATCTTAGCCAAGTATTTTGGGAGTTTGGATCTATTCAAGATCCACTTTTTTCACAATTACCAAATAACACATTCACCAATAGTAGTACATACTTAAATACTCAACATTCAACTCCCAAGTCAATTACTACTCCCTTGTTGAGTTTGAAAGGTCTCTAAAGTTGAGCATTTGCTTTTGATGTCCAATTGACCTCTCATAGAAGTGTCATCACACATATGACTACTCAAATGTTCAAAGACAATAAAATAGGCCAACTCTTTCACACCCTTCTCAAAGTTGATGTCGTGCCATTCAAAGTATGACACAACTCTTGAACGACAACCATGCTTGTACGATGATCAAATCAATTGAAAATACAGAGCTAGTCATACAATTACTATCTGAGAACCCAAATCCCCTAAGGTGCTACCTACCTATCTTTCTCCTGTTTTTGATCAAAGGGTTAGATGTGGACATGGCAAACAAGAATAACAACAAGAAAAGTGTTGGCAGATGCCCTTGCAAATTTGAACTCTCTTTGAAAGATCATTAGCAAACAAAAAATCTGAAGAATATGGCAAACGAGTGTAGGGAGAATTGAAAAAAAAGAAGGAATGACAGGTTGGGACTTACGCATGTATTGCTAACTTCACTCTACCACCAAGGTTCAATTGCAAAAAACAACCTTCAAAACCACAATTTGTTCACTTATAAACATACATGTAAGTTTAGTGATAAGGAATTTACTGAATGCAGTTACATTTGAGTTTGATTAAGGAGGGTGTCACCACTACGACATCGAAAGTTTGTTGTTAAATGGGTAGTCAAATTTCTGGGCCAGCATCAATCTACATTTTCTTTGATACCCCAAATTCAAGACAAAGGTTTCATCAAATCAAAATTTGTTACCACAAGTTTACAATGGCACTCTCAAAATAGCAGTGTACGATTCATATAGTGCAACAATTGAGGTTTTGCATAATACAAGGCCTCCGCTTCTTGGCAACATACCAACAACTTTGTAGAGGACCATAAATATTTATTCCCTTCCATAAACTTGCAATTGCTTTACCTTGAAAAACTCATAAGCTAAATATTGAGGTTTCATTCAGTCGCAAAGGTTTCCCTTGTATTGCTACAGGATAACAGACATTGGGCTATTTTCAAATTAGATTTTACTCATGATAATCCATGCCAAATATTTCACAACTTAGCAAATTGATAAAGGCTGACAACAAAAGCGATCCTACTCTACAAAGCGAGCTAATATTTGGTCAGATGCACTAGTCAATAGGGTGCATTCGCGTTCTAATGTGAATGTGCCTTTTCTTCCTGGGCCCACCAGTAGAGAATATTGATTGTAATAACCGCTTGTTGTCACAACAAAAATTCTTGGACTGCAAGGAAATCCACAAAGACATCAATCAGCTCGCGCTCTCTCTCTCTCTCTCTCTCTCTCTCTCTCTCTCTCTCTCACACACACACACACACACACATCAATTCATGCAACAATTGACTAGCTTCAAGGAAATGGTGGTATAATAGTGCACCTTGAGGATGATACACAATTCCCAACACAAAAACATAGTTACAAACTTGTCAAGCATGTATATGTCTCAACAATGTTACTGCATGAGTGTTTTTCTATCAAACCAAGCAAAACAAGAGATCTAAGGGCGAAAAATCATACAAATATGGGGAGCTCGCAGTGAAGCAATAAATCTCATGAACACAAAAGTAGTTGCCAACAACATACCATTTAGATTTAGACATTGAATCATGATGGAATTGATTCTCTACGTATTCTAATTCCATACCGATCTAATCTTGAAGCACTTGAGCTTGTTTCTCCACTTCCATTTGTAGATTTGGCAACGGCACAAATGCTACAATACATCCACAATATTCACCACTTGTAAATAGCAATAAATGCATATTAAATATAGCCAGAGCAACATTTCAGTATTTACAAAAGATTGCTTCACCAACCTTCGCGTTCCAGGTATGAAACCATCATGAATAGTGATAAAATGGTGCTCTGATTCAACCATATCCGTTACTAATTCAGGAATCACAGCAGCAATGATCCCAGGAATTTTTTTATCACTGTCCACAAAGTAAAATTTGACAACGTTCTAAAGCCTTAATAATCTCTCTCTCTCTCTCTCTCTCTCTCTCTCTCTCTCTCTCTCTCTCTCTCTCTCTCTCTCTCTCTCTCTCTCTCTCTCTCTCTCTCTCTCTCTCTCTCTCACACACACACACACACACACACACACACACACACACACACAACTCTTTGTATTTCACCACTAGACATTCTCACAAACTAGGTGTAATACTTCTTCTAAACCATTCAAGAAACCAACTAGCTTATGAAGCTTGATCTTGTGGTTTCAACAACTACTTGGCTAAAAATCATACATAAGAATAAAGGGGTTGTTCCCAGTAATAGAATATTTTTTATTGTTGTAAGCAAACTCAATAAATGGAAGGTGCTTCTCCCATTCAAATTTCTTACTAGATACATATGTTGTAAACATAGCGTCGGCTAATTGGTCCTTTGTTTGACCATCAAATTTAGGAGGATCAAAAGAACTAAAGCTCAAGGAGGTCTTTAAAGTTTGGAATGCACTCGACCATAAGTGCCTTATGAAATAACCATTTTTGTCACTTATTGCATCTTACAACACTTCATAGGGTCTAAATAACATCTCAACTAATATTTCAAGCTTTTGTCATCATCTTCATTGAGATACATGTAGCCATACTAGTGAGGCGAATCATTGACCAACAGAAGTACATTCGTGCCAAATGAAAGGTCCTATGCATGCCTCGATGCCCAACACTCAATGATCTTGACCTATGGTCATTTGTTGGCCAAGGGCCCCTTTATTTATGTACAGGCTTAAGCACCTTTTTTATGCATTTTATATATAGGATTGGCCAACTTCCAAAGGCCAACTTTCATTAGTTAATAACGTGGAGTGGGGGCCCTTTAGGAGGGTGCACTATTTTCCCTCCAAAAGTTCTATCTTCGTTGCTTGAAGTTTTAGGGTTCCTCATAAATAGACCCTATTTGCATTCAATTTTTAGCTAATGCTTTGGTACCACTTGGGCTCTTTGTGGGAGAACTCTTGCCTTTGCTATTGCTTGTAGAGCTTTAGCCATTGATGTTTTGTGATGCTAATTACCATTCTTCGTGGGAGATTGCTTCTGTGATTTAGTTCATAACTTGGTATTAGAGCACTTTCCTAAGCACTTTGGAAAACACTAATTTCTTTTAATTTTTTTCTTATCTCTAGATGTTTTCTTTGCTAGTCGTTCTCTCTTTGCTACTTTCTTGGTGGGTCATTCCTTCGGCCATTGGATTTTTATTAACGGTCCATTTGCAATATTGATTACATTCATATTTGTAGGGTTTTGTGATATAGAATACATGCCTAGCCCATTTGCCCACAACCAAATAATCTGTTGTGCACCTAAGTGATAGCATACGAATTTCATTTTCTTAAAGAAAAAATAGTGAATTTGGATTCTAGCACCTTTGTATTGGTTATCGTGCCTTAGAAAAGCTTACTATTTGTAATCAATACCCTATCCCTAATATGGATGACCTTTCTTACTTGCTTGGTAAAGCCAAAAAAATCTCCATGATAGATCTTTAATCTGGCTACCATAAAATCCATATGCATATTGTCAATGAGTATAAGACTACCTTTTGCACCCATCTTGGACTTAAATGAGTTAAAGTTTTACCCTTCATTGTCACCAATGGGCCGCTTATATTTCAGAATGTTATGTATAATATCATGTCTCCACTCCATGGCATTTTTGTCCTCGTCTATTTTGATGACATTTTTGTTTATGGTACTACTTTCTCTCAACATGTGTCTCTTTTGACTGCTTTTTTTCACATCCCTACTGATCATCAACTTTATGCTAAAGTTGATGATGTTCTTTTGTTGCCATTGAATTGAGTTCCTAAGATCCTAGTTTTCGATGGCCATGTTTGCCTTGATTCTAGTAAGCTCGAATTCATTCTTGCTTGCCTACTCCTATTGAAGCTTATCAAGTTCACATGTTTTCTAGCTTGACACCCACTTGCTTAAGCATGTTTCCCATTTTGCTTTTGTCTAGAGTACCCAACATCAACATACTTTTGAGCCTCTTAAGAATTGATCACTTATGCTCCAATGCTTTGTCTTCCTAAATTTGATAACCTCACTGCTGAGATGGATGCTAGTTCTGTTGGCTTAGGTGCTTTCTTATGCCAGACTAGTTGTATTATTGCGAATCCATTTTTCCTTTGAGAAATGGTGTCATTACCTTTACTATGTACCTTTTCATATTTTTATTGAACATCAATCACTACGCTATCTTTACAACTTGAAAGATCTTAGTGACAAGCAATATTGATCGTTACATTTTTTATATTCCTTCTATTTCACATACATTATAAACTTGGATGTTCTAATGTTGCTATTGCTACCTTGTCTTGTTTTCCGGCCCTGATGCTGTTAGAAATAATGATTAATTAGTACCACCTAATGTAATGGTTTATTGTAAAGTCTATTTTTAGGCATCTTACTATTTCTAGCTGAAAAGTTAGTTTAGTCTAACTACAGGTCAAGTTTGAGTACATTGCTTAAGTACATGAGGGCTCTAATTTTGCACATGTAGGAGACCTTGTCTTCATTATAAATATGGTACTTATAATAAAGGAAAAGCATATCACTTCAAATCTCATTTTCTTCATTGTGTCACTTTTGTGAATGCTAGTAGGATCTAATTAGTCCATAGGGTGTAATCATTCTTTTCTCACACATGTATAATCTTCTTACTACCACTTTTTCTTGGTGTGATTAGTTATCTACTGCCTATACTACTTGTCCTAGTTTTCGAGATGTATGCCTTTACGCTGCTTAGTTTTCAAGATGTATGCCTTTACGCTACTTCCTTCCTCGTGTCATCATCAAGCCTACTCTGTTGTTAACCAATGATCATTCCATTATGGGTCCCTTTGTATATCGAGTACCCTTGACATTTGCCCTAAACTTTTATGCAAAGTCCACTCTTCTCTTATCTCCTATCGGGGGCCACTTTGGTTTGTAGAAATACTGCAATGGCCTCAAAGATTATTAATCATTGCCATCCATGAAATCTAAACTTGCTACTCTTATCCATCTTTGTGATGCTTGTCCTCCAACATTGGCCCATTCCTCACAACCGATAGAGTGATGTTCTTTGGACTTTATCCTAGGTCTTCCTATCATGACTCTTGCCTGGTAGTGTGGCCATTTATTTTTATCCAAGATATTCTGCCTGCATAATTTCCCCAAGCATATCCTTACCGCTCAAGATAGTAAGTTCACTTCAGGCCCCTGGATAGAGTCGATACGACAACTACAACAGCTTTGTAATGATTAATCTATGTTAACACACTAATCTAGTTTCTAACAAAAACTTAAAATTAAGATTATACAAAGTTTTGATGTCTCTTCTTCACACTCCATCTCTCAGGACTCCCTCAAACTCTCTCCCTTAATTTTTCAGGTTTCAAGCATATTCACACTTCTAATCTATGTATCTCATTGCCTACCCTTATTGTTTCGTCCATGTCCAATACTCAGGATCTGGAATAGTTCTTGATGTGGATATTCGACACTCCAATGTTTGAGTTTATTTTGCCTCGATATTCTAATCAAGGCCACTTAAGTAATTAATAACCTTGAGAGGGGCTAGGAACTCCAATTATGAGATGTGGAGCAATGCATGGTGTTTGACGGCTATATGCATGCTAAGGAGTATCAGTTGGGTTTAGCAATGTAATAGGCTTTGCGTGGCATATCCACATGCATTTGGTAGGCTATAAGTACCTTTTTCGGAAGAATATCTTTGCCTTTTCTTTCTAGTGGTGGAAAAATCGACCTCCAAATAAGTGGTTTCTCATGTTTTTGATCATTCCTTGCTTAGGAATCCGAGATATGGACTTTCTCCATGGCCATATTGGTAGATTGCTTGCATCTTCACAATTTTCTAGCAGTTTTTGGCTACTAATATGAATTTTGGATTGGATTTCTCATAACATACTTTAGCCATGCATGCCAAACGACTTTTGGCTCTCTGAAGCACTAACTACCACTCCCACTTTCCTTTGCCTTTCTAATTTTGATTACAAGTTTATAGATGCCAGTTACGTTGTTTTAGGTGCTCTCCTACACTAGGCTAGTTGTATCATTGTCAATGAGTCTCACTGCCTTTGTTCCTATGAGTAGCACTATTCCACACTTGAAAAAGAGCTTGCTGCTATCATCAAGGATCTTAATGACTGAAAATATCGTTGGTTGCAGTTTTTGAACTCCTTTCAGTTTGATATACATTATTGGCCCGACGATTCTAATGCTGCTTTGTCTTGCCTTCTCGCTTTTATCTATAATCTTGTCACTTCTGCTCCTGTCTGGTTTGGTCAGCCACTCATCCTACATGTCTTGACTTTCATGATGTTTATGCTTCCCAGCCACTTCCTTTGTCACGTCATCATCAAGTCTATTCTGTTATTAATTGCTACTTATATCATTGTGAGTCCCTTTGCATTCCTAACACTCATGACATCCATCCTCAGCTTTTTTTGGATGCTCATTTATCTCCTATTGGGGGTCATTTGTGTTTTCAAAATTCCTATAGTTGCCTTAAAGTCCATTTCTATTGGCCTTCTCTGAATTTTGAGCTTGATACTCTTATTCGTCAACGCTCACATGCCAAGACTTCTGGTCTCCTCCAGCAATGGCCCATTCCTCATCACCACAGGACTAATATTTCCATGGAGTTCCTATTATAGTTGATCAATGTCCATATTTGTTTCTACCAGTTTGAGGGATTGTAGATAGGCATTTAACTTGAATTTCTTCTTAATCAATAGTTAAATTGAGAGCTTGGATTCACTAGCAATATTTGGAGATTGAAATCTTTCGAATGCAAGTAGAGGCCTCCATGTACTTATTTAAATTCGAACCTAGGTCACATTCACAAACTTCTTTTGGCCAAGTAAGTTTTTAACCTTGAACATATGGTAAATAAGTTAAAGCATGAGACCAAAATCTCGGCCAAGTTACTACATGTGATTCTATGGCAAAAGTAGGTTACTGCATGAGATCCATATCCAAATCACCTTTAGTTACACCATACCATCTCTATTTTTCATATCATTATCTCTATATACAATAAACCATTTATATATGATTCTCTCTTTCTATCTCTTTTTTTCCCCCTCTCACATCCTATCTTATATGTGCTGAGTGATTTAATACTCATGTGATTTCGTTACTACCATTTGTACATTTTACAAAGTCAATAGTCAAAGAAATTTAATATCTGAGAAAGAAACCCAATTGACATCATGACAATAAATTACCATCAAATGGGCAAAAGGTGGGCAAAACGTAAACAGAGATATGTGAAAATGAAAAGGGTCGTACAATCAAACACAAATCTCTTATTCTCCAAGAGCTTCCTACTAGTTATATTTTTTTGCGGCAGTGCCTTGCTATCTTCATTTTAATACTAATTTGTGAATTATATTTCAGAAAAAGGATTGTGTTACATGCAAAGTTGGTGAAGTAACACCTTTTTGAGGAACCACTCATATGATTGAACAACTTTCCACCTCTTGTAGCCATTTTTGTCTCCCAGAACAGGATGTGAAAAAGTTAAAAGAACTGAGATTCAAGCTTGGTGACAAGTTTGAGCGAGTGTAGAGAGGCATTGAACATGAATTTCTTCTTTATCAATAGTTAAATTGAGAGCTTAGAGTGACTAGCAATAATGGAGATTAGGGTCTTTCTATTGTAAGTAGAGGCCTCCACCTACCTGATTGAGATCTAAGCTAGTTTACATTTACAAACTTGGTTTGGCCAAGTAACTACATGTGACAAATAGTATAGTATCTTGATGCATGACACCCAAAATTTGGCCAAATAGATTACTACATGTGACCATATGGTAAAAGTAAGTTATTGCATGGGATATATATCATACCATCTCTATCTCTCAAATCATCAACTCTAGATACAATGTTCTCTCTCTCTCTCTCTCTCTCTCTCTCTCTCTCTCTCTCTCTCTCTCTCTCTCTGCCCTGATCCGCTCCAGATCCGCGCTGGTCCGCCCTGCCCTGTCCGGTCTGCCCTGTCCTGTCCTGATTCGCTCCAGCCCGCCCTGTCCTGGTCCGCCCTGCCCTGGCCTCATCCTGTCCTGATCCACTCCAATGATGGTCTGATTCGCTCTGTTCTGGTCCGCCCTGCCCTAGTCCACCGCCCTTCCCGCTGGATCCTCCTCCACCGTTGCCTCTCACTATGGCTCCACCTGCTTCTGCTGATCAAGATGGGCCAGCGCTGGCTGGTCCAGCGATGGTTGAGAACTAACGACTGGCCAACAAACTGGCCAGTCATTGCCTCATTCTCCAGTGCAAGCCATTGCCATTGCCTCGCCTGTGGTGAATTATTATCGTCTGCTGACTCCTACCTTGCCTATCATATCCCTGCGGAACAATTACAACCTAGCAATCTATCCGACTTTGAATCTCTTCACAGCTACTTACAACATCAGTTCAAAGATGTGCTACAATTTATCAAGAAATTACAACTACAAAATCAAATGCTTCGTGGAGAACTTGTTAGAGTCAATCTTCAAAATAAGGACTTACAAACAACTATTGACATGATGAAAGTGAAAGGGGTGCAGGATCTTCATTTGCAGCAAGATGTGGAAAGTAAACCCTTGTCTTTGGCAAAGGAAGTGGAAGAAACTCGTACTTGGGCTTCGGTTCTTAAGCAAGATGTGAATGTGTCCTCTAACCAAGTTCAGCCCTCTTTAGTGCATTCTACTTTGGAGACTGTTTTTACAAAACAAGAGAAAAGAGCCAAGAAGGCTCTTAATATCCAAGTTAGGGGTATTCCTAATGGAAACAAGGCCCTTGATGAGGCGAAAGACCTTGTTTCTAAACTTTCACATAATATTGGGGGATTTGTCACTGCTTGGCGGAGTAAATTTGATATAAGGTCTTATTCTCCCGACACCTTACCGTTTAAACAAAAGGAATACCATAGAGTGACTTTGCGAAAAAAGACCACTTACTTTCAGTCTCTGTCACAGAAACTCATCGATGCCTTGGACTCCTCTTCTTCCACCTTCTTCTGGAAGATGTTTTCTAAAAACTCATGTAAGCCAGCTCCTATTGCCATCGAATCTTGGATTGACTATGCTGCAAAACCTTATACAGTTGACTCTCCTTCCATCTCTCTCTCACCACGACCATCAAAATTCACCCTTTTCACTCCGTCCATGCTTGAAAACGCCATAAAAAATGGTCAAACCCATAAAGCCATTGATGTTGACTCTCTAAGTATGGACTTTCTAAAAACCTATCGCCCATATTGTCGCTCCATACATCTCCCACATTTTTAACCAATCTGCCCACACCTTGGTGTACTAACCTTTTACACCCTATACTTAAGGCCAGTGATCCTTTGAATGTAGACAACTATCACACTATTATGATCAGCCACACTATGGCTAAGCTCTATGGTTCCGTTATGGAGTCTATCATCAACTCTCATGCGGAGACAGAGGGGTTATACGCGATGGGACAGGCAGATTATAGAGCAGGCTACTCCACAGCTGACCAAATATTCATACTAAGATGTATCATTGAGGTGGCGAAGTCCAAGAAACAGAGAGTCTATTGCTGCTTTGTGGACTTCCGCAAAGCATTTGATTCGGTTCCAAGACACTTGTTGCTCTAGCGTTTGGCATCTCTTGGTTTCTCACAGGAAGTCATCGCTGCTATCATTACATTATATGAGAGAGTTTTGGCCCGTTTTCGTGATGGAGATGGATGGTCTTCATATATTCATAGTACGGTCGGAGTAAAGCAGGGATGTCCTTTGTTGCCCACCCTCTTTGTGCTATACATTGACGACCTTAAGCGGATCATTCGGGAAGAAGGTGGAGATAGCTGTCTTTTAGCAGATATTGTTATCCCTATCCTTCTTTATGCAGATGATGTGGTTCTAATATCTAGTTCGGCTGCAGGACTTCAACGACATCTGGATGTCTTGTATACTTTCTGTCAGATATGGGGGCTAATGGTGAACATTGGTAAGACTAAGGTTATGGTGTTTAACACCAACAAACAGCATATGAAAGACACTATGTTCTTTCATAATGGACAGCTTCTAGAGATAGTGGCGTCGTACACATACCTGGGTGTTCTCTTCTCTGGTCCATTGCTATCTTTTAGACCAACTGCATTGGCTAGGCTCCGCAAGGGGTGCTCTGCTCTTGTTCAGATGGAGAGGTTTTCCTCTACTTATTACGTGCATGACCTTGATACACGCTGTCGTCTTTTCTCTTCGACTGTTTCTCCAGTTGCACTGTATTCAGCAGAGACATGGAGTCCAGGCTTATCTAGAGACACTTGGAGTGATATCTCGCGTTTGCAGATTCACATGCTTAGCCAGATGATTCGGGCCAAGCAGTCAGTTCCTCATGACTGATTGTAGAGGCTATTTTCAAGATCATCACATTCATTCACAAAGTCTCAAATCTTGATTCTTCCATCAGGTGCTTCAAAGCACATGACCCCTCATAGGAATTGGTTTGATACCTTTGTGGGGATTAGTGATGGACAAGAGGTGTGCCTAGGTGACAACTCAACACACAAGGTCAAGGGAAAGGGCACAGTTCCTGTAAAGCTTCCATCAGGAGAAGTCAAAGTCATTAAGAATGTCTTATATGTACCAAGACTTGCTAAAAATCTTCTTTCAGTAGGAGCTATCACTCAACAAAATATGAAAGTAGAATTTGATGCTACTTCTTGTCTTGTGTTGGACTTGAGTGATAATGTGAAGGTTGTGGCCAAAGGATTGCAGGAAGATAATCTATACAGGTTATACATTTCTATCCCTAGTCAACATGCTTATACAGCAAAAGGAAATGATGTGGATAGGTTGTGGCATGAGACTAAAGCCCTACAAGCAATAGACAAGACAATAGGTTCTCCCACGAAGAGCCCAAGCAATACCAATCAATAATCTGAAAAATGTGTACAAATGCCCCTACAAATACCCTACCAATGAACCCTAAAATAGGAATTCAAAAGTAAAGGGAAGCAAAATGTGGAGGGAACATAGTGCGCCCTCCTACGGGCCCCCACTCCACATATAACCATATAATAAGGGCCCAAGGCCAGTCAATGTCATTAAAAAGGACCCAGTGTGGTTCATAAGCATATAAAAAGGCTTTGGGGCCTGTACATGACTAATATAAAATGCGTAACCAGAAATATACATAACCAACAGTAAATGTAAAGAGGCTTGCGGAATATATGCAGAGTAGCCTAGTAGGCCTGTATCCTGTAGTCCGTAACTTGTCCTATCTAGTGTGGACCACAAGGGATATGGTGGCAGGATCATTTTAGAAATCATGCCTATCTGTCATGATATTGCAAAGTGGCATAGGCTGGTAACCAGTTTTCATGGACCACATTTCACGGAGATCTGGCTTGTTAGGCAAACATGGAGTTGATTTTTTCAAGTATGCAACAACAAAAGGAAATGAAATTTCACATTGTAATTTCAAAGGACAATGTAAGCTGTTTTTTCACATACAGTACATATTTAAGACACTGCTCATTCGATGACTGGTGCAGGGCTTGCAAATATATTTCTGCATAGACTATGCTATAACATACTTTTGTCTAGTTGTTGGAGCAAGCATGAAGACATGCACTGTGCCAGATGAGCTGGTTGCAGCAAGAAGCGGAGGATACTGTGATTGTGGTCCAAATGAAAGTGAATAGATTGTAGCAGGATAGGTGCCCCTTCGAAACGTAAATACCTGAAAGAAATCATAACACAAGCATAGAAAAAACTCAGCCGAGATCAACCTTTCAACAACTTTGTGCTGAATCCTGATAAAAAGAATAAATTTCTTAAAAATTGCTCTACTCGAAACATATCCATTCACTTAAATCCAAAAACATCATCAGTGATCATTCTTCATAAAAATTCTATTAAAATGTCATCTTGCTGACAGATTGCACCATCACAAGATTCACTCAAAGAGCTGTTTTTGGACAATAGGCTACAGGCCCAACCTAAAGGCCTAGCAATACGCCTTTCATTGAAGGCATGTGGTTTTCCACAATGTATTACGAAACTGGAGGGTGTCATCAACCATGCATAAAGATCATCACAACAAAAGCACCCCCCCCCAAGGAACTCAAAATTTGCATGTTATTTCAAGTATAAGCCCCATAAAGAGACAACAGATCTTCTGATAGTTAGAGTATTTTGGATAAGTTCATCAATGACCTTCGAGGCTTGTGGAATTGTATGCACCCGAATAACTGTGCCCTGTTCTGAAGCTGTTGCAAGGAAGGTCCCATCAGCTGAAAAGGCCATTGTTGCTAGTGGTGATTTATGAGCCTGAATCTGGAAATGAAAAAGTAAGGCAATCTACACCAAGAAGCCAATTTAATCACAAAAATCCAAGAAAATCTCGTCATAAAAATGCATCCGCAAATTGGATAGATAGTCACCTGGCAGAGTGCCTGAGGATCCTTAGCATTGTAAACCAAGACAGCCCCTGAAGTAACACTTGCTGGAAGAGCCAGGTGACAGTTTTCTTGATTTGGTGAAAATGCACAAAGACCTGCCTCACATCATGACATGACTAGTTATAAATATGGCTGTAAAATAAGGCATTTGCAGCAAATGTCAGAAATGTCCTTCAAATAATGGTATGTCAACAAGGATTATCAGATGAGAAAATCATGGAGACAAGAACCAAAACTTGATGAAAGAGGATTCAAGACCACATCTCAAGGGTCACACAAACTCGCACAAGCCAAAATTCAAGATGGGAGGATGTAACCATTCTAAATTGGAACAAGAAGAAAGGATTTGCCTCATATCCAACAAAGGACAAGTGGAAATTGATTAGCACCACGTTGTGGAATGCAAGAATTTACTCCCCATTCAAAACTCTCTCTCTCTCTCTCTCTCTCTCTCTCTCTCTCTCTCTCTCTCTCTCTCTCTCTCTCCAGCACCCTCCTCCATGGCTATGGCTGTGATCTGATTGATCCCCCCCACCCCCCTCCCCTCCTCTCCATGGCAAAGAAGGTAAGGGGGAGCCCACGCTCCCCCCACCTCTCCTCCTTCCCTACCACCCCCCTTGCCCGTCCTCCTACAACAAAGATCCAGGAATTAAAACAAGAGCTGACCCAGCACAAGGAATCTACCAAATCTTGGGCATCACTCAAAAATGGCAATGAAGGTAATCATATGTCAAGTTTCATTGCTGCCACTTTATTGGAAGAAAAATTGAGAGAACAAAAATCGCATCATGTTAGAGTCCATGGTATCCCTGACACCCCCAGTGCGTTACAGGAAGCAAGTAATTCCTTGAACCCTACTCTGGCTCATCATAGCAATGAAATAGATAAAGTTTGGCGCCCAAAGAAAGATAATGCCATGCTTGTAATTCCGTTCACATCGTTGGAAGAGCGTAGATCAATACTTTGTCTTTGATGATGACCTTACCTTTATCCAGGTGGAAGAACATCGAAAGGCTTTCCAAGAGGCTCTTGAACAAGGCAAAATTGCTATCTCTCGAGATCCCTTCTGACAGATATTCCTACCTTGCAGTCACATCCTCGAGGCTACTCTATGATAGTGGAGTCCATTTCTCATGGTACTCTCAGGCTGCACGCCTCTTGAGCTCATTTGGTACTTCAGTTTCTAATCTCCCAACAGGCACTCATGAGTACATTAGACGTTTCATTTATCGGGCTTATATCCAACATACTTGGCAGGGGCAGTTGAGTGTCAAATCAGATTTCTATCGGACACATTTCCTAGAGCTTGATGGAGCAGGTTTTCCTATACAGGCACACTATCTTGACTATGGACTCTCACATTGTTTACGGTTTACTCTTGGACAGTTTCGGGTTTCTTCCCACCAGCTTGCTATTGAGGGTAATCCACGTGAGGACAGATTATGTTAGATGTGTTCCTTGGGAGAGATCGAGTCGGAGGAGCATTTCCTTTTTAGATGTTCGGCCTATTATGAGATCCGGGGATGTTACCATTGTCTTTTTAAAGATGCATCCACCTTACATTCTCTTATCACTCATGTGGATCCTAGGTGTGTCGCCCTTATGATAAACAAGATGTCCTTGTTACGGAGAGCCCGTGCTTCAGTCGATAGTGATACACAGCCTTAGATTACGGACTTTTTCACTAGTCGCCGTCCTCGACTAGATTCAGTCTCAGACGATGACATCGACCTTGACCTAGCTCATCGAGATCAGAGACAGCGTTTGACCTCAGGTATTACCATGGTCCGAGCACTTTCGGTTACTAGGAGAGTTTGCCCTCAAAGGTCCCATACTGCATACAGTCAGCAGCCACAGAGACGCCACAAACAACATCAACGTCCATCCTCTACTGTAGTATCATCTTCGGGGCCTCGTATCACAGACTTCTTCAGTGGTCTTAGCTGATATCACATACAGTGCTCTTTCTTGACTATCATAGTGATAGACATTATGTATTTCAGCTTGCATTTCTATTTTAGATTATGTTTCTTTAGCTGTTTTGTGGAGTTACTATGCTCCCTAACTACTACACACTTGAGATGTACTACTCTGTCTTATATGCCTTTTGGCATCAAAAGACATTAATAAAGCTTTCTTTCTTTCTTCTCTCTCTCTCTCTCTCTCTCTCTCTCTCTCTCTCTCTCTCTCTCTCTCTCTCTCTCTCTCTCTCTCTCTCTCTCTCTCAGTCAAATTACTAGTTTATGCGTTCTAAGAGGATCATACAAGCTACAGTTACATGTAAAGCTTAGTTTCACATATATTGGTTAACAAAGTAACACATTATTCAATTCATGGGACACCCTGAACTCAATTCACCTTTATAACAACAACAAATGAACTTACTAGAGTGAAATATTGGTAGGGGCTAACCTTTCAGATTAGCAACAGTTTCAATAGTAGATAATATTGACAAGCGAGCAAGGTCATAAATATAGGCTTTGGACTCTAGCACAACAATAAGCCTGCAAGAGCATATGAAAGATGTTTATGAAGGCAATTTTACCTCTGAACAACAAATTTTGTCAATCTAGAAAAGTTTTGTATGAAAGGTTAGTACAAAATGGACATTTTACCAACAAACAAGTTAATTAAGGCTTTCAACTAATTTTATGTGAGTCAAAGTGTTGAGACTTTACAAAAAGAGAACATATAATCAATTTGAAAAATTCTATATACAAGCTTATGAATGAAAAATAATTATTCATGTGTTGCTTTCACAAATAACATCTACTAGAAGTTCTCTAGAGGTTAGTCAAGCTTGATAGTTAGAACCTCTTTGCTCCATTTGAAAATCTTGGTGATTCATCGCTCTTACTTCATGAATATCTATGATATTACATGCTATGACCTGCGAACCCCCTCCCTTATTCCCAGCTAATATTTCCTTATGCCTTTTTCATAGAAATGGTCTACATAGTTAGCTTTCAATATTCAGATAGGCTTTAGTCAAACTTGCAACAAACACCTTTGCAAAAAATGGCATCTGTAATGAAATGAGCAATGGAGAGCCTCTATGGCTGTATTCAAATCTCTCCACAAAGCTTGTGGATAGTCATGAACAAATTTGAGTTTGACAAGCCTTTGAACACGAGGAGACAAGATCAAAACCTAGCTTTATGGAAGGGTTTTCCCTCACAATATCACAAGGGAGCCACTTGAAAATTTGGCAAATGCCCACTTCAAGACCCAAGAAATTGATAGTACATAGAGCGAAGAGAAGGTTGCTCCTGAGGGCATGTAGGGACTTTTCCTTATCCACCTTCAAACCCTATTTCCCAGCACATGCCAAGCAAACAAGATGTGAAGAAAGTTCTTCTTTCATGTCACACAGTAGTTTGATCCCATGAGAGCAAAGCTTAAATTCATGATGTTATGCATGCTATGATGACAATCTAACCCTACCATCCATTAACCCTAATTCCCCATGATCAAGCTTACTTTTCTCTCTCTATATCTTTTCTCTCACAAAAAAAGCAACAACATTCAAATCCAACAAATAGTGAGTCCAACAAACATGAGAATAGCGAAAACCCAAGAGAGATGGAGGAAGAGGAGAAGAACATCCAATTGCCAAATTGGTAGAGGGTCCACCTTTGATTGAACAATGTACCACCATTATAGTGGATTTTGGGCACCTGGCCTCAATGGCTATTGGCCGATTTCTACCCCCTTATTATTTGAATTTGAAAAATGGTGTGAAGTACTCCTATTATTCACTAACTTGACTTTTAGGCCTCTAAACCATGTAAATCCAACAAAGAGCCTAAAAGTCAATTTTATTGCTATCTATTTAAGAAATAATAATGTGATCCCTAGGTTGTGGACTTACACACACAAGATGTCAAATCCCTCACACTTATTCTCTAATCTAGATCTATCAAATTTGTACATGGGATGATGTCCCGCCAAGCCCCATCAGTATCCCCCACCAAAATTGGTGATAGTCCCATGGCACCTGTGGACATCCTTTTATGGCGGGCTTTTGTTTGCTTCACGCCTCTGCTTTATGGGATGCGAGATAACCTTCTACATGAATGTGAGGCATTCAAGGATTTGGTCCAGCGAATGTGGTAAAAAACACCTATGAGCCCCTTCTATCCATCTCAATGTCATCCAAGTGATAAACTTGTTCTCCCAGAATCCTCTGATAGCATCTAAGAGAGTAGGAGGCCGAAAAGATGAGACATCATATCCTAAGGAGTCTCTAAGCCCGACAATAAAACGTGAAATAAGCTCTGTAGGATGAAGATCAGTAAAAAGGTAGGAAAGCTCAGTAAACTGATCAATATAAGCAATCAAATCACTAGTATGGCGAAGGCTACGAAACAGATCACGTTGGCAAACCAACAAATGTGGTTCAATCATAGCCATACGAAGATCATGACGAAAAGTAGGCCATATATGTAACCCCTCACGAGTAGGCTCAGAGCGATAGACACGCCACCAAGTCTGAGCTCGACCATCTAAATTTAATGCAGCCAATTGCAGTTTCTAGGTGTCAGTCTTGGGATACATAAGAAAATAGGTCTCTAATTTAGAGAACCAATTTTCCAAGATATTCCCGTCACACGAACCAAAACAAGTAGTAAGCTAGATGTGATCACAAAAATCACGAGAAAAATGGGGCTCATGATTACCTGAAAAGGTAAGAGAAGGAAATGTTGGTGGTGTGGAGGGAAATCCAGGTGGTGGTACAGAAGACCCGAATAGAGACCCATAAGGACTAGCACTATATGAAAGGAGACCAAACGTACTACCAAAAGCACCTTCTGAAGATGGAGATGGAGTAGGAGCAGGCGTACTCAAAATAGGAAATAAAGGTGCTTTACCAAGACGATGAAGAATGTCTGGGGGAGTGGTACCCCCTCGTGCTAGGATAGTCTCAAGGCTAGAAAGAACACGATCAATACGACTCTCAAGATGTTCCATGCGGGCATCAATATGTGTAAAACGATCATCTAAAGAGCTCTGCGGTGGGTCTTCTGATAAAGAAGTCGCCATAGGGACAAAACCTGAGGGAGAGGACGTTTGTCGCACCCCAACTTAGTCTAACTTCCAAAATCACCAAAAATGGCACAAAATTAGCCAATCAAGATGGATAATAATCAGAAAATAAGGGGCTGAGAAAGTAGAATAATGGACAGCAAATGTGGAAGGCCAATACGTAGAAGGGACCTAACAAAATGGAAAAAGGAAAGAGGAGGGTGTGAGGTAGCAAAATGACAAATATAAGGGGGAAATAGGGGGCTGGAAAAGAGCAGTATCTGAGCAAAAAGACAGCAAGTAGGTGCAAAAAAGGAAGTGCAAATGGGCGCAAGCAATACCTGGGTGGGTGTTGATCTGTCACCTCGTGCCAAATAAGCTGAAAAAAGTGTTGAAAGAGGGCGCTAGACAGCCGACAAATAATCAGCAAAATGAGCAGCAAGTCGATGGAGAAATCCGTCGAGAATGGTGAGATAATAGGGCGTTGGGCAGCAACTACCAAGATCCACAATATGCTAAAAAAATAGGCTAGAAAAGGTGCTGAAGTAAGGCACTGATCAGCCTCCAATCAGTAGCCGAAACGGACAGCAAGTCGATGAAGAGAACCGCTGAAAATGAGACGGTAGTAGGGCGCTGGATAGCAGCTACCGAATCTGAAAAATGATGAGTAAAATAGCTGAAAATAATGGTGATGTAGGGCGCTGGACAGCCTCCAATCAATATAAAAAATGGACAGCAAATTGGTGATGAAAAGTGTCAAAAATGATGAGGTAGTAGGGTGCTGGACAGCAACTACCAAATCTACAAAAACAATGAAAATCTGCGAAAAAATCGACGAAAGTGATGGGTAGTAGGGCATTGGACAGCCACCACCAAACTGCAAAAAAATGACGGAGAAAATCGATGAAAGTGATGGGTGGTAGGGCGCTTTACAGCCACCACCAAATCTACAAGAAAGTGCTATGATACCAAGTTACAAGCTAAGATCCACTAGCTATGCTAGAAAGCAAGACTTAAGCTAGAAAGCAAGAAGAGAGAATGCTTAAAGAGGCTAAAGAGGAGCAATCATCATAAACTGAATGAAGGAATACAATGCTGCCCTATATATACCCTCTCCCTGAATCAAATAGAGGATTCAAAAAAGGGAGGGAATAGGATTTGGAGGGAAAATAGTGCGCCTTCCCAATAGGAGGACCACCACTCCAAATCAACGTGACCAAGTCCTAAAAATATGACCAAATAGGGCCCAGGGCCAGTATATCAATAAAAAGGGCCCTAAGGCCTGCTTATGCATAATAACGGACGCGGCGAATGTAATGAGCCAAGTCCATAACCGTTCCTAGGACCGTTATAAAAGTCTATTTTCTATTTTTTTAATAATGTGTCTAGCCACTTTAAGGGCGGGCTGGGACCCCTTTTGGTCTAGTATTTTGCATCAACTTAAGCAAAATTTACAGTACTTTGGTGCTCGTCAAATACTCCGCAACCGCTTTCTATCCCAAAATTAGCCCAACTTTTGATGTCGAAAATTCGGCTACCACAAATGAAATTGGAAAAGATGAAGTTGTAATGCTGAAAAAGGGATAAAACAAAACCGTAAAAACGAGGCCGAAACGAGTTGTAAAGGTGGTGACGAGTTGGAAAACCACCAAAGAACATAAATGTAAACAAAATAGAATAGCAATTGGCTATCACAAAAACAGTAGCAAACCAAGCAAATAGGCTAAGAAAGTGTTTCACATAAAGCATGAAAAGATAGCAAATGACAAAGATAAAAACAATTTCCAAACTAAAAATACTTGATGAATTTCTTACTGGGTCTTTGCTAAACAAAGTGAATTATGAGCAAATAATATGCCATGTCTATAACAATATCAGTCATTGATCGAGGCCCAACAATCAATAAAAATTCTTAATAACGACCTAGTTAGTAGATGAAGAGCTCAAGGCCCAAACTTATGGTCAACAAACCAAATAACAACCAAGATGATGGGGCTGAACTTTTACAAGCCCAGGCAAATGCAAGCTCATCCTACCATCTTAAAAAGACATTATCCTCAATGTCAATATAAAAAGGAAACAGAGCAATGTAGCTTGACACAATAAAACAACTATAAAAGATTTTGTTGAACCACTAGAGCTACAGAATAAATAACAATAGAAAGTGCAACAAGAATGTCACAAATGAATGCATTTCCACTGATTGTGGATTGCCTGATTGAAGAAAGTAAAGCTTGAAGACAAAGCAGACATTATAACTTAGAAGCCTGCAGCAATAAGTATGTTAGTAGTAAAAGATAGTGAATTATGATACCAAGCTATATACATGGACCAGCCATGTTACTTGATCTTTGTGATGAGCCCGTCACAAATATTGTGGAGCGAGACTGGATAGTTGCCAAACAAGAAGTATCACAATATAGATGTACAGTCTGTGAAGGCCATGCAAAGACATGAGTATGAATTCCAACACAGAATAGGGCCGCAACTTTCAAGACAACAAGGAAACGATACTTTCAAGTAATCAATTTTATTATTTTGAAAACCAATCCATGCCAAAAAAGACGTCTTCTGAGCATGCAATATGCCATCCCTATCATGGAATGGGAACCCAAGTACATCTTCATGTCTGATCTCATATCTAGAATCTACTTGCACACAGATCTGCTTGTTAGAAATTTGAATTGTCCATTCCTAAAAGCTTTCCTCCCCAAATACATGAATGGTGTCATAGCATCTTATTTAAACATTGTTGAAGACAAAATCGGCACTATTAATACTCATATTAAGAGAACTTCCAGTTTAAATTTGTTTTCATAACAAGCATCGAGAGTATAAATATCCCTTCTAATTAGCATTCGCACTTTGTGATACAAAAAGAGAGATTATACTTTCTGGATTATCAGTAGACTCCAACTTCCTGCCACCACTTTTGAAGGCAGTTTTTGGGAAAACTCCAGGACTGGGGGATTGTTGGGACTGCATCTATACAAACCATTCTGGTGGCTACTTTATCTAGACATCAAGCAACAAGCAACCAATTCAAACGTTTTGTGCGCCTTGCCTTCACAGTTACATTCACTGGTTCCAGAACGGAACGTGTTCCGTTCCGGAACCTGACCAAATTTCTTTTAAAAACAAAACGCATTTTTATAAACAAAGAAAAACAAGGGATACCTTTCAACATCGAACTATATCTTCAACTTTAGCAGTATTAAGGGAAATGGTATTATTGCTGACAAGAAATCCTAAGAATTTGATCTGAGCAACAGCAAAAGTGCACTTGGACCTCTTAGCCAAAAGTTGGTGTGTCACGAAAAGTTGGAAAACAACTAGTAAGTGGCTAGTATGACAAATTAAGCACAGCTATAAATCAAAAAAATCATCAAAATGAAGATGCACATACAGCCCTAGCAATGGTTTAAAATATCATTCATGACATTCTAAAAAGTGGGCTGACACCAAAAGGTAAAAACACACGAAATTCATAAAGGTCAATCAAAGTAGGAAAAGCAATTTTGGATTCATATCCTAGATGGATACGGATCTAATGGTAGCCAAAATGCAAACTAATCTTAAAAATTTTCTTGGCTTTACCCAATTGATCAAATAAGTCATCCATATGAGGAAGGGTATTGATTAAAAATAGCTAATCGATTGAGTGCATGGTAATCAATACATAAACATTTTGTGCCATTTTTGTAGAATAGGAGCACCAAAAGGAGTCTAGCTAGGAACAATGAGACCAGAATCTAGCAATTAGAAACTTGACGTTGGACCTCAATATTGTCTGGACAAGACTATAATAATGAGCTCAAGACCTGGGATGGGCACCAAGAATAAGGTCAATACAATGCTTCATAGAACGTAAAGGGGGTGATGTAGAAGGCTCATAAAAAACAAACTAATAATACTGAAGTAGGTCAAAAATAGGATGTTGATGAAATAGGAAACATGAACTCAAAGGAGAGCAATACAATGAGATTTATGTAAACTATGCAGGAACTATCTGGCAATGATTTTATTCATATTTTTGATGATGTTCTAGTACATTTGTCAGAGGTTGCTTGTCATCTACCATCCGACTATGTGGACCATAACTCAAATTGCTTTATATCATAGAGTATTAACAAAAGAGAAAATGCTAAGGGTATAGGCAAAAATTGCCAAAGTTGTACCAACAAGTTTATTCGTCACATAGAAACTTCTATTGGTCAACGGCTTGCAACACTGCTGCCTTCTCTTACAAAACAAGAGCCCCACTATTGTGGTTCCCAATGTGACTCTCGAAAAAGCTTTCATATGTATTAAACCTCAAGGTAGAGAAATTCCCCATTTTCGAGATTCTTTTGTCTTCATTCAATGATCCATCGCAGGTGTTGCCATAGTTTGACTAACAAGACTCACAACATAACAAATGTCTAGTCATGTGGTGGTTAGATAACTAAGGCTTCCAACCAGCTGAAGAAACAAAGTGACATCAATTGAACCACTATCATCAATGCGTGATAACTTGTCACGAATGGATGTGACCTTCTTGGCTCCTTTTGGCAAGTACCTCGCCTTGTTTTTTCAATAGGTGGATCATGAATGGTCCTCAAATCCATCATGATCATTGTGCTCGTCTCATGAGGTACAATATCTTCATCTTCCTCCAAGATTGTAGATAGCTTTCCACCTTCACCATCAACTTCAGAATTACTCGATTCATCTATCTTATGCATCTCATCAAAGGTCACATCCTTGATAATGTGGGTCGTGTGCGTCATAGTATCAAAACACCTATACATACATACATGAAGCGAACACCTAATTATGGTTTCGCTTATTCGAGACAGTATGGTTTTCCTGAGCTGCAGGCTTATGTTGATGCTGATTGGGCTGCTAGTATTGATGATAGGACATCAACCACTAGTTATGGACTCGGCTCATTACATTCGCCGCGTCCATTTACATTTTACAGTTACTTTACTTTATGCATAAGCAAGCCTTGGGCCCTTTTTTATTCATTAGTGACATTCAGACTATATGGTTGGCCTTTGGCCTTATTATTCATTATTAGGCCATTTGGACATATTACTGGAGAGTGGGGGCCTTTTTGGAGGGCGCACTATTATCCCTCCCAGTTGGGCCCTAGCCACTGGAAGCTTCCTTTTAGGGCTTCCTCTTGGCTATAAGTAGGGAAACTGTGTCATTTGTCATTCAGCTGATGATATTGATCTCTCTCTTTAGCCTCCTTAATCTCTCTCTTTCCTGCTTTCTAGGGTTAAGTCTTGCTTATGTGATGCTTTCATAGCTTAGCTCTAGATCAGTTGTGGCTCTATTCGTAACTTGGTATTAGAGCACTTTTCTGAGCACAATCTGGAATTTTTTTTCTTTGCTGCCTTGCCTTGCTCCTCCATCGTTGTTCCTACAGCTCCATTGCCGTTTTGACAGCCCTGTTCCATCGCTGCTCCTTCTACTCCTTCCTGCCCAGCGTTCCCCCTGTTTTGTCCCCTCTTTTCTTTGCTGCCCAGCGCCAAAAGTCCGCTCCCTCCAAGTTTTCGTCTATTCCTTCCACTATCCTTATGGCACATTCACCTATCCCGAGTGAGACTACTCAGGAAACCTTATCCGATCACTTTCGTCGCATGGATGAGACCCTTTCTGGCCTCGTTCTTCGCTTCGATTCAGTTATAACCGGCTTTGCTACTATGCAGTCACAGATTGATTCTTTACAGCCTCATGGTCCTGGTAAAGCTCCTGTTTTTCCTACATTTGGGACTCCCCCTCCATTTGGATTTCCATCTTCTTCTGCTAGTCAGCCTGGTGGTGGACCGTTCATTCCGTCTAACCCACCTCCTGGTTTCTTTCCCCGTCCCCCCCTTCTTGAGCCACACTTTGCTCGAGACTTTTGTGATAGGGTACAGCTTGCTACCTATTCCGGTTCCTCCGACGGGAACTTATTAGAGAATCGGTTTGCTAAGCTTGACACATATTTTCAGATTTACCCTAAGACTGATCCTTAGAAGATCCAGTTGGCTGCTTTACATTTAGATGGACGTGCCGCCACGTGATGGCGAGTTTATAGAGTTGATCCTGATCGAGAAGGGCTCCATGTATGGCATACTTTTCGCCGTGACCTCCGCCATGCTATGATTGATCCTTAGTGGCTTGACCGCCAACGTGATACATTTTGCAGTCTCACTCAGACTAGTGATCTTGCTTCTTATACAGATCAGTTTATGGAGCTTTCTTATCTTTTCACAGATCTATAGCCCACTGAGCTTATTTCTCGTTACATTGCTGGGGCTTCGTGGTGCTTTACGTTATGATGTTTCTTCCTTCCATCCTACCACACTTGTTGAGGCGATGTCTCTTGCCAGTACTTTACAGCATAAGTACTCTGACACCCTTCCTTCCCGCTTCTCCCGACCCCGTCCTTCTGCTTCATCTTTTCCTGCTACGTTCACCCCTACATGGGCCCCTTCTGTTCTCCATTGCCCCTTCGCCACCTCGTCCTCCGACTCCTTGACCTGCTTTTGTCCGAGGTTACACGTCTGCAGAGTTCGCTGATCTTCAGCAGAAGCGTCTTTTCTTTCGTTGTAAGAGTCCTGACCATCTTGCCCGTGATTGCCGCCAGCCTCTCCCTACTACTACTGCTGTTTTTTACCATGAGGGCACTACTCCAGATGATTCCGATATCTACATTCATATTTCGGATGAGCCTGACTTATCCTCTGAGCCTTCCCCTAATTTACTTCCCTGCTACTTGCCATGCTCAGCTTGCCTATGCTACTTGGACAGGGCGTCCTGGTCCTCGCTCCATTCGGTTACGTGTGCGTATTACAGGTCGTGAGTATATTGCTTTAGTTGATACTGGTAGCACTCAATCTTTTATTGGCAGTTATATCACTAGTCGGATCCGTGCTTCACCTATTCCTGCTTCCCAGCCTCTCACAGTTGAGGTTGCCAGTTCTCATTCTTTTCCTAGTTCTCAGATATTTCAGCGTTTACCATACCGCATTGAAGATTTCTCTCGACAGGCAGATCTTTACATTATCCCTATGGAGCATTATGATCTTATCCTTGGTGCTGATTGGTTTGCATCTGTTGGAGCCGTTACACTGGACTTGACATAGCAGACATTGACATTTGTACATGATGCAGTTACACACTCACTTGTGGGCATTGATTCTCAAGGAGACTTCCAGTTGATTACTGGGAAGCAATTTATTCGCAGCCTGCCGAAGGCTCATTGTGCTGCCTTATTATGTGTTCAACGGGCGAGTACCAGTTCCTCCAGTTTCTACACCAGCAACTGTTCCTCAGGTGATTCTGACTTATTACATCAGTATGCTTTTGTCTTTTCAGAACCTACGACGCTACCACCATTACGTGACGTGAACCATCATATTCACTTGCGTCCTGGTTCTTGCTCCTCCTTCCCGTCCCCCTTATCGTATGTCTCGATCTGAGCGTGATGAGCTTGAGCTCCATATTACTGCCTTGTTAGATCAGGGTCTCATTGTTCCTAGTCACAGCCCTTTTGGTGCTCTTGTTCTCCTTATTAATAAGAAAGATGGTACCAAATGCCTTTGTATTGATTATCGTGCTTTAAATAAGTTGACTATTTGTAATCAGTACCTATTCCACACATGGATGACCTCTTTGACCAGCTCGGTACCTCTAAAATCTTTTCCAAGATAGACCTTCGTTCT
>CM055097.1:72669209-72820711 GCA_029204225.1 Diphasiastrum complanatum
TATGATTTTGATTTCTTATAGCATTTCTTGCCAAAAGCAGCATACAATTCGAGGACTAATTGTAAATACAAGAAGTAAACAAGCGAGAAACCAAAAACAAATTTCCTAAGAGAATTAAATATGAGCAACATGTCACAACGATAAAATGTTGAGAGTTTTTCTTATACGTAATTCTTTTTCCTGTATCCATAAAATGTTGTGAGTTGCGAAGCATATAACATTCCACAGCAGTCCATTCATTGATGAGCAAGAATGAGGGCTCCTCCAAACACAAAAAGTATGCACGGAAGACACACCAAAACCCTATCAAACAACTGTGATGCTGTTTCAACTTCCTTAAAAACCTCCTCACCAAAACACAGACGGGATGATGCAACAGACCTACCAGCAAACAGACAAGGCGGTTCAGCCAGCTTCGAGTACAATATATCCTCCAGCCGCAGCTTTCATGGATCCTGGAGGATCGGATCCATGACCGTCTCTCTTCGATACTGTGTGTCTTCTATAGCAGAATTAGTGTGAAAGAAGGCAGGTGACAATAAAAATGTGTGTAGTTGCGGCGCACACAAATGCAAGGAGAGAATGTGCCTTAATTGAGTATATTCATTCTTTTCCTTTTGTGAGAGACATTGGGAAAACACCTAATGCATTTATTCATAAGAAAAATAGTAGGTACATTTGATGAAAAAGATATATACACCCCACAAGGGAAAGTTTAAATGAAAGTAAGATTAAACCAAAGCAAAGCTTGCAGTAAAGTTAAGACTAATATAGATCTTGGCATTAAAATAAAAGTGCATAAACTATGATGATGTCAGGGGAGTCTGCCAACTGACTGCAGCAGATCAGAAAAGTGAAGAGGTGGTGAGTCGGCTAATGAAGAGAGATGATATGTAGTAGACCCAGCCATCGTCGCCCGTTGCAAAATGATAGGGCCTGAGCACGTTGCAGGGCAATGGAAATACGTTGTTGAAAGAAGCCACGAGAATAGAACCAGGAATACCTTGAAGCTCTGCCGCCTGATGAGAACACATGCGAAGAAAATCCTCAAAGCGTCGATGCAAGGTGCCATAAGTCTCAATTGCCAGGGGAAGGAAAGCATCAATGGGGTGCCTGTCAGAGTAGTTTTTTTTCCTTCTCTTGAGCTGTCACACCTGCCACTTTTCCTAGTGTGAAAGCAGAGTGAGCAATAGGTCACCACACGTGAGATCAACGACAACATCTGCCAAAGTACGAATCCATCCCCGAGAGAGACAATGTCGACCCGCCTGCGGGAAGAGTGGGACGCGGAAGAAGGAAGGACATGAGACTACTCTCTGAGGACATTGAATCCTCCATCTCTGGCTATAGCGGCCATTGCATCTCTAACAACATCATGCGTAGTTGTGTGCTCACTCCCAGAAGGATAGCGGAGGAGGTGGATAGCAAGAGCATCAATAAGGTGACCACAAACACACCTGGAGAGACTCAAGACCGAAGGATGAGGTAGCCCAAGCGAAGACGAAGAGCAGTGGTAAAGACAACTGAAAGGAAGGAATAACATGCTGAGTTGACAGCCAAGCCCCCGCACCAGGACCCGCATAAGAAAGAAGTCGAGCTCAATGCAACGCTGAAGGAGCCTTACAGAGCATGCTGAAAAGGGTTTGCTTATGCATGCGCTCCAAGAGGGTCTCTTGCAGGTGATCAGAGCTGAAAGTGAGGAGTTGCTCAAAAGGAGGAAGACAAACTTGGGCAAAGAGGGGGAGGAGCTCTCGCACAGCAATGAGGAGGTGCTGGAAAGGCAGAGAACCGCTATCCACATGAGCAATGCAATCCGCCAAGAGAGGGCGAAAGCCCGAGAGGAACTGAGAAGACAAAGTAGGGGCCACGAGAGCCCAGCTTCCAAAAAAAGCTACAGTGTAGAAGAAACTGTAAAGAGAAGACCCACACCTCCACAAGAAATGGGTAATCGAGCATGGTTCCGAACTGAAAGGGTCTCCACACCATCCAAAGAATCTGGGCCCAAAAGACGGCCAAAAACATCCATAATAGAGTTGTCAAAGGAAGAGAGAAGATGCAAAAGTTCCTAGTAGGGGGGAAAGTCTGCAGCAGATAAGAAGGACGTTGGATAAAGCAAGACGTTTAGATGCCAAACGCGACCTGAGTGTTGCCCCAACCGGGAAAGCATATCTGAATGAGCAACATCCTCCTAGAAAGCCCTCACCAAGAAAAGCAGAGCAGAAGGAAGTAGACCCAAAAAAAACACCCAGAATGCGAATGTCATTCGAAGGGGCAAGGAAACCTTGAGGAGAAACAAAGTTCAGGGGAAGTGCTAGAGACCACACTAAACCACTTGCGAGGTTGAATGAACAAACCAAGAGAAGTCAGCTGCTCAGAGAAATAATGAAATGTGAGGAGCATCGTAGGAGCAGGACCAACAATATGAGTGTCATCAGCAACCGAAGGAAATAAGCAGGAGGAAAAGGCCTCTGTAGAAGCTCGAAGTGCATGGAAATGAGCCAGAGTGAAAAGAGGACCACCCAAAGGATCAACTTGACATGATGTCAAAGGAGGAAGGCAATTATCCCATCTGGTTGCCACTGTTGCCAAGAGAGTTAGATCTTTCGCAAATAGTGCCGATTGTCGAACCGTCAGATCAAGAGAGTGAACATACTCTCTCTGATACGCTTGCAAAGCCCGGTGGAAATGCACTAAAATTGTCCAGCTGTAGGGCTGATGGATGATTGGCCAATTGGGCATATGGATGGTGATTTTGTCCATAACCAATCCCAAATCTTTCCATTTATTTCTTCGCGACATTGGCACATAATAAGGATCTACCCGCAATTGGCAAGGGTTGGTGACGTAACTCCTAATTGATTCCGGAGTTTTCTCAAAAATGGTAATTCTCCATGTCGGCTGCTTTTCCAATATAGGTATTTTTGTCCAATTCTTTGCCGGCCTCTATCTCGGAGGCCTTAAACTTCAGAACCCAACCCTCATGCGAGGACTCATGCGGATGTTGCAATAAGAAACTCTGGATCTGGTCCTCGACGCTGATGGGTCTTCTGAATAGTGGTGTGGTCCTTGATAAGGATGGACCCGCTTGCACTGCCAGTAAAATTGGCGGTTGTTCTGGTATATCTGAGCTCTCCCCTGGTCCATGCCTGAATCTAACCTTGTATCCATTTGTACTTCTTCTTGGCGCATAGGGGAGAATTGCAGCATGACAGGTACTTGGATTTGTGGTCCGGCTTCCAATACCTGAGCGGTTGCTTTTTCATAGGCGGTGATGGTTTCTTTATCCTTTGCCAACTTGGTTGAAGCTGCTCCTTTGAACCTGTCAAAGCGGCCTTGGAATTCCTGAAGAGCCACTTTGTACGTTTCCACTTTCTTAAACAAATACGCGATCTTCGTCGGTGTGACCGGATGATCTGGTATTTGCGTCTGAAGATATGCATTACACTCAAGGGCGGTCGCATTCAATTCACCTTGGAGACACGTGTGATCCTGCTCCGCCATCTGCAATTGACCCTTCAGTAGTTGCACCTGATGTTTTGCATCCTGCACGGCCTTATCCACCTGATTCTGTACGGTTGTCAGGGTGTTTTGCAAGGAGCTGACGTTTTCTTCCAAGCGATCAGCCTGTTGCTGGGCCAGCTTCTTTCCAGCTTCAGACTTGTCTTCGTGCTGCTAGGCAATTTTTAACTCTCGATCTAACTGGACAATCTTCTGGCTGATGAGCGTGTTTTCTGATCTCATATCTAAAATTTTCTGTTCCATTTCTTTTTTTTCTCCAGCATAGACTGGATCACTTGCGCAAGGCTTGAGACCAAACCGAGAGCATCACTAGAATCTAATGCCATGGAGGCAGCGGCAGCATGAGGACCTAATGGTACTGTCCTCGGTTGGCATGGAATAGGTGCTAGTACTTCTTCTTCTTAAAAAATGTCTTCGTCCTCCCTCAGCCATGGTGGCATCGAACTACTTTGGTGATTTCACAGTTTTGTCGACCCGAAGTGCGGCTGGGCTATCTTCAGTGTGAGGTTGCTGGCTTACATCTTCAACACCGACAGTAGTGTCATGGATTTGTCCAAATCCTCTTCCAGGGGATTAGAGTTCAAAGGGCGCAGGGCTCTGGGGCATTTCAAAAAATTTGGCAGCCCCAAGGGGGTTGGAATCATCGAACATATCCATGAAAAATTGCGTGTTTGGTGAAGTAGCTTCAGTGTGCGGGGGTGAGGCAGCCTTGGCAGCTGTGATGGGAATGGTAGCCCCAATGGTCACATATTGTCCTTGTGTAAAAGCAGAGGCAAGGGAAGCACCAGAGGCGGGGAGAATAGGAAGTTCAGTGCGAACAACAGCAGGGGGCGGTAGCGCTGCTGACGATGTATGCCTAGTGCGACGTCGTGACGTGGAAGGCAAGTCAGGAATGACGATCTCGCTGCGTGGATGACGAAGACTATGGAAACTCGAGACCTGGTGAGATGACTCGGTCGGTGCTTCTTTATAGACTGAAAGCACAGAATCCAGGTGGAAGCCAGGGATTTTGTTTTCTAGGTGAGAGGCGGCTAGAAGAGACAACAAAGAGCCAACAACGAACTGCTGCTTAGTATTGGCCTTAATAGCTCATTTAAACTCACCAGAAACTGTCTTGAACCAATTATATGGTTCAAGAGGGGCTTTGGACAACTTGGTATAGGATTCAACTATCCTATGGAGGAGTTGTGAAGTGATGCGATCTTTTCTGAGGTTGCCAACCATTAAGAAGTTGTTCAGTAGCTGGGCAGCAGCGTGGATGGAAGGCTCAGTGATGGCTTCAAGGAGGTATCCGTCATTGGTCTAGTGCAGATCATTGGTGAGGTCAATATAAGGCTTGATGGCCTATTTGGCCTACTTATAATTGGGTGAGGCTTGTGTTCCAAACGCTATGCCTATGGCTGCAAGGGCAGCCTCAGTGACGCGCACCTTGTGTGTTGCTCCCTAAAAGGTGATATAAAATTTGGATTTCTCTTTCTTCCATGTACTGAAGGCAAGAGTGATGAAATCCATGTTGATTCTACCAGAAAAGGCTCTCTCATGAATACCCATTGCAGTGAGCAGAGGCTCCGCAAGGGTCATCCACTGAGTGACCATATTTGTGCTAGGAAGGATCATGATGTCCGTTGCAGATGGGACACCACAATGGATAGTATAACGTGGAGACTGAGAAGTATCGGTAGAAGACACGATGAGCAGAAAGGAAATGTAAGACGCGCGAAAGTATATCAAAAAGCAGTTCAAAAACTTTGGAAGGCTTTGGTTGCGGGAAAAATTCGCAAGAGCTTCGCTAGCACAAGTGAGGAATGAATCGAATTCAGCCAACTTATAGGTGAATTTGGTGGGTCCATTACACTGAATACTAGTTTGGCTGATCAGTTCTGAACAAAAATTTGCAAGCATGTACAATACTGTGAAATTAGGCTATAAAAATCTCGACGAAGGTTTCTGGAGATCTGAACCTATCAGGCGAACGTTTTCCAAGGCTAGCGAAAGATGAACCTTTGCCCAGGAGGGTCCTTCGCCCAAGTACTGTCATAAATGCATTTTTGCACAATATGAACCTATGGACAACCTAATTTTGACATTTTAAGATCATCTAGCAGGTCGACGAAGGTTCATAATGAGGTTAAGGTGCTCGGCGAAGGTTCCTAAAATGGCATATTATTGATCCTTCGCCTGACTCAAAAACTAAAATATTCCTGGACAGGAACCTTCGCCCAACTCAAATTAGATAAATCTAGAGTGGATCTACAATTTGAGAGCTCAACAAAGGTTTCTAGTACTGTATTGGCCAAATCTGACCAAAACAGTGATTTTCTAAGTCATTTTTCATAAAAAAAATACTGTCCTTCCTTTCCCTATGCTGATGACTTTTCTGACTTTTGCTCATCAGTCTTTTCTCAATTTTTTTTTTACTGTCTTTTTCACCAAAAAAAAAAAAAACTGAACAATCAAATATTGAAAACAACAAATAAAATTAAAAAACTCTTGAGATAAGACTTGTTGATCTGGCGGAGCCGGCTGCCAGAACTTGCGTAATCGACTGCCATTCACTGGAGTATTAAATCGTTTTCCATCCAAGTGCTCAAGAATTACTACCTACACAATAGTTCAAGATTTTCTTCACTTTATACGGGTCTTCACCGCTAAACTTCAATTCTCTCTTGATCAGCTTGGTTTTGTACATTAATGCGAGATCTCCTACTTTCAGATCCTTTTTGTGCAATCGACGATCGTGCCATGTCTTGCGGCGGGCTTTCTCTACTGCTAATGCATGAACCGTCATCAATCGGGTTTCACATAATTTGTGCAATGCTTCATGACGTAGTTGTAAAGACTTATTATCATTTAATCGTTCCGTTGTTGCTATGCATAAAGACGGGATTAAAAATTCAATCGACATAACAACATCTTGATTATAAACCAGTTGAAAAGGTGTTTGATTTGTACTATTTTTGTAAGCGATTCTGAATGCCCATAACGCTGCATACAGTTTATGCTCCCAATCAGACCGACTCGCTTCAACTGTCTTTGTCATAATGGTGCAGAGAATCTTATTGGAAGATTCAGCCTGGCCAAATTTTATTCAGACATGTGATGTTTTCCAGTGAGCACGACGCCCTACTCGACAAAATTATAAACCCTTGCATCCGGTTTTATCGCAAGCACCGTTTGAAAAATGGGGACTGGATTATATTGGTCCTATTCATCCTGTTGCGCAAGGATCTCAGGCCTGATATATTATCGTAGCAACTGACTATATGACCAAGTGGGTTGAAGCCAAAGCTGTCAAAGTTGTTGATGCAAAATCTACGGCCACGTTTTTGTATGAAATATTATAATCAGATTTGAATGTCCGATTGAGATTGTCAGTGACCGAGGTACACACTTTGTTTACAATAAAGTGTTTTTAGGAAGATTTTTTTGTTATACACAGATTTAGCACTCCTTGTCCTTATGAAGCGTAGGCCACCAACAACCTGATTGCAAAAGTTTGCGAACAGTAATATCAGTAGAGAAGTGTCCTCCGCCCATGCCATTATGTGAAAACATGATTAAATCGGGTACTTCATGCGGTAAAACACATCTTCGTAGAATATTGTCTGATCCACGACGACACAATTGTCCTGCAATCAATTGATAAGGTTGAGCCTTATGAATCAATTGTCTCTTCTGTACTTTTGTCAAGGAGTCATTCGATTGTCCTAGCATCAGGTACTCAACAATATCCGCTGCCCACTCAGGTACTGCTTCAACATAGAATAATGCAGCATCTGGTAGTTCATCATCCACTTCAGTGTTAACTGGTGCAGATTCAATGCGCGAAACGTGATCGGCTAGATAATGTTGCTTCCCCTTTCGAACCACAATTTGAAAGTCAAATTCAGTCAATAACAATAACCATCTTGCAATACGTCCAATATTGCATGTCTTGTTTACCAAGTAAAGTAACAGCTGGTGATCCGTATAAAATGCAACGTGCGTTTCCATGAGGTAGTGACGAAATTTTCGAACAAAAAAAATCATGGCTAACGCTTCACGTTCTGTTGTTGAATAATTCTTCTCTGGATCTATAAGCTGTCTACTTGCAAATCGTATAGGATAATCCTTTTTATAATCACTTGGCTGCGTCAAAACTGATCCAATGGTTTATTTTGAGGCATCCATATAAACATGGAATTCTATCATCCAATATGGAGAACATAGTATTGGTGCTGAAGTTAATGTTTTTTTTAATTTTTCAAAGGCTTTTAATGCCTGTCCAAATAGGAACAATAGTCAGTTTGTATAGGTCGTGCTAAATGTGCAAAGAAGATAATAAAAATTCGATAGTAATTCGCATGACCCATAAACACATAATATCAACAAATTGTTGTTGGCGGTGGCAATTCCACAATAATCTTGATCTTGGAATAATTTGTGGCAATACCATGTCTTGATATCACATGTCCAAGCACAACTCCGTGGGAAACCCATATCTGGCATTTTTCTAGATTTAGAGAAATATGATATTTGCAGCATCTTTCAAATACTTTTTCCAATCGATCCAGGTGGTCTGCATCTGTACTATGAACTCCCAAGTCATCCAAGTATATATCATTCAATGGTATAGAATCAGCAGGTACTGGATCTGCTACTGGTTCTTTCTGCTTTTGTGCTCTGGTGACCACCATCAAGGGTACACTTGATTTATTCTGAGCTGCTGGTCTTCGCTTGATTGTTATCAAATTTACACGAGCTGTAGCTGGTGGTGGCTTCGGTCTTGCTGGATAGTCTTTGTTTGCGGGGAAAAAGACCCATTTTTCAAGTTATTTTTGGCGAAAAATCATCGCCACGCGCTATTACGCCAATGCGGAACTGCTTAAAACTGACGCGTAAATGGCCCACTATGGCCGGTTGCACTTTTATTGAAACTTTGTCTATTTATTAATTTACGTTGGACTTAAATTTATTTAAGAGGCCTATACCCCTAGTTTCCAGGGTTTGTCGGGGCTAGGAGTGCCAGTTCGTTTTGAAAACCAATTAAATGGCAGTTTTATTCACCGTAAGCCACTTTAGTGATTTAAAAGCGAATTTGGGGCCCTGCCCTTAAGTTTGGGCCGAACCGCCAAGAAAGCCCCTATTGATGCCCATTCATGAAGAGGTGCACCTCTTTGGCCCTCAGCCCTCTCTAGCATTAGAAGGGGCCATCCTCTACATAGCATTCAGCCATTGTCATTTTGAGAGAGAGAGAGAGAGAGAGAGAGACTAGGTGCAAAAAAAGAGTTTGTGGAGGAGGAAAGAGGGAAGGAGAAGAAGCAAGGGTGTTTGATCCCTCCTTGGTGCCTCCCATTTCTGTGGCTCTTACTCTACTCTCAGTCTTTCTCATTTTGTTGTTCATCATTATACACTGCTCACTTTGGAAGTGAGGGGAAAAGAAGAAGAGGCTGATTTGCCTGGTGACTTTCATTCTAACTTCTTTGTTGGATATTTACTGCAAACTGCTTATATTTCATTGCTATTGATTCACTGCTTTGATCTCTAACATTGTGTTATCACCATTTCTTTTGTTAAATCAAATTTGGTGTTATCTTTTGCTACCTCTAGTATTGTGGTTGTAGGTGTAAAGCTTTGAAAGCCATTTGCTGCCTCTAACCTTGTGTTGGTGCAGGCTGTGGACTCATGAGAGGCTGTGATGCCTTTTTACTCTATATTTTTTAAGTATCATTTCCTTGTAACGTCAATTGTAATGTGTTGTTCATTCAAGCTTTGAAGTTCATGTGAATATCTTATTATTTGTCACTATACAAGAAGGCAGTCTTTGTCTTGTTTATTGCTGATCACTAAGGCTTTCAAAGCTTTGTCAGTAGTTTTGAGAAAAGCCCAACGAACTAAGTCTGCTCACTGCTAGTTTTTTTTTGAGATGTTATTGATCTGTCTGTGATCCAATACCCCGTGGGTTTGTCAAAAGCAAACTAAACACCTCTAGTTTTGCTGATGATTTCACTCCAAAAGGTGACTGACGCATAAATGCTTGTATAGTAAAGTGCGCCTGATGATTTGTGTTGGCTATTCCCACGAGATTTAGATAGTGGCTAAATGCCCTTGCCAAAGGAACGGCCCATTCCCTGTTTGCGATCCCATTCTAATTGCCTGTGGCTCATTTTGGCTAATTTCTTCACCTGTCCGTTGGCTGCCACCTTGCAGACTCTCCGGCACCTGCTAATCTGCACCCTACTGGCAGATCTGCTCAAGCGCTCTAAACCAGGCCGCAGCCACTACCTCTGTCTGCGGGTCTGTCTTGTGTGCACCATGAGCCTACCTGTGATCTGTTGCTGATCGTTGCCTTCCCAACCTGTATCAGACCCTCGCTGCCCTGCCATCTACCTATCCTTGTTGTGCCCCCGGTCTCCTGTCTCCGGCTCATTCAAAAGCCTGCTTGTCCCATCTGCAGCCTGCGCCCAATCTCTGTCCACGGACTGCTCCCTACCTTCCTGATCTGCGGTCCTCTCTAATTGCCCTTGCTCTATCCACGACCTGCTGCCTTCCTGACCTCTCCCTTATCTCCATTTCCTATACCTTCTTACCTGCGAATCTACGACCTCCAGACCTGCGACCCTGTTTGCGTGGGTTTTCCCATCTGCCCAGCCTGTGGCCTTCTTCCAGCTCGCTCTCCTCCTCCACCTGCCCACGACCCTACTTTGGTCATTTCCCTTCCCTAGATCTGTGTGAAAGGAATAAGATCATTTAATTGGCCTACTTCAGCCTTTAGCTTTGCTTCTAATCCTTTCTCCATTCTACGGGCACCCTGTCCAATGTTTGTGTGGAATGAAAAACTCGCTAGTTTGTGTTATTTGCTTATACATAGTGTTTACCTGTGATTGCCATTCTTTAACAAACCCTAAGTCATAAATGGTGAGATTCTAAGGTGCGTTTCTCATATTGACTCCATAGCCCAATTGTTGATAGGAGTTGGTTTGACCGTTTGCTGCATCCAAAGGGGAGTGTAGAGTCTATAGTACCTTCTATCTAGCTTGTCTATCACTGCTCGGAGTGTGCCTTATCACATTTTGGCTCTACGATATTTGAGAAAGACTTCAGCTCATGGCTTTGGAGATCTTCGTGACTCCGAACTTGTGAAACTTTATACTAGCCTCATGTCTAATTGCAGACCATATCACCATCAGTAACAAATATTCTTGAAGCCTATGCAAATGGTTTAGATGAAGATTAGGAGCTCATTCAAAATCTAACCCTGTTTTACCTCACTCGTTAAGTGAATTTCAACCTATATACGAGTCATGCTTGTACGTCTCATCAGTATCTCAAAAGCCAGAGCTTACACGCGTGATCTCTTGTCCATTTCAAAGTTCCTTAGGCTATCTGAAAATTGTCGGTAGACCGTTAGGAATTTGCCTTGTCGATTGCCATTGAAAGTGCTGGTGGTCATGAACGTCTTATTTCCGACTCCATACCCAATGGAGCTTGAGCTGTAATTGTGGTATAGACCGACTTCCATTAGAATTTCCTTAGATTGGCAGTCTATTTGGGGGTCGTTTTATAACCCTTCAATCTTTATAGCAATGCCCATAACTGCAGTCACGACAGAATGATACAAATTTCTCTTTATTTGGACATTCTGCAACTCTGTGATTTTCTCCACATGCAAAGCATCCAAGTGGTGCTCTGGTCCAATTTCTAGAGGCTTGTTGTTGAGCGGCAGCATAAATAGCGTACTGTTATGAAGATCCTCCTGAAGATCCTCCCTCTTGCAACTCAGATTCGCACTCAGATCTGAGGCGTTTCACCCGTTCAATGTAATCTCGAACCATTTGCCGCTTTCCTATTTTAATTTTACTTAAAAGTAGAAAACGGTCTTCCATAAACTTCCGTAGTTTGAACTATGTGATAAGGGCTCGTTTAACAACCTCCCAATCTGTACGCTCAGTTTCATCTTGATTATAGTACCAATCTTGTGCTGCGCCTGTTAAAGCCATAGGAAACAGCTTAAGTTTATCTTGAGTATAAATCTCGCCATAGACTTCACAGGATTCAGCATAGATCTGAAGAAAACTAACTAGATCTGTTAATCCATTATATTTGGGTAGATCCAAACGGGGTGCTCTTCTAACAATAATAGGATCGACTTCCTGAGGAGCACCTCCAGGGGCAGGCTGTGAGGATGAAGACGATGCGTCTGGGTCCATTCGGACCGACTTCAAAGAGTCCAGCACTTTCTTTTTTCCTTTTCTACCCATGTAGTTCGGTTCATCCTTTTTGTCTTTCTTACGAACTGTGTGAACTTGAAGTAAAGGTCTCCTAAATTCTAAAGTCATGACTTAAACATTTGTCTTAAAAAGAAACAAATCAACAAAACATTGTTGAATAAATCCGAAAAGAACTCAAAGCTTAATGAAGTAAATCATCATTCAATCACAAAAGCATTCATTCATGAGACTTGCTGAGGGGTCAAGATGGGGACCCCTCCCATCTGAAGGATTTTTTTTCTTTTAGATTATGCAAGATCAAATGGCCCAAGGACAAATACATATACAGTGGTTTGGGAGAATGGATTCTTGAATCTTTACATCAATCAAATGTTAACAAATTTTGGATCTTAAAGAATCTCATACAAAGAAAAGTGGTTTCTTATGACATGCAAAAGCTTAATGATCAAAAATGGAGCATGCATAGGCATTCGACATTAGATGGCATGACATGCATGAATCAAATTTGACATGCAAGCTTCAGATCTGACATGCAAGCTTCAAATCCAACATGCAAAGTCATTAGGCTAGGGATGGTATGACATGCAAGCTCTAGTTCCGACATGCAAGCTTCAAATCATACATGCAAGGCCTTCAGGCTATGGATGGTGTGACATGCATGGCCATTAGGTTATGGATGGTGTGACATGCATGGCCATCTAGGCTATGGATGGTGAGTAGGTTTTAGAGAGAGAGAGAGAGAGAGATGAAAGAGGTAAGAGAAAGTGAGTGTGTGTGTGTGTGTGTGTGTGTGTGTGGTTCCAAAATGGTTCCAATCCAAGCTTGATAGATCCTCCTTATGCAAAAGTGTATCTTTTTTAGGAAGAATTTGTTTTTTTTTCCTTTTATGAGAAGTGAGTTTTCTTGTAGGGTTCTAAAGACAATATCTAGATGTCTTTTATGTTCTTCTTCATTTGCATTGAAGATTGAGATATCATCAAAGCATGTTCTTACAAAATGTCTATGGGGTCGAAAGACTCGTTCCATCAGTCTATTGAATGTTGCGAGAGCATTAGTAAGACCAAATGGTACCACTAAAAATTCAGAAAGGCCAGAGTTAGTCCTGAAAGCAGTTTTATGGACATCTTCAGATGCTACTCAGATTTGGTGGTATCCACTTGTCAAATCAATTCTACTAAAGATACAAGATCTATTTATCCTATCCATAATGTCACTATTCTTGGAATAGGAAAACAGTTCTTAACTATAATCTTGTTTAGAGCAGGATAGTCCACACACATCCTAAAACCCCCATCTTTCTTTTGTACCAAAAGTACAAGAGAGCAATGGGGGGAGTTATTGGGTTTTATCAGGCCTTTCTCTAACAAGTCATTTATTTGCTTAGAAATTTTTTCTTCTTGAGAATGGCTTACCCTATAGGGAGGTCTATTGGGTATGGAACTTCCAGGAATAATGTCTATCGTATGATCTTCAAGTCTTTCAGAGGGTAAGGACTTTGGTAGCTCATCAGAAAAACAAGAAGAATACTTTAATAAAAAGTCTTTTATATTATTGTCCAAAGAATGTGCATTTCCATCAACATCATCATCCATACTTTGAACAAACAACAAGTAAGAAAATACCGCTTTCTTTAGTACTTTTGATACTTGAATATGGCTTATCAAAGGAATTGTTTTGTCACTCTGTCCTGCATGCAGACTAACGTCTTTACCTTTGTGCTTCCATGAAATCAAATGCTTATTGTAGTCCATCAGAGGATTGTGCATTTTGTGCCAAGGCATGCCTAAGATTACATCTACTCCCTGCAAAGGACCTACCATGAATTCTATAGGTTCATAATAGTCGGAGATTTGGAGCTTGAATTTTCCAATTACAGGGTAAATGTTTGCATCACCATCAATAAAAGCACCTTTAGCCTTAAGCATAGATTGGGTAATTGCTATTTTGTATTGTGCTTCAGTGTAATATAGCAGCAACTTGCTTTTATCTGTGTACAATGTAGATGAATGCTTGTTGTGATTGAATGCACTTTCATTGCTATTTGATCGCGCTTGTTTACTCACTCTAATCAGAACACGGACGTCTATGACTCCTCAGTTTCTAATCAGACGATGGCTGTCTTTGACGCCTGAGGAACTCACATTATCATACTGCTCTTCCATTTATTTCAAAACTATACTTCACATTGAATCTGATTTTAGTAGCACCACACACAAACCATCTCTAATCTCTTCGGTGGATTGTACTCTTATTTTAGAGTATGAATTAATTTTTAAGATCCTGTTGGACAATTAGAACACTTAAAGCTGTGATTACATTTGGCATAAACCTTCTATTAAACTGTTTTTGCACCTAGCAGCCGATTAGAACGGGAGAGCTATTCTGCAATATTGCTGCTCTCTTCTCCGTTCGTGTTCTTCTATCTCCCTTGCCCCATCAGCAATGGCAAGAGTGGTGATGGTGGGAGTGATGGAACGTGATAGCAGTAGAGACATGAGAAGTAACTATAGGGCGGATAAGACTATGTACAAAGGACACGATCTGAATTATGGGGAAGCAGTGGATAGGGTTGGTGTGTGTTGGGCTGATGTGTGCTATCAGAGCCATCGGAACTCTGATACCATTTCAAAAAATTGGAACGAGCGCAGCGGAAAGAAGAATTTGATGAATTTAGAGATTTTAATGCATGGTGGTAGCGGAAGCAATGAGACAACCAGACAAATCAATCAGATTGCCAAACAGAACATAAAAAAGCATTGTAGTATTGACACGAATCTGAACGCAGAACTAAACAGTGTTGTAATCAGATTAAGTATAACGAAATATACAAGTCAACAATGTAGGTGAGCACAAAACAATAGCGGACGTAACCATGTGCTTCACAAGGCTAATTACAATCTGTAAAGGTTATGAACCTATTACTGACAATCTATCTGAAAGAAAGAATTAATGCGTGAAATCATCTACAATGTCTGTCTCTCTCATGTTACAAATCATGAATGAATTGTGTGAGTCATTGGTGTGAGGGAGCATTTCATTGTAGTAAATGGGTCATGTACAGTGTTTAAGAATGTCGTTGCTCATGCATGAATCGTTCTAACAGTGGCTAGAGCTACTTGTGATCAGTGGACACAATCACTCAGAAAGAGAACTACTTAACAATCACAAATGCAAGAGATTAAGCAAGTGACTGAGGTGTCATAGATCACCATGCACTGAGCTGAAACAAGACAGAAAGAATGGCATTTTTGCAGAAATGAATGGCACAATAACTTATGTACATCAAATAATTGGATGGACAATACATTTGTACATAGCTGCAATATGGTTGTGTGAATCACTGACATAGAAACACCAGCTACTGTAAATCACTAATATAGAAATGTCAGCTACTGTTAACTATTATAGAAAAACAATGTGAATCCGTAGCAGTATGTCACATTGTAGAATACTGCAAAATAATTTGTGATGGAAAGCGGAAACATCACAACAATAATACTACATGAATCGTTGACATAGAAATGTCATATGGTATTGCCTGCTGCAGAAAGAACGTGAATGCTGAGCAGGTCCACCTCTACTTTTCCTTCAATCGCTCATTTACTTATATAACAGCTAGAAGATCTTGTGCTATCTTAACTTTACAATTAAAGATAGTTAACAACTGCTAAATTGATCAATAGACCGGTATATGATTGGAGCGTGAAGATGTAATGGTCTGTACTTGGGATCCCTTGTAAATTTTTATACGGTCGTCGCAACACTACCTTCGCAATTGTCGCCTGTGTGGAATCCTGTGTAAAAATGCACTGTCGCATTTTTCACCTTTTTCGCCTGTAAGGAATTGCATGTAAAAATGCAGAGTCACATTTTCGTCTGTCAGGAATTGCATGTAAAAATGCAGTGTCACATTTTTCGGTTGTCAGGAATTGCATGTAAAAATGCAGTGTCGCGTTTTTGGTCTGTCAGGAATTACATGTAAAAATGCAGAGTCACATTTTCGCTTTTCTTGCCTGTCAGAAAATGCATGTAAAAATGTAGTGTCGCATTTTTTGGCTGTCAGAATTTGTGAGCAAAAATGCAGACTGTTTTTCCAACAGATCTATAGGAATGGTAATGAACAAATCCTCATTACCAGTTGAATTTAAGAGAAATTCCAACACTCCCCCTTAATGTGGATATGTACTGCAGAAAAGATAGAAAAAATTGTGTTGACAAACTGTATGCTGAAAAATATAGTTTGCTTCCCCCCCTCAGGATTGATTCAGGAGTGTAGAGCTTCAGCATTAAACAATCCCAACAAAGAATCCTAGCTGCTCCACGAGTTTTGCAACCTGTTGTTGAAAGTAGAATAAGTTATCCTGGTTTGATAATCTTTGTGTGATGGTAGAAAAAAAATCTAGCATGAAACCTCTTTCTTTTTTATCTTTATGGGAATGAAACCCATTGTTGAGGAATGTAAGATCAAAAGGTCTTCAAGAACTAGTCCTGTCATATCAAAGATGTAATTGAGGAATAAAATCTCTTTGATTATGATCTTTATGGAAATGAAAACTCTTTGCTTCGACGACGTTGATACAATCACCTTGATAACTTCCTGTTGTTTGCAAAGAATCTTGGATAGTAGAAAAATCGATATTGACAGCTTAAGATAGTGTCTCAAAACATAGAATCTTTTCACACATACTGTGAACTCATTTCAAGTCGATTATTAGATCTTGAAAGATCTGAAATAATGACAAATCTATTGCACACAGTAGATTCAAGATAGCATGGTAGGTTCATAACCTACTCTAATACTATGTCGGAGCCATTGGAGCTCTAATACCATGTCGAAAAATTGGATTGAGCGAAGTGAAAAAGAAGAACATGATGATTTTAGAGCTTTTAATGCATGGTGGTAGCGAAAGCGATGAGCAAACAACCAAACAAATCAATCAGATTCCCAGATGGAACATAGAAAAGCATTGCAGTATTGACATGAATCTGAACGCAGAACCAAACAGTGTTGTAATCAAATTATGTATAACAAAATATACAAGTCAATAATGTAGGTGAGCACAAAACAATAGCGGACGTAACCGCGTGCTTCACAAGGCTAATCACAATCTGTAAAGGTTATGAACATATTAGTACTGACAATCAATCTGAAAGAAAGAATCAATGCATGAAATCATCTACAATGTTTGTCTCTCTCATGTTACGAATCATGAATGAACTGTGTGAGTCATTGGTGTGAGGGAGTATTTCATTGCAGTGAATGGGTCATGTACAGTGTGTGTTTAAGATTGTCGTTGCTTGTATATGAATCGTTCTAACGGTGGCTAGAACTACTTGTGATCAGTGGACACAATCACTCAGAAAGAGAGCTACTTAACAGTCACAAATGCAAGAGATTAAGCAAGTGACTGAGGTGTCATAGATCACCATGCATTGAGCTGAAACAAGACAAAAACAATGGCATTTTTGCAATAACAGAAATGAATGGCACAATAAATTATGTACATCAAATAATTGATACATTTGTACATAGCTGCAATATGGTTGTGTGAATCACTGACATAGAAACGCCAGCTACTATAAATCACTAACATAGAAATGTCAGCTAATGTTAACTACTACAGAAAAACAACGTGAATCCGTAGCATTGTGCCACATTGTAGAATACTGCAAAATAATCAATGATGAAAGCCGGAAACATCACAACAATAATACTACATGAATCACTAACATAGAAATGTCAGCTGCTATTGTCTACTGTAGAAAGAACGTGAACACTAAGCAGGTCTGCCTCTACCTTTCCTTCAATCGCTCATTTACTTATATAACAGCTGAAAGATCTTGTGCTATCTTAATTTTACAATTACAAGATAGTTAATAGCTGCTAAACTTGAATGAATCAAAAGTTTGTCTTTTGTTCAAAAGTTTGTATGGACTGAAACAGGCACCAAGGTCTTGGTATGCAAGGCTCAATTCCTATCTCATATCACTCGGATTTTGTCTAAGTGAATATGATCCTTCTCTGTATTATAAGTTTGTAGATAACTTTGTAATTATTCTTCTCATCTATGTAGATGATATCATTCTTTGTGGAAACAATGAGAAGTTAGTTGAAGAAACTAAGCATGCACTTGGTACTGAGTTTAAGATGCAAGACTTAGGAGTTCTTCACTATATTCTAGGCCTTGAAATAGATTTTTGGAAAGGTCATGCATTATAAGCCAAAGTAGATATGCACTTTCCATGCTCAGAAAATTCCATATGGAAAAATGTAAAGGCATAGATACACCTATGGAGCACACTGTAAAATTTCCTATTAAAGATGATGAAAAATCCTTTGAGAACATCACTCTTTATAGGAGTCTTGTTGGCTCACTTATTTTGTTAACAGTGACTAGGCCTGATCTAAGCTTTTGTGTTCATAAGCTAAGTCAACACATGCAGGATCCAAAATTATATCATTGGAAGTTGGCTAAAAGAGTCTTGAGGTATATATCTTCTACCTTGGATTATGGACTATACTAGAAAGGAGAATATCTGACTTTGATTGCTTTTTCAGATTCAGATTTTGTAGGGGACAAGTTGGATAGGAAATCCACAAGTGCTTACACTATATTTCTTGGAGGAAATTTGGTTTCTTGACTATCAAAGAAGTAGGCAACTATTTTCTTATCATCCTGTGAAACTGAATACAAATCTCTTACAACCACAACAAAGGAGGTTTTATGGATAAAAAGGCTACTTTTGGAGCTAAAGTGTTATGCAGATGAAGATTTAGTATATATTGAGAACTTGATATAAGAACCGGCGGTTCTTAATAGAGTAATAACCGGTAGATTGAGAATCGCCAAGATTTATCTTATAAGATATTATTGAGAATCGCCAGGTGTAAATATTTTAAATGTAATCCAATACCCTGAACTGGCGGTTCTTGGTTGAAAATGCTGATTTTTCTACATTGGCAGGATTGTTGGTTTGCTCCTTATTGTAACCATAGATCAGGGACATGGATTGGATCTTGAATGATCTGAAATCCTTCAGATGGTATCAAAGCTATTGTGTTTAAGATTATAAAAGGATCAGCCACATTTAGCAAGGATTTGGAGGAGTTACCAATGCTAGAGCATGCTAGATTGATTTCTACTCAAAAATCTCCATTTTTGCATATGTAGAATTGACCTTTTGTGGGTAAAAACTCAATATAGAGTTATATACTTGATCAATTCCAATTTCACACTTGGTTTACTAGAATTAGATGATTTTTGGTGCATTAGGAAGGTCTCATTGGAGGCTACAAGAAGATATATCAAGTTTTAGAAATTGGATATAGAATTTGAGATATTCAATTTTTTGTGATTTTGTCAAAACCCTAATTTTGATTGGATCTCTAGTTTGTGAGGTTACTGAACTTCATTTGGGTGCGTTTCAATCTTAGTAAGTGGCAAGAATCATTAGATTGAGGATAGATCATAGGTTGATCAAGATTTCACTATTCTATGTGTTAACTTTCTAGTTAGAAGTGCTAGAAGAGATTTGAGAGGTTCGATATCTTTGTGATTTCTTCTTGAGTTCATTTGTTGACATTGAAGAGAGCGCTTTGTGCATTGGAACAAGTTGAAAGAAGAAGATCAGGTCATTGCAACATGGCTACAAGTGGTGGATTCATGTTGGAAGCAATGATAGGCTTACCTCAATCAACTATTCTACTTGGAAGGTGAGGATGGAGTCCTTATTGGAGATGAATGAGTCGATGGAGATTGTTGCAGGTGTGGAGAAGATACCTCAAACACCTCAAGATCAAGTGAAATATGACAAGAGAACAAAGAAATCTCTACACATGAATAAGATTGTAGTGGAAGTTTGGATTGTCTGTAGGATCCTAAGCAAGCGACTACAGATCACCGATCAGAAGAAGATTCAAACAATCGAAAACGACGCGAAGGATGAGATGGAAAAAAATAGAGAGTAATTGTATTTTCGTTTTGTGTTTTGAGTGAGTCATTCAGTGTTTCGCTCATTGGCGGCTTGACGCTCATCTTGGTAGTTGTGTTCTGCTCGTTGGCAGACTTTCATGCACAGCTCTCCTATCTCTCTCACACACATTCCATCACCACCCTCGTTTGTTAATCAAAATGTGTATTTATCTCCACTGTGTGGAATTTACAAAATAGTTAATCAGAGAATTACAAGACAAGTTTATGTTAACGAACTGGTTAGTTATCCTCTGTTGTCATTGTCTCTCAACTGAGTGTCAACTACAAAACTCCACGCTCGTCGAACTGCCATCTGTCATCTTGAATCGTTTTCTTTCGGTTCATCTCTTCCTCCAACGTGTTTTGTTGTTTGGTTGTAGGGACGAAACTTGAACAATTTTCCTTCGGTCTTTGAGGCATTTTGACCTTCAGCTCAATTCGCTTCGCTTCACTTCGACCTTTGAGATCTTTTCGTCCTTGGGAAAGTCTTCATTTTTCGGGATCTCTGTGGCAAAGTTGCAGGAGTTCACCATTTTTGACACTCCCTCTTAAACCTTGCAACTTTGGTGTATGTTTAGTCCCATTGCATTTCTTTGTTTTGTGAAGAGTGGTTTGTCAAGCGGCTTCGTGAGCAGATCTGCAATCATGTCTTCAGATTTTATGTATTGGACTTTCAGCTCTCCTTTCGAGATCAAGTCTCAAACATGATGATACTTCAGAGGTATATGTTTTGTTTTTGAATGGAAAACAGGATCCTGGGACAAATATATGGCACTTTGAGAATCCATCACCATTGTGCATGGTTCTTCTTGTGGAATGCCAATTGTCTCCAACATCATCTGCAACCATACTACTTCGTTCACCACCTTTGAAGCTGCGACATACTCAGCTTCGCATGAGGATTGAGCCACCAAGGTTTGTTTCTTGCATGTCCAGTTGATTGATGTTTCGCACGCTATTGGACACCCTCCTGTTATTGATTTGCTGTCATCTTTGCAGCTTGCCCAGCTTGCATCACTGTAGCGTGTGAGGTTGCTCTTGAGTCGATGACTACGTCGTAGTCTCGCTCTGTATAGCTTGTCAAAGCCTCATCAAATATTGTAAAGGCTTCATCGCTTTTGTCTGCATCCTTTGTCTGCATCCTTTGACGACTCTGCAACATTCGTCCTTTCGGTCTTGTTCTTTCTTTTGGGGTTGAATCTGCACTCATATGCAGAATGTCCCTTCTTCTTGCAATGCATGCAAGGTATTGTTGGGTTGAACCAGCACTTGTTGGCTATATGTTCCATCTTGTGACAGTGATCACAAGCGAAAGTTTGTTGGTTGTCGTTACCTCTGCTCGAAGACTTGGTATTCGTCTTGTCGAATCTGGGTTTGTTTCCATTCTTCCTCTTGAAAAGAGCCTTCTCTTGATCAGTGTTTCCTTCTCCTTCGTCTCTCATCAGTCTTTCATCAATGACAAGACTGATAGCACGCTTGAATGTCATGTCTGGTAAACTCAAAATGAGCATTCTTAGTGGTTGATAGGACACAGGTAGAGAGTTCATGAAGTACATATGGTGTTGGGACCTAGTGTTCCTGTCCCTCTGTAGCGAGTTAAGCAAAGATCGTTCTGATCTTCTCAACATGCTGATTCAACTGGTTGTAATCCCATTGCATAGATTGCAGCTGATTGTGAAAGTGCATCACCGAAGCGACAGTCCTCACTTCGTACTTTTGCTTTAGTCTGCTTCATGGCTACTTTTACAGTATTCAATCTACATGAGTATTTTTTCGTTGATGGACAAAACGATGATTGCCATTGCACACTCATCTTTTCTGATTCATTTAGCTCTCCTTGGATCTCCCTTTGGAGGCTGCACTTCAGATGCCTTCACCCTTCAAAAGTGTTTTGATTTTGAATTTTCATATTATGTAGTTTGCGCCATCAAGATTGATTCATATTCTCGTCTGGATTGTTGTAGCCATATTGTGTTGCCTTAGAGAATCGCGGCTCTGATACCATGTAGCGAAAGTTTGGATTGTCTGCAGGATCCTAAGCAAACGACTACAGATCACAGATCAGAAGAAGATTCAAGCAATCGAAAACGACGCGAAGGATGAGATGGAAAGAAATAGAGAGTAATTGTATTTTCGTTTTGTGTTTTGAGTGAGTCATTCAAAGTTTTGCTCATTGGCGGCTTGACGCTCCTCTTGGTAGTTGTGTTTTACTCGTTGGTAGACTTTCACTCTCCTATCTCTCTCTCATACATTCCATCACCACCCTCGTTTGTTAATCAAAAATGTGTATTTATCTCCACTGTGTGGAGTTTACAAGATAGTTAATTAGAGGATTACAAGACAAGTTTATGTTAACAAACTGGTTAGTTATCCTCTGTTGTCGTTGTCTCTCGCAACTGAGCGTGAAGTACAAAACGCCACGCTCGTCGAGCTGCCGGCTATCACCTCGAATCGTTTTCTTTCGGTTGATCTCTTCCTCCAGTGTGGTTTTTCATTTGGTTGCAGGGACGAAACTCGAACACTTTTGTTTTGGTCTTTGAGGCATTTTGACCTTCGACTCGCTTCGCTTCGACCTTCGAGATCTTTTCGTCCTTCAAGACGTCTTCAGTTTTTGGAATCTCTACGGCAAAGTTGCAGGAGTTCACCATTTTTGACAAAAATGAATGTTACCAATGAACTTCTCAAGGAGATTGGTAAGTGCACATCATCTTTGAAGGCTTGGGAAGCTTTGAAGAAGCTTTATGAATCCAAGTCTACATCAAGAGTGCTTACTCTTAGGAGACAAATCTTTCAAAGTTTGCAAAAGAAGGAAGAGAGTACTCATGCTTTTGTTTTGAGGGTTAAAGCATTCAATGATGAGTTAGCATGTATTGATGAAAGCATTAAGGAGGTAGAACTTGTTCAAGTTATTCTTAATGGCTTGTTGGATGATCGTGCTAATCTTGTTCAAAGTTTTGCTATTCAAAAGACTTTGCCAAATATTGTGGATTTGCAAGAGATCTTGGTGAATGAGAAATATAGGCTTCAATCAAGAGGAGGTGGATCTACATCGACATCTCATTATGAAGAGGATGTTATGTTCATCAAAGGCAAGTTCAAGGGCAAAAAGCAAGTGGTCTAAAGGGCAAGATCAAGGTGAGACTTCTTCTTTTGGCAAAAAGAAAGATAAGTCTAAGTTGAAATGCTTTTATTGTGGAATCAAAGGGCATTTTGCTAATGAATGTTTGAAGAAGCAAAGAGATGAAGGTAGCAAGCAAATCAACTTTACTACAAATGACGAGGATCTAGGTGGTTGTGAGTCTCTTTTGATGTGTTCTTCAATTCCAATATCAAGTGAAATTGACAAAGATTCATGGTGGATTGATAGTGGAGCTAGTTCACACATGACTAATCACAACGAGTTGTTTACATTCTTTATGGACAATTTATGAGATGTAAATTGCTTTTGAAAACTTTTATGGACTTCAAGCTTTAGTAACGTGCACATGTAGTTTTCACAAATGCTAATCTATTTGTTTAATGTGCTACCCCAAATTCTTTCCTGCAAACTGCTTTTCAAAAGTTTTAAGGATTTCAAAATTTAGTAATGTGTCTGATGTCAGATGTCTCTTTCACAGATGATAATCTGCCATAGATCTCAATTTAAGGTCATTCTCTATAAAACAAGTCACTCACAAAGGTGAAACCATGATTTAGAAAGGAGTGCACATATTTGCATGATTTAATGGAGTTAAAACATATGAAGTAAAATGTAAACACGATCCTTTATTCTGAGATAATATTTCTGAACCAAGATATGACGATAGCAAGCCAAGAGCATAACAGTGCATAAGTAATGCTCAAAAAGCTTGCAAAGCATGGGATAGTGTGATTAATCATTCCAATGATATCCAATTCTGCGTGTCAACAGCACAATGCTCGAGAAAATTGGCAAACTATAGGAATGGAACCGGCGAGTTTTTTGAAAAACCGGCATTATATAATGTTTGTTGGTTCCTTATACAAGCATATATCCCTTTTTATAAGTATAAGTCTTAAAAAAACTAAGAAGTTCTATAAAATGTAGGTTATTTGAGGATAACTAAAAAGAGGTTTCCAGCATTGCCACAGCAATGAAAATCTGATGATTCATTCATAAGTACAATCTGTTGCCTTCAGGGAAATAGTGTCAATGCTCATTGCTCATTGCTCATTCAATGAGTGCAATGACTACTTTACCTGTAGCTCTACCAGTTTCCAGATAAGCAAATGCGTCTAATACATCTGAAAACTTGTATGGAGCCTTTGGATCCAGGATTGGTTTCACTTTCCCACTCTCGATGTACGGTGTCAGCTTCTCGAGATTCTCACCTTTTGCGACAAGTCTGAAGGAAAAAGCTGGAGGCTCTACTTCAAAAACAGCGATCTCAATCACCTTGCCACCATCTCTGACTGCTTTGACACTTTTGGGATAATCACCTGGCAGTGCATTGAGGATCAGTGCTCTGCTTTACTCAAAGAAGGTGGTAGTAAGCAGTACTGAGAAATGTTAGCCAAATTTGCATATATGTTTGTCTATCTCGATGACAAAAGTTGACCAACATAGTTTCAATCTCCTCTAAACAAGTACGATGCGAGAGATTGGCCTAAGTTCCAACTGTGGTACAACTTACCGATGGAATCATAGACCACATCGTACTTATCCGGAAGCTCGTCATAGTTCTCTTTTGTATAATCTATAGCAACATCTGCGCCAATGCTTTTCAAAAATTCCAGCTTCTTGGTGCTTGCGGTTGCTGCCACCACTAAGGCACCATATACTTCCTTTGCCAGCTAAATCGGCACATACAGGAAATCGGTGATGTCAGTAACTCCTTAGAATAGTAAATTACATGGTGATTATTCTCTAACAAATTAGGAGACATCTATACCGTGTATGATAAAACCCGATACTTAGCGGACATACTTTGTTTCTTATAAATAGGTCCACTGATTGGACATAATTTTTGAGAAACTTTAATTACAGATTACCTGAATCACAAGAGATCCGACTCCTCCTGCACCTCCTGTCACTAACAGCGATTGACCTTCCTGAAGATCTGCCCTATCCAAACCTTCTTGTGCCGTAAGGATTGCGAGAGGCAGACTCGCCGCCTCTACGAATGAAAGATTTTTCGGCTTCAAGGCAAGCAGCTTCTCTTCAACTGCAGTGTACTGAGCAAGAGTGCCATATTGCCTAGCTTGCCCCTCAACTATATCACCATTTATATCTCCATAAACTTCATCACCTTTTTTGAATTTAGAGACCTGGCTCCCTACCTTAACTACTACACCCGCCACATCAAATCCTGGAACATGCTGTCAAACAAGAGAACTCAATCGAGTGAACACATCTGTTACAATCGCCAATCGACAAGTTTAACGTATCAATCTACAATTAAGATGCTATGCGATTAAGTACATCATCCTGTCAGCTGATCGTGTTAGTGTCTTTTAGATACAGGGGTCAGCTGATCTTACGTGAAGAATTAGAAGAAAATAAGATTGATAGATAATAATGTGGGACTAAATTCAGTCGACTCAACATCTTGAGTTCACCTCACCCTAAAGGACTTCCTAGAGTTGATATACTGTATTTCTGAAGGGGCTTAAATTCTGCAAAACCCATGAGTTTAAAATATTCATTCCCCTATAAATTTTCATATAGTGAATCAGATACATTATAGCAACCAATACTCACAGGCAAAGGAGAATCAAAGCTTTTGATGACGCCATAGCCCCGCTTAAAATCAAAAGGGTTGAGACCCGCGGCGTGCACCTTGACGAGAACCTCATGAGGCTTAATTTCTGGCACATCAATTTGTTCAAGCTTCAACACTTGCTGAAAATTTCCGTATTCTTTGTACATCCATGCCTTCTGCACATCCGCCATACTTGTAAAACATTTGTGCTCGTTCGATCCAAAGTCAAGCTTGAATGGAATCTGCACTGACCGCACTCCTTGGTGCGAAGCTGTTTGCTGCAGCGATCCTTCAGCACCCACCGACGAGATGCAGAAGAACTTCTTCAGTGACACGGCATTGGTCTTACTTAGCACATTGTGTCCAAAGAGTGCATAGAGGGTAGAAAAAAAATAGGAGTTTAATTTTCTCATTGTTTTTGGATCTCGACGTATTGACCCTTTTTTTTATCGTATAGAAAAGCAAAGTCTCCCTCACGCAAAACAACCTTCTTTATCGTAGTATCAAATGCTTTCTTTTGACTTAGCTGGATCTTTGTCGTATCAATCACTGCTTGTTTACGATTCTCTTCTAGTTTTCCGACACAACGAAGGCCCTGCAACAAGTCTTGGACAAGGTAAATCAATTGTGGGACACAGCGTGCAAGGCCCAAGCAGGTGCTCATTCAAAGAAGTCACGGGACGATGATGAGAATGACGGAGCCAGGAATAAAGATGGGCGAACCCAACCATCAGATGATAGTTCGGGATCAGGTAGTCAGAGAGCCGAGGATGCTTCCAGAACTTTTTCCTGACCCCCTCCCACTTTTAACCCCTCCTCCTACTTTGCTTTTAATTTTTCCGAACCATTCATTCCAACTTACCCTATTTTTTCATCTTCCCTCTCTCCACCACCTCCTAGCAAAATAATGGGCCCATCAAAAGGTCCAGCTGACACATACAAAGCCCGACGGGACGAGTTCCTTCAACAACTCCACTCCCCCGATGCAACGTATAATTTATTAAACCCACCACCTCCCCAACCTGTCATCCCTACACCTCTCTCTCCAGATCACTCCATCCCTTACCTTCCAGAAATTAACATTGACATTGGAGGAGATGATGACTTCCTGGCAGACCAACCGAAAACAAGAAGGTTCTTGCCCATGCAAGACACTGGCGCAACTGAGCCATGAACAGGCGAACGGGCCAAAGAGAAAGATACAGGCACCAAGGCCCTAGATGATTACCTGGCGAGGCCACCGCAACCGCGTAGGACAACTTCTCCTACCAGGCCCAGAGGCAAAATGGCGGACACTAGGGAATCAGAGAAATGCGAGAGGAAATACCCTCCCAACATGAGGGGAGGCAAAGAGGACACAGATCAAAGCCAATACTCCACCAGGGCCGAGATCATTGCGGCATTACAATTGCAACCGGAGTGGCGAAACAAAGTCCTGAAAGATAGTAGGTGGCTCCAAAAATACCTGAAGGCACCGACATAGAAGCGAGTGGATCCCTTTTACATGCCGCTCAAATGCAGAAATCCATGGCCGACAGAAAAGCCACGGGTGGAGTTGGTGAACTGGCCAGTGATTCCGAAAATTTCAGAGAGAATCTCCCCGGACAATCTGAGGCTACAGTTACTCGATTTCGGGCACAAATACAAAACAAGTGCCGATCTATGCATGCAAGAAAGTGTCGAATACTGCCGATCTATGGCCTTTCTGATGCAGCAAGATTGTTTTTAAGATCAAGGCTTAGTCCCAATCAAAATCAGTCCCAATGTAGCCCTCCAGTCAGAAGAAGACCATGAGATGATGGCCTGGCTATACTATAGAGCGGCCTTCATGTCGTCACGATATGTGACCATGGTGGAAGACTGGCAGGAAATGGGCTTTATTGAAAAGATAAGAGAGTACCTAGGGCCACTCAACTTCGGAAGTAAGCTCCGCTTCCAAGTATTTGAAGCCCTCGGACGAAAGATGAGCGAGCAAAAACAAACAACAAGACGGCGAGGCGAGCAAGAAAGAAACTTTACAAAGGGTCTTTTTTGGATTTAGAACTCCTCTAATGCCTATATGCCCATAGGATAGATGGTAATTTCTGGTCCAAATCAGATGGATGCGCTGTGGTGATTTAGGGCTTTACATAAAATACCATTGACTCGTTCAGTCAAACCATTAGCCTTTGGGTTGTACGAAGTTGTCTTCTGGTGTTTAATCATAAAATACTTAGTAAGCAGGCGTATTGTATCATTTAAAAAATGTGTACCTCTATCGCTTAATAACTCCAATGGACAACTATAACGGGTTATAATGTTCCGAAAGAGAAACTCTGCAATAGTCTTTGCATCATTCCTTTTCGTCACTTCTGCTTCGACCATCTTAGTCGCATAATCAGTTGCTACAAGAATATAACTTCTTTTAGTATAGCGAGTGACAGACTTAATTGATCCAACAAAGTCAATGCCCTATTTTTCAAATGGTGCAAGTGGAAGTATTGGCATCAATGGCCAGTACATTGAAGGAGTTGGTTTCCCAACTCATTGACAAGGATCACAAGTTTTAACAAACGCTACAACATCTTTGTACATCGTTGGACACCAATACTTAGTGTTTAGGATCTTCTTTACAATATTCACTACTGTAAAGTGTCCACCTGCATCTTCTGAATGCATGGCTCTAATGACCTTTGGTATATCGATCAACTCAAGACATCTGCAAAGCTCTTTATCAGGTCCCATTTTATAGAGTACGTTATTCCTTATCGTATACGGTGCAACCTTATGTTGGAATATCGTCTTTTATTCAAGATAAAAAGAATTGGATGATTTCGATTTTGAAGGTAATCTATTATGTCACCATATAATGAATCTTCGGCAGACAGTAACATAATATTTTCATCAAAAAATTCATCACTGAGATTTTCAGTAATAGATCGTGTATTTAAACGAGATAGATAGTCTGCATTAGTGTGGTACTTCCCTTGTCGTACCTCCACTTGATAATAGAATTCCTGCAACAAAAGCACCCATCTAGCTATTCGGCTTGAAAGATCTGGTTTATTAACCAGATGTTTTCGTGCATAATGGTCGACATGGAAGATAAAGAAATATCCCAACAAATAATGTCAAAATTTCTTTACTGAAAATATCACTCCAAGTCTTTCACGTTCTGTTGTCAAATAGTTCTTTTCCAAGAGGCTTAAGTATCGCCCCAATCAAGAGGTCTCAAAATTGGGATGTTCAAGAGTTCCTGCTTCAGCAACTTGAATGATTGTTGACAGTCAGCAGATCATTCATAATAAATGTCTTTCTTTAACAAATGCGTTAACGGTGCAACAATAGATGCATGGTCTTGAATAAACTGTCTATAATAACCAACGAGACCAAGAAATCCTCTTAGTTCTCGCATGTTTGTCGGTTCTTGTAAATTTTTTATAATCTTGACCTTATCTTTATTGACTTCAATTTCTCTCTTTCAGATTCTATTCTGAGTAGTATTCCTTCTAGCATACCAAAATAACACTTCTCTGGATGAAGACAAATTGAAGTCTCTCTGCAATGTTTTCCGTAATCTAGAAAGATGAGTGGCTTTTGAGCTCAAAATTAGTACTGGTTAAAAAAATGTGCACTTAAGCTGGTTTGTTCCAATGTCAATGTTTGTCGGCTCTTTTTCAAACACGGAGGTGGGTCGAACCCCCACGTTGTTTGTTTGCAAAAATCTATCAGATGATTTTTTATTCAAATTCATGGACAAAGGTTGGGATAAAAAATCCACTAAAGATATGGAGTGTAGAATCAAACATTCATCCATATCATTTAGATACAGTATAGAAAAGCAAATGCTTAGTATGGTGTTTCATTAGCAGAGATGGAAAAAACACAATGGTACTTGAGCCCCATTAGATCAAGATCTAGATAGCATTGGACACACTGATCGTATATGCATTGATATCATGGCAAATTGGGATTTACTTACTACTATTGAGGTTGAGCAGGACCTTATTCTACATTAGAACGACACTGAAACTTTAACAACAAGATATCCCCAAATATTTCAGCTTTATATTGAATGGAAAATCGGTATGCAATTTGTATATTGATTTGTATTCATTATCCTCTTTTGTCAATGTTCAGATCACTAACTATAATTTGATTAATGTATGTTTGTGCAGATACGTAAAAGCCATAAAGAGAAAATCAAATGCAAAGACTTGAGAGGAATTGGCCCAGGCAAAAATTGCACCATTTTGCTGTACATGAGGTCCACTTCGGCATGGGTGGAGCTCAAGGAATTCATTTTTAAATAGATGGGATTAATGATCCCATCTGAATCTTCCCTTAGGGAGATTACATGCATACTCCAATGCTTACTACAAACAAGAGATAATTAGTTCAACTAAATGAATTACTAAAGCTAAAACAAAATATCACGTTAATATATTTTATGTAACCACTTACTTCTGGTAGTATGGAACAATGAAAACTTTGGTCTCCGAAGTTGTATGGAGAAGATACTTCATCGCCTGAGTTGGACTGCGAAGGCTGTGTTTGCAAAAAAGGACAACCACAATCCCAATGTCCTTGCTATCTTCACATTTACATCTATTTGCAAAATACATCAAACTAGCCTCCACAACCGGATCTGATATATCTATTGTCTTCTATTTGAGGGCAATACATAGGTCTTTATTTATGTGATTTTACATAAATAAAGAAATTTGAATTTAGACAAAAAGAAAATTGACTTCCTAACCTATCTATCTCTGGCGCAACATACTCATCAAAAACTATATATCTCTCAAAATCCAAAAATGAATCTTTCGGATCAACAGAAAATCTTACACAGAGCTCATTATGAAAATCACCTATTAAACTCTTATCTAAATCCAATTTTATTTTATCTACAGAAGAGGTCATATCCTCGTCACAAGGGGGATGGAATAAAAGAAAGGGAGGAGGAACTACTTGCATAGTCAGGGGTGGTGAGAGGAGAAGAACGCTGGGCAGACTAGATTGATGGTCCAACCACAGCACAGGAGATAGGAGAGGGGCATGGTGACTGGCTTGGGCTGAGTACTACCCTTTTTCTGACAGGCCTGGTGGTCTTGGTCTGCTTTCCTTTTCTTCATTGAGAAACATGCCTTTTCTCTGTAGGTGGTGGCCTAGAGGTGAAGCCACTCTTGAAAACCTGATCGTATTAAATCCTTCAGCCTTATGACAAGGTGCATGTCTTGAGGCATGAGGGTAACTCTCTTGGAGTGCACAGTGCAAAGAGTTGAGTCCTCAAAAAATCTAACTTGAAAGTCCTCATAGGCCATATGGAGGGCTTGCAGGGCTGTTATGTTTTAGCGGACATCATGTACACACACACGACCTGATATTTCTTATGCTATTGGTGTTGTTAGTCAATTGATGCAAGACCCTAGTCAAGCACACTAGAAGTTTGCTAAACGTATTCTCAGATACATTCGAGGGACATTGAATTTTGGCTTGAAATATGATCAGTCTGAAGCGCTAATGTTGGTAGGTTATACAAATGCTGATTGGGCAGGAAATAGTGATGATAGACGATCTACCAATGGTCATAAATTTAGCTATGGTACATCTGCTATTTCTTGGAGCAGCAATAAGCAACCTACAATAGCCTTATCTTCGACAAAAGTTGAATATCATGCACTTAGAAATGCTACACAAGAGGTAATATGGCTACAAAGACCACTTACTGATTTGGGTCAATCACAGGTGGATGCTACAACTATAGATTGCGACAACAAAAGCTGTATCCATCATGCCAAAAACCCAATTTTATATGCTCGAACAAAACACATCGAGATACATCATCACTTTGTTCGAGAGAAAATAATTGATGGCACCATTAATCTAGTTTTTTGTAAATCTGAAGATCAAGTGGCTGATATTTTTACTAAGTCTTTAGGTAAATGTAGATTTGAGAACCTTCATAGTCTCTTAGGCATAGAATGTCAAAATTACAGCAAATAAGGATCCTAATACACTTGAAATGATGAGGGAAACAATAGATTATGATTTCATAAGATTAGCACAAGTTGAACCATCAAAATCCATCAAAAAACTATGCTTGAACCTCACTAAATGGCCCAAATCCTTGAAGAAGGCTTCACACGTGTGAAAGTACGGCCTCCCACAGTCTGAGTACTGTACACCAGACCTGCATTCAATCCTATAATCATTAGTAATCACAAGTACTCAAACAATTATGAACATAGAGAGCAATTGCACCATTATGAAGAGAAAAATCATGAAATTGCTTGATTGATTTTGGTGAGATATCATCACCTATATATACATGATCCATCACGGTTTTGGGCAGGTATGAGTAGCCCTAAACCTATCCCTAATGCTAATTTTGGTGTATTTTTCATCCCTACCAAGTTAGGGTTGGAATCTTGGAGATCCCTCAACAATGCAAAAACTACCAAAAATAGCTCCATTATTTTCTCCCTTGTATCTAAGCATAATTTGGACTCATTCCAAAGGTTCTAACACTTAGGTCTACTTGAGAACATCCTTATGAATGGAATCCTATGCTATTTGGCACGTGTGACAAGCCACATCATGACCATCTAACTATTTACAAGTCATATGACCAAAACTAGTCAAGCTAGAATTGTGAATTTTTAACACTCCTCCTCACTATCTAGCTTGGTTCAATCATTGCTTTACTAATCACTCCAAGTGATGATCTGAACTTCATAAAAGGTGTCTTTTGAAGTGGTTTAGTAAGTAGATCAGCTACACATTCATTGCTTGGAACATGCTCCAAAGCAATCTCCTTGGCTTGCACCATTTCTCCCACAAAGTGATGGCATATCTCAATGTGCTTAGATCTTGCATGGAAGATTGGGTTAGATGCAAGGCGCTGGGCTGATATATTGTCATTGTAGATGATTGGTTCCTCCTCTGAATCTATGATCTTTAGCTCGACCAATAATCTCTTGATCCAAAGTACCTCCTTTGTAGTGGTTGTCAAAGCTTTGTACTCGGCCTCGGTTGAAGATAGAGATATAGTTTCTTGATTTTTTGAAGACCATGAAACCACACCTTCTCCTAAGAAAGTTGAATAGGCACTTGTTGATTTCCTATCCCTCTTGTCCCCTACAAAATCTGAGTCACTAAATGCATGAAGGTTAATCACATCTCCTCTATATAGAATCCCAAAATCCAATGTACCCGAGATGTATCTTAGAATCCTCTTAGTCTTTTTTCCAATGGATATTCAATGGCTTTTGCATGGATTGGCTCAACCTACATACACTAAAGCTAAGATCTGGTCTAGTTATAGTGATCCACATTAAGGAACCTATAAGTTGCCTAAACAAAGTGATGTCCATGAAGGATCTTTCATCATCTTCATTTGGCACTTTTACATCTTGCTCCATTGGTGTGTCAACACTTTCGCATACTTCCATCTTACACTTCTTCAAAAGACTTTGAGCATAGTTTACTTGACTTATTAAGATAAAATCAGACCCTCTAATTACTTCTATGCCTATGATGAAGTGAAGACACCCTAGATCTACCATCTTGAACTCTAAGGATAGATCTATCTTGATTTTTTCAATACCATCAACACTATTTTCACTAATGATGATGTCATCTACATAAACGAGTAAAAGTACAATACCAACATCATCAAACTTAATGTAAAGAGTGGGATTATATTCACTTTGAACAAAAGAAAGTGAAATAAGATAGCAATGTAGTCTTGAACAAGATCTCGAGGCTTGCTTCAAGCCATAGATGCTTCTTTGGAGATGACATACTTTGTTCTGCATTCCATGCTTGATGAACCCTTGTGGATGCTCCATATAGATATCCTCTTCCAAAAAACCATTCAAGAAAGCATTAGAGACATCCATTTGACATAGAATCCATCCAAAATGTGATGCAAGTGCAATGATTAGCCTTATTGTGACCATCTTGGCCACGGGTGCAAAAGTTTCCTCATAGTCTATCCCTCTCTCTTGAGCATAAGCTTTTGCAACTAATCTTGCTTTATGTTTGTTAACACTCCCATTTGCATTCAAATAAAGCTTGAAGACCCACTTGCATCCTATTACATTCCTTTGAGGTCTCTCAACAAGCAACCAAGTTTCATTCTCAATCAAGGCATCATACTCATCCAACATAGCTTTATACCATTCTTTGGAGTTCAATGCATCTTCAACATTAGATGGTTCTTCAAAACTAGATAAAGCATAAGAAGTGGATGAGATACCCTCAACTTGCTGTCCTTTGCCGTGATATGTGAGCCTTGATGGCTCCACTTTTGCCCTTGAAGATCTCCTTGGTGTGATAGGTGGGTTTGGTGCTTGCTCCTCCATGAGCTCCTCCTCAAAACCAAGATCTTGCTCCTCGGCCATCTTCTTCTTGATTTTTGGAGCACTTGAGCCTTCTTCAAGCATATGCATATGATGCTCATCAAAGATGACATCCCTTGAAACAACAAATTTGTTCAAGGATGGGAGATAGACTTTGTAGCCCTTGCTTGAGCTTGCATATCCAAGCATGATCCCTCTTGTGGAGGATGGATCCTCCTTGGTTCTTGTTTCCAATGGCACATGCACATAACATATACACTGAAAAACTTTCAAGTGATTAAGATTGGGTTTCTTTCCATACAACATCTCATAAGGAGTTTTGCCTTCAATTGCTTTGCAAGACACCCTATTCATCAAGTAGTTTGCACATACAAGAGACTCACCCCAAAAGGATTTGGGCAAACAAGCATCTAATCTTAAAGCCTTAGAACATTCACATAATGTTCTATTCCTTCTTTTAGCAGCTCCATTTTGTTGAGGAGTGTAAGGACAAGAAGTCTCTTTCTTGATCCCTTCCTCCGCACAAAAGGCCTTGAACTCATTGGAGATGAATTCTCCACCATTGTCACTTCTAAGAATCTTGATGCTTTTCCACAAACAACTTGAACTTTACAAAAGTATCAAATACTTGAGACTTGAAAGAAAGTAAGAACACCCAACAATATCTTGAGTAGTCATCAATGAAGGCTAAAAACGTGGATGAACCTCCATTAGATTTGGTGCTAGCAATGTGCACATCCGAGTGTATGAGTTCAAGAGGATGAGATGACTTTGTGATGGAGTTAGGAAACACCTTCTTATGTGCCTTGGATAAGGCACAAGCTTCACAAACCTTGTCTTCCTTCCCAATAGACCTTGGTAGGCCTAAAGCATACTCCTCCTTGATCATAGCCTCCATGGAACCCGAGTTGACATGTCCAAGTCTTTTGTGCCATAAAGTAAAGGTAGATATCTTGCTCTTCTCGGCCAACATGACAACATTAGTATCCACAAATGTATCCAACTTATAAAGTTTGCCAAGCTAGTGCCCTTAGCCACTATCTTACCCTTCTTCTTGATGAAACATTCATTTGAAGCAAAGTCAACATTGAAACCATTGTCTACCATTTGGCCAACACTTAGTAGATTCTTTGTTATTGTAGGAATGTACAAAACACCTTCTATGTTGATCCTTTTGGAAGATCCTAAGCAAAGGGGAATGCTACTAACTCCTTCAATATTACAAGCTTCATCATTTGCTGTATGGATAGACTTTATAGGTCCATCATAAGATAAGAGAGAAGAGAAAAACTCCCTTTTACTAGTCATGTGTGAACTAGCACCCGAGTCAATCCACCAAGGATCTTCTCCTTTGAAGCTTGTTGAAGAAAATATGGACATCATGAGAGAGTCCTCATGTGAACTCTCCTCCTCCTCCTCTTTGCTCATGTTGGCTTGGATTTGATCTTGTTTCCTCTTGAAGTATTCCGAGGCAAAATGCCCCATCTAGCTACAATAGTAGCACTTCACCTTTGATTTGTCCTTCTTGACTTTGGTGGTTGATGGAGATGCCTTTGAGGGTCCTTCTTGATCCTCAAGCTTTGTAGACTTCTTGAATGTTGATCCTTTGCCTTTGGACTTGCCTTTGCTTTTGGTGAAGAGAGCTTGGTCATCTCCACCTTGGATGGAAAGCCTATCCATCCTCTCTTGCATTTGGCTCCTTCTTGATTCCTCGGCCATGAGCGTGCCTTGGAGTTCTTCAAGTATGGGTAGCTTACCCATAATTGCGTATCCCTGAACCAAATTGTCAAATTCAAAGCTAAGTCCATTCAATATGAGTTGAACAAGCTCTTCATCCTTGATAGGATCACATATAAAGGCTAGCTCTTTGTTCAATTCCTTTACTCTTAGGACAAAAGTATGTGCACTCTCTCCTTTCTTTTGATAGCTTCTATAGATTTGATTCTTCAAAGCTAACATTCTAGTTTGGTTCTTGGATTCATAGACCTTTTGCAAAGTCTCCCAAGCATCTTGAGCTGAAGTGCAATCTCCTACCTCTCTTAAGAGTTCATTTGCAACATTCATTTTTATGCAATGTAGTGCAACATTGCACCTCTTGATGTATTTGGCTTTTTCTTGAGGATGAATAGGTTCACCCTCCTTACCATTTACAATTTCCATCAGATCTTGCATGATCATGATGGATTCCATTCTAACTTTCCATATGGAATAGTTAGTTTTGTTGAGCCTTTCATTAGTATCCAAAAGATATGCATTTATAGATGCCATCTACTCTCCTAATCAAGGACTTGACACAAATGAAGGTTACTTCTATTGATTTGATTGAAGGTCTACCTTATCCCACTTCTTAGGGACCTGAAAAGATCAGTAATAGACTTACTATAAAGATCTAAGAATGATCTCTAACAAAATCAAATCATAGAATACTAGAAACAATGCACTTGCTTGATTGAAGTAGACAATACTAGTAGAATTGCCCCTCTTTCTATAAATAACATTAAAGCTTCCAAATGATCTGATCAAGAGTGAATTTTAGCAACCTAATATACTTCCAAAATCACTTGTAAAATATCTAAATGGAACTTAATGAGGATGCAACACAATCTACTATCCAATCACAAGCAAAAAATGATCAAAATTGATGAAAAATTGATCTAATTTGGTGCATAAGTCAAGCAATGGTTGAACTGAACCTAAATCACTTTAGGAGGTGTCCACTACACCTTAGAACAGCCTTGAAGAGTCCCCAAAACTCTGATATTCCCTCTCCTTGAATGCTAGAAAGCCTCCTCTATGAAATCACCTCCAAAACTCGCTTAGAAATCAATGCTTGGAGCAAGTAAAACTTGCTATCTTGGTAATGTGAATTGAATTCAACTTTGCCTCTGGTTTTAGACACCTAAACACCTGCAAATTAAGTCACAAAACACCAATCTCCAATGTATTTGACTCACTTTGAGTTCTAGAATCAATACTAGATGCTAAGATCCAATCTACACAAGATCTAGATAAAAAATTGTGATCAAATTGAATGAAAACCAAGGATTTAGCTCATTTCAGCCTTTAGGCTCCGATACCATGTAAAAATTACAGCAAATAAGGATCCTAAAACACTTGAAATGATGAGGGAAACAATAGATTATAATTTCATAAGATTAGCACAAGTTGAACCATAAAAAAACTATGCTTGAACCTCACTAAATGGCCCAAATCCTTGAAGAAGGCTTCACATGTGTGAAAGTACGGCCTCCCACAGTCTGAGTACTGTACACCAGACCTGCATTCAATCCTGTAATCACTAGTAATCACAAGTACTCAAACAATTATGAACATAGAGAGCAATTGCACCATTATGAAAGAAAAATCATGAAATTGCTTGATTGATTTTGGTGAGATATCATCACCTATATATACATGATCCATCACGATTTTGGGCAGGTATGAGTAGCCCTAAACCTATCCCTAGGTGGATCTTTCATCCCTACCAAGTTAGGGTTGGAATCTTGGAGATCCCTCAACAATGCAAAATTACCAAAAATAGCTCCTATTTTTTCTCCCTTGTATCTAAGCATAATCTGGACTCATTCCAAAGGTTCTAACACTTAGGTCTACTTGGGAACATCCTTATGAATGGAATCCTATGCTATTTGGCACGTGTGACAAGCCACATCATGACCATCTAACTATTTACAAGTCATATGACCAAAACTAGTCAAGCTAGAATTGTGAATTTTTAACATAGAAGAATGTAATTTTATCATTGAGGGAGAGTGTTAGAAATCAATGATAAACTTCATTGTTACACTTCTTAGTTATTGTTCACGATGTACTTTATTATCGACAACTATTACTAGTTGTAACTAGCCGTAGGCTAGTCTAGTAGTCTACTTCTAAGTTCTCTCTCTCTCTCTCTCTCTCTCTCTCTCTCTCTCTCTCTCTCTCTCTCTCTCTCTCTCTCTCTCTCTCTCTCTCTCTCTCTCTCTCTCTCTCTCAAGGTTCAAGGGTTTATATGTATATATTTTTACATTCAGTATAGTAGAGAGTGATAGAGTGATATTGCATGTTCTTCTTCTGTCTCCTTACTTGGTGATTGCTTATGGTGAATGCTTGATATTGCATATCTGATTATTGAGAGTTTTATCACACGTCGTTCATTATAACCATTAGGTCCCCTTGCTGATCAGCACCTCATATCGATATGTCTTTCTCATCTACCAATTCAACCTATGACAAAGCGCTCAATTCCTTCCTTGTTTAGAGTGAAGTGAGTAAAGCCTACAAGGTTTACATTCCTACTACTAACAAAGTGATTGTTGGTAGAGATGTCATTTTTTATGAGGGGACCATTACAAAAGTGTCTTCAAGCATTATTGATGTTGATGTGGATGGATCTAACATTTTTTATGTTGATGTAAAGGATCCTACTTTAGATGGTGATGATGATGGACCTTCATCAAGTCAAAAGCCAAGGAGAACATCAAGGGAAAGACAAGTACCTTCAAGGCTCACATATGATGAAAAGGGTAAGCAATTAGTTTTTGGAAATTATGTTGCTTTCCTAGTATTTTTTGATGAACCTACAAGTGCAAGGAAAGAAGAGGAGTGAATCCAAGCAATGGATCTTGAGTATCAAGCTCTTATGAAGAATGAAACATGGAGATTGGTGGAGTTACCTAAGGACAAGAAAGCTATTGGATGTATTCATGACTTTATAGCAAGTAATAAATGTGGAAAAAAAGTCTGTTCAATGACTTTGATGGTCAAGTTGATGATCAAGAGGTTGATCTCAAAGGGCTTCAACAACATGAAAGGAAAAATGGCAGTTTGGAGCTAGTCAAGAGCATCAAAGGAGAGTGTGTCACATCACACATGTGACAATGATTACATCATCCAAGCATTATGTAAGCAAATGTTTGTCTCATTTTTCGGTTTCTATGTCTAAAGTTCTCTCTCACCCCTTCACTCTTGGTTTTCACTGCCGCATACCGCATATTTCCACCACATGCTCGTTCTCTCTAATTCCCATTGTTGTTGACTCCTGGTGCATCGTAGCGATACGCCACTCTGTATATCGCCATCACGCACTCGATGTTGCCAATACTCATCTCCTTGCTTGTCTGGTGCGTCATAGTACCAAACAGAGAACACGACTGTCTACATTTGCCCCACCTCCTCGTCCTCCTGTAGGAAGGGCGGCTGGTACTTGTAGGAGAGTAGGTCTAGAAGATCATGGCTCAAGGATATCAAGAGACTATAGAGAAAAATTCATCTCCTGATTTCTCGTGCGCCTTTCTATAGGTCTGTGAGGCTAGTGACAAGGTCAATAAATCAAACTACCCACCAGCTGTCTATACAAATAAGCATCCACTTTTTCAGATTCATCATATGTAGTAAGCTTTGTGTTGACATCCATAGGTGTACTCAAAGGCTTACAATCCTACATATTGGACTTATAAAGCAAATCTCGTGCATATTTGCTTTGTGAAAGAAAGACCATGTTTTCTTTTTGCCATACTTCAATGTCAAGACAATAGTGCATCAATCCTAGATCGCTCATGTCAAAAGCATTGGAAAGGTCTGATTTGATTTCATCAATTAAGCTCGCATTACTTCTTGTAATAATCAAATCATCCACGTACAACACAATGAACACTATATCTTAATCTTGCCTTAGAATGTAAAGATTAGGATCAGCATCACTCTTTACCATTCCCCTTCGCTTAAAGTGTTCATCAATGCAAGAGTACCACGCCCGTGGTGCTCTAATCCATAAATAGATTTGTTGAGCTTACAAACAAGGTGCTCTCTCCCTGGCTCAACAAATCCTTGAGGTTGTACTAAGTACACCTCTTCATTCAGCACTCCATTAAGAAAAGCAAATTTAACATCCATTTGCTGGATCTTCCAACCATAGAAAGCATAAATAGCAATGATAGAGCGTATAGTTACCATCTTAGCTACGGGTGCGAAGGTTTTCTCAAAACCAATACCTTCTTGTTGCTCAAATCCTCTCGCAACCAACTGTGCTTTGTACTTGTTGATTTGCCCATCAGCTCCATATTTGATCTTGTATATCCATTTGCAAGTGATAGGCATCTTACCATCTTACCATCAGGTAGCTCAAGCAAGTTCCACATCCTATTTTTTGATATAGCTTCCATTTCTGTTTCACTAGCTTCATGCCACTCTTCGTGCTCCTTTGCTTTATCAAGAGTTTTTGGTTCTTGAGCCTTGAGCATAGAACCCATTAGGGCTAGATTCATCTCTAATCTTGTAGGAGGTTTTCGATTTCTACTTGATCTTCTAAGCTCTCCTTGCTCACTAGATTCGGGAGTATCTCCCTTCTTTGCACCATCTGTGACTGTGTTAAGTACCATTTAGGTACTCTCTTGGGAATTTCAGCATCAGGCTTGCCTTTGTCCAATGGATTTTCTGTATCAAAATACACTGCTTTCTTTACATGTACTTTCGTTCTTCAATCACTGGCCTTGTCTCTTCACCTGTCACGATCTCCCATAGCTCCTTTTCCATCAAAATGTTTTCTAGTTCGAATTTCCAAACTGCATAGTTGCCGGGTCCTTCCAATTTGCTTGACTCATTGAGGACACTCTCGCTTAGAATTGCCATTACTGGATAGATGAGTCCGGATCACAAAAAAAATGGTTCAGTCTGAGCACACAACTTGTCTCCAAATTTTATCACGCCACAAAACTGTATATTTTTTTTTTGGGTTGTACATGATGTACGACTTTTCGGAATTCTTTCTAGCTCGCTCGCATGGATCCGATATCGGTATGGACATGGGATATTGGAACGGCGTGAGGATGTACAATTTTTCACACTTCTCTCTAGCTAGCTCGTGTGGATCCGATATTGGTACAGATAAGATGAAAAGTAGAGAGAATATAAGAACTTTTTGAGGGAATATTCTAGATTTTCCACTTCGGCGAGACGGCTACGCAGCCTCCTCTTTGCAAAGATTTCAAAACGAGTGATCGTTTAAACAAATAGAGATCAATAATGTGAAAAGTATAAAGCCTCCTGTCTAGTGTGATTTGCGGTACTCCAAACAAACAAATGAGAGATTTCTTGGCAACCTCTCACACAAATAGCACTTTCCACAACAACTCGGAAGTATTGTAAAAATCCCTCCACTCAACAGATTTTCAATCTGTCTGATACTGCCCTGGCCTTTCTGATGCCTCCGGGACTGTGAACAACTAGGAAGTGTTAAAAATCTCCTCACTCAATAGATTTTCAATACGTCTGATGTTGCCTTGGCCTTTTTTATGCCTCCGGACTGTGTCTTCGTTCCCCATTAATGATTCTGAGCTCCAAACCTGCAAAATACACCAAAGAAGGATTTCTTCCAGCTATTTTTGTCTCTCCAAGCTTTCACCTCCCGTGAAGAACTTTCTCACTTCATTGCGGAGCCTGTGACAAGCTGTATTCACTGATCAGGCACGCAGGACGATCGCTGCTCTGATATCATGTCAATAATTAGATATGCAATATCAAGCATTCACCATAAGCAATCACCAAGTAAGAAGGCGGAAGAAGAACACGCAATATCACTCTATCACTCTCTACTATACTGAATGTAAAAAGAATAGTGCTTCAGCGGCTTGATCGTTGCTTGATGGATGATTAAAAATCAGCATATCAGCCTAAAAACAAACTGAAAGATACAGACTTTATTTACATGTCTTACAGTTCACACTGTACTGAGCAAGATTGCCATATTGCCTAAACCCCTCCAGCATAATATGTACAGCTGTGTCTCGATAAACTTCATCACCCTCTTTGAATTTAGAGACCTGGCTCCCTACCTTAACTACTACTTCCGCCACATCAAATCCCGGAACATGTTGTCAAACCCAAAAAACTAATTAAGTGAACAATTGTTTTGCAACTGACAAGTGTCTAGAAGTACGAACTTGTAACCGCTCTGCACAAACCTTCTTGTGTAATGCAATGTCAAGCTTAAAATGGCAGCAAGAAAAACAACACACTGCAGCGATCCTTCAGCATCCACATATAGACGAGATGCAGAAGATAAGATGCAGCTGTTTTGTTGAATTTGAGAAAGGCATGATGAAGAACATGTATATGTATGTAGATATATAGACAAAGAGGACTGTCTCCCATTCTGTAAGAAGGATCTTCGTCTGTTCTCCATTAAGCTTCAGTACTGACACGACATTGGTCTTGGGTCAATAGTAAACTTCTTAGGCATTCTTTTAAAATAATTAGGACAATGTTACTTCACTTACACGCCATGACACATGTTTTACTTAGCACTTCACATCCATGAAGTGTCGTAATTATGATGCCCACATCCAAGAAATAGAGTCCATGCCACATGTTTCATTTAGCACCTCAACATCTTGCATGAAGTGGGCTACTTTTGTGCACATCCAAGAAATGGAAGCCATGCACACTTATGGTGTTGTGCACATCCATTTTAGGGATGTGCAATACCCACCCCAGTTCCTAGATGCCATGTACCAAGCTAATCCATGCAACGCAATAGTTATGGACGTTCAGACCATTCTATGGATGTGCAAAATCTTGGTTTGTGGGTCACATAGCGAGTTGCTCAACATCATGGGTCAGTTACTCAAGCTCCTAGATATTGAGCCACTTCCTAGATGGATATCCATGAACCAAGATGGGTTAGTTATTCCAAGCTCCTAAACGATGGTTGACCCACTTCATAGATGTTTGTGAGAGCAAGATCCTGCAAGGACAATTTAGCAATGACAGAGAATTGAATGAACGTAAAGTTGAAATTTCGATAGAATCTAGTGCAGTATGTAGATTACATCAGACAATCACCATAGCCACTCCTCACAAGCTCTCAAAGATGGCATAACAAAAGGTAAGTCTATTATGAAGAAACATTGTACATATAGCAAAGCCCCAAACTGGATGGGCTCAACAGATTTCACTAAACTGGCCTACTACCTATCAATACCACCTGCCAAACTAGAGTTAGGCCCAATATGGCCACATATACTGACAAACCCAGGACATGCCCCTGATTATAGCATAATGAACTCAAAATCAATGTACATGCTAATTTTCCTACGTGTGGCTACCAAGCTAACCCAAGTAATCGTCTACGGGATCAGTGTCCGATCAATATATCCTAACAGGTCACGTCCCGAACACAATTGAAGACAACAACTCTCTAATAACTATACACTAATTACAATATCACATTTAGAGCTTACATAAAATGTGTATCAAATTAACTCAGATTTCTAACTCGTAATTGCAATCACGATGAATCATGCACGAACGATGTTACATGCAAAAAGGGTACAATGCGCTACTCAATACATTCATTATATGACATTGTATACACGTCAAGGAAATGTGGGCCTTAGACCCATGACACTCTTTCACCCCAAGAAACCAAAAATTGTGCTTAATAAGTAACCTCGTCACCGGTCCTAGACCCTTAACTAACTAGGCCTATGAAATGCCTTCATAACTCACAAACCCTCTCTCATTTCATATATCATTGTGTCAAAAACAATCACTCTCACTTATCATCCCTAACTGGTCTCTTAAGCTAACAAAATGTTGCTTTACTAAAGGTTTAGTCATGTTGTCAGCTACCATATGACCAGTTTTATAGTATTGAAGCACCAGAGTCCCTTTCCTGCACGAGATCAAGCACAAAGTGGTACTGAATGTCAATATGCTTGCTTATTTTGTGGAAGCCAGCATTCTTACTCATAAGCAAGCATCCCTAGTTGTCGTTCAACAGCTTCATTCTAGTGCTTTCTATTCCCAGCTCGTTCTTCAAGTTTCTTATCCATACATACTCCTTGCTACATGGAAGACTCCCATGTATTCTGACTCTTTTGAGGATAATGTAGTTGAGGCCTATTTCTTGCACCTCCAGCTTATACATCCACCTCCCATCATGTACACATACCCACAGGTGGATCTCCTATCGTCCTGATCACCAGCCCAATCAAAATCTACAAACCAGTTATGGGCTCATTTGTCTTGTTGAATGTGAGTCCCAATTCCTGGATTTGCCAAGAATTGGATTAATTTGGTAACTGATGTTGCAATATCCGGCCTTGTGCATGTCATTGCATAAATCAATGATCCAACGAGCCCCCTGAAAGGTCGTTTGCTCATCTCGTTTTTCTCCTCTTGGGTTGTGGGGCTCATGTCGGTGCTCAATCTCACATTGTCATACAAGGGTGTGGCTACTGAAAAACAATCCTGCATTCCAAATCTCTCTATGAGGGATCATACAAATTTTTCTTGTCCCATCCATGTGATTCCATGTTCCCTATCCCTCCTTATCTCAATTCCTAGATAGAAATGCAGCCCTCCCATGTCTTTCATTTCAGATTATGCCTTTGGGATTCTCTTAACTTAGTTGATCCTCTCTTTATTATTCCCAAAAATAATCATGTCATCCAAATACAATGCTATGACTACAATTTTTTGGGTTCTTCTCAATACATACACGTTATTGCCAGAATGACATCTAACAAATCCTATCTTCAAGAATAGCTCATCAATTCAAAGGCACCACATACGAGATGACTGCTTTAATCCATAAAGCATTTTTCTCAATCGACATACCTTCCCGCTTCCATCCTCAAAAGCTCCAAACTGTTTCATGAATACTTTCGAGTCCATCAAGTCTCCATTCAAGAAGGACGTTTTTACATTCATTTTCTCTATTTCCATGTCTTTCATGGTTGCCCATGCCAGCAACATCCTGAGGGAATTCATCTTCATGACCGGGGCAAATGTCTCTTGGTAATCTATTCCCTCCACTTGACTGAATCCCTTTGCAACTAACCTTGCCTTGAACATGTCCACACTTCTGTCTTCTCCTACTTGACTTTGAACACCCATTTCTTTCCTATGGCTTTCCTTCCTAGTGGAAGTTCTACCAGTTCTCATGTGTCACTTGCCTATTGACTTTAACTCTTCCTGCATGGCCTCCTTCCATTGCCTCCATTCCGGACTTTGTTGGGCATCTAACAAATTCTTTGGTTCGTTGATCTCCTAATTTTGCTGGTATCCCACCAACCCTACTTCAGCATATCGACTGGGTGGTCTCCTTTCCCTACAAGATCTTCTTGGCAATTGTGATACCTGTTCCATAGCTGATTGGTCCCTCTCTGGCTCTAATTTTGCCTCCTATTTTGTGCTCGTTTGTTGGATTTATCTCCTCTACTCTCCTAAATCCCATGTTAGAGTCTAGTTCCATTAATATCGCTGTAATTTTACATGCATTGTCATACAGTCTGCAGAAATACTCTATTACAAAAAACAGACAACCTGACTTGTTGGAGTTGGCCAACTTATCAGGGAAGCCCAACCTGGCCGACTTATCGGGGAGTTCGACTTATCGACTCAACCGACATATCGACTCTACCGACATATCGAAGAAGTCCAACTTATCCACTATCCCAACTTAATTGGCCACGATAGTGACTTGCTTGACTCCGAATAGTCGAAGCCTTCTCACGCCCACTTCCTGTGCTGTGCAACAACTTGGACAATGACAATAGCAACCACGACGACACAACAACACTATGCCATCTTCTTTGTACACTCATCTACACAAATGTAAATTGTATATAGATGACCATTATAATCCAATTAAGTAATTGGATCAATTATGGTGATTTACAGATAGATAGACACTGTGGATGCCTTCATGCATCGATTCTTTCTTTCAGATTGATTGTCTGTAATAAGCTCATAGCTTTTACAGAGCAAAGTTAGCTTCTTGAGCACGCGGTTTCATCCGCTATTGTCTTGTGCTCATAGCATCAATCTGACTTATATTTCTATACATTAATCTGAATCAATCATTGTCTTTTATTGCATTCAGAGTTTTTGTCAAAATTGTATGTGTTGCTACTACGTCTTCCTGTCTAATTTTTTGCCCTTCCGCTTCCGCAAACAACCACGCAATTAAGTTCTACCTCATTGTTGTGTTCGCCTACTGTTGTTGTAGTGCACGCACCGAGGGAAATAGTCACCCACTGCCTCTGCACAATAGTAGGATTGTTCCGATCCGATTGTTCAACATGTCCGAGTCCATGGACTCTCCACTATATATCCCCAACATGGTATCAGAGCATCATGTATGTAAACTCAAAAAGCCATTTTATGGCTTGAAGCAATCAACAAGAGCTTGATTTTAGAGGATCAACACATTCCTCATCCAACACGGTTTTACCAAGCACTACCGATTCTAATATTTACTTCAAGTCAGTGTAGCATTCTCTCATTATTATCACATTGTATGTCGATGATATGTTGCTTTTCAGCAACAGTACCGATTAAGTGAAGGATGCTAAACAGATGTCTTCCGAATTTGACATGACTGATCTGGGCAAATCTCACTATTCAAATTCATAGAGACAGAGCAAGACAATTAATTTATATCAGCATTGGCAAGACTATGCATGCTATAATAACAAAGATTTTGCATCATATCTCCATGCTTGATTACCATGCTAATCTCAGATCCGATGAGGCTAAATACTTCATTATGGAGGTAAGTTTCCTTAGAGGATGATTCACTTACTCTCACTCTCTCAGTTGCTCCTCTTCCTGCTTGGTTTGAGGACATTGGTCCTTTGACAATTGTAGGTCTGGATCCATCCGTGAGTGAGCTAATTTACAATTGATTAGAGTATATTTGATAAGAGTATTGTGAATATATCTCTCTCTATCACTTTGTACTTTCAAGACCAGTTTTCCACGTTAAGAAGGTCTAAAATCAGCCTAGATTAATTAGTTATCATGAATCAAATCCAAAACTAATTTGTGGCAAGTGATCTTGGTAGGTTCTCCTAGGATTCGCATAGAAAATCACATCAAACTAACACCAGATAAAATTACAGTAATCCAATGAATATAGATCTAGCCTCAGTGAAGCCGGCGAATTCTAAGACAAAAATTTGGGTGAGAAATAAGGGATTTTGACAGTATATCAGGCTATTTTCTCATAATCGAACCATGGTCAGAATTCATGGAGGTGATAAAATGAAAGATCAGGGTCTGTTAGGGTTGCAGACAGACTGCTGAATTTTGATATAATTCTGGTTCAGAGTTTTCCACATGTGTGAACAATATGGATTTTGATCCATAAGAAGTTTCGAATCAAATTCCCTCATCAATTCCAGGATACCCGCTCGCCCTTCCAATACTAGCTTTTTGCACCAAAAACCTGCTAAAATTGGATTAGTTTTAAACACTGATCAATAGCCTTGTACTTGACTCTGATACCATGTGAAAAGTATAGTACTAAGGACCATAAATGGATTTTTGAATGATCCACAAGGTTGATTTTGTGCTTGTTAAATAATCTATCAGATACTAGTCATCAAAAAACAATATCTAGTTTAGCAGCTTGATAGAAAACAAGTAGATACAATCAGAAACTTGATCATCACAAATGCATTCCTCAATGGTTATTTGGAGGAAGAGATCTACATGAGGCTGTGAAAAATACAGATCCTAAGTGGATCTAAACTCCAAGATCATTGGCTTGAATGCTTGCACTCCAAACTACATAAGCTAGGAATTGGCAACACATTCTATGCTACCTAGAATGCAAAGAACTTGATCAAAAAGCATTTACCACAAATGGAAACTTCCATAAACATCAAGTGCGGCCCAAAATAGCATTATACAGTCCATAATACATCAGCCTATCACTTTTGGAAAGCACCTAAGATCATACACAATAGCTTGAAGACAATACACACAACAATGCTCTCAATGGAGGAAGAAACAATGACAATGATCTATTGATCTCAATGAAGCATACAAAAGGTTTCTCCAACCTGTTCTCCACGACCTCCCTACTATTTATGGATGAGGAAGATGACTCTCTCTCCTCTCTCTAGAAGGTACTTGACCCTAGATATTCCCTATATAGGAAAAATAGCTAAAAATGGCTTATATGACCAAAATACATCAAAATGGTCTCATTTTGAAGGGTATGAAGTTTGACACTTCATCATACTGAAAAAATACAGTAAATAAAAACATTGTGGCCTGGTTCACACGTGTGAAACTCCAGAACCAAAACTATTTACAATTTTAGCCAATTTAGGCCTCAAACTAGCTAGGAAATGTTGACAATTTTCACAGAGGCAACCCGAGGGCTTCATCAAGGCAAAGCATGAAGGAAATGTATGTTTCTTGAAGAAGAGCTTGTATGGGCTCAAACAAGCACCTAGAGCATGGTACTCTAGGCTAAACTCTTTTCTCATTTCCATCAATTTTGTAATGAGTGCTTATGGTCCATCATTGTACATAAAATCTTATGATGACAAGATCATTATTCTTGTTTTGTATGTAAATGACATTATCTTGAGTGGTAATGATCTAGATGGAATTAGAGATGTAAAAATTGCTTTGGCAAAAGAGTTTAAGATGGTAGATCTTGACCTATTAAGCTTCATTCTTGGAATAGAGGTTATTAGAGGATGTGATTTTAGCTTTATTTGTCAGTATAAATATGCTACATCCATCCTAGATAGATTTGGAATGAAGAATTGTAAAGGCATTGAGACACCAATGGAGCAACACATAAAAGCATCTATTGATGGTGATGAAGCATCCTGTGAGGACATCACATTATATAGGCTTATTGGCTCCTTGATTTATTTAACTATAACTAGACTTGATCTTAGTTATAGTGCTGGAAAGTTAAGCCGATTCATGCAAAGTCCTCTAGTTCTACATTGGAAGATGGCCAAAAGAGTTATTAGATACATTTCATCTACTAAGAATTTTGGCATTTTGTATAGAGGGACTAATCTTGGCTTAAGAGCCTATAGTGACTCAGATTTTTTAGGTGACAAAGTGGATAGAAGATCAACAAGTGATTTTTCCATCTTTCTATGTGATGGAATAGTATCATGGCTTTCCAAAAAGCAAGATGCCATCTCCTTATCTTCCACAGAATCCGAGTACAAGGCCTTGACGCCAACATGCAAGGAGGTCTTGTGGCTCAAAAGGCTATTGGTGGAGCTTCATGTCATGGAGGAGGAGATCCCTATCATCTATTGTGACAACCAATCAGCCCAATCACTTGCAACTAATTCTACATTTCATGCAAGGAGCAAACACATTGAGATTGCTTATCATTTCGTGAGGGAGAAAGTGCAAGCCAAAGAGATCAAGCTCCAACACGTGTCATCATCAAGTTGCTTGGTTGATTTGTTTACTAAGTCTTTACCTAAAGATTCATTTTTCAAGCTTAGATCTTCAATTGGAGTGATTGATAAAAGTATTGTGGTTTCCAAGGCTAGATTTGAGGAGGAGTGTGAAAAATTGCATACATTGGCAAATCTAGCCATGTAGAATATTGTATATTTTGTCAACAGTTTTTGTTAGACACTTGAATGGCCAAAGTGCCACTTATCAATCCACACCTAATGTAGGTTAACACGAGTCAAGAGGAGTGGTTGTGTCCATTTGGTAGTGATTCCTACTTTGTCATTAGAGGAGTTCTAAATCCAAAAAAGACCCTTTGTAAAGATTCTTTTTATATTTTTTCTTACACATGGACCAATCAAAACACTCAAATTTGAAATCTACGTAACGTAACTTTTTGAGTCCACATTTTGATTCCATACTAAAAATGGCATAAATTTTTAGTGGTAAGTCCAAATTTAGTGGAGTTTGGTGCATTGGCAAGCGCTCAACAAGGGCTTTCCAATGATCTGTTACATGACATACTTTTGAGCTACGATTAAAAAGTTATGGCAAGTCAAAAGTATTAGTGTTATAATATTTTAATAATAAAAAAGACATCTTGCACGAATTCTTAAAGGGTCTTTTTGGAACTCAAAACTCCTCTAATGAGGATCTAGACCATGATTTATGATGAGATTTGTACCTACCATGCACCTACCAAGCATGACTCTTGATCTAGGCTAGGGTTTTCACTTTAGGACAAGAGAGTTGAGTCTACTTCCTTATTACATGCTGGATTTTCACCTAACTTTGCAAAGGAAGTGTCTTTTACTATGTATTTCCATTCTCCATAGTGAGGAGATAGAAACTTTTTGGAGCCTCAAGGAGAAACTCAGATTTTCTCTCTATGTATTGTGATTGTGATTGATTCCAATGAAACCTAGCTCTAGCACACTTCAAACTCTGTCTACAGGCCATACTATAGCCTGATCTTCACACTTGGAAACTCGGATTATAGTTTATGATCAAGTTTTTGATTGTCTCTACTTGTTTTCTATCAAGCTGCTAAACTAGATCTTGTTTTCTGATGACTAGTATATGATAGATTGTTTAACAAGCATACAATCAACCTTTTGGATCATTCAAAGATCCATTTATGGACCTTAGTATTGTACTTTTTACATATTGTACCAAATGGGCTGAAGCAAGAGCTGTCCGCAATGCTGACGCCCGTTCTACCGCAAAATTTCTCTATGAACATGTTATCATTCATTTAGGATGTCCTCTAGAACTTATCAACGATAGGGGTACACATTTTCTTAACTCTGTCATTGGCTATCTACTTTCCAAAATATTTGTGGTACATCGCAAAAGTTTCCCGTATTATCCACGATGCAATGGCTAGGCGGAATCCACAAACAAAATCTTATGTGGCGTTCTCACCAAAACCGTCGAGTCCAACCGATCCGATTGGGAACGAAAACTTCATGTTGCTCTATGGGCCTACCACACTACCCCGAAGCGAGCCACATGCTTAACCCCTTTCAACTAGTATATGGCCAAGAAGCCATTATGCCTATAGAATTCCATATTCCATCCCTTCAGGTAGCCTATAATCTTGAGCTAGACAATCGACAGATCCTAGCAAACAAGTTATTTCATTTGGAACAACTGTGTGAAACACGTTGGATTAGCATCCATGCTCAACAAGTCCACAAATGTCGATAAAAGACATGGCATGATCGATCCTTGAAACTCAAAGAATTCCAGGTCGGAGATAAGATCCTATTATACCAAGCCAAAGCATTTAAAGGAAAACTCAAATTTTCTGGCCAAGGACCTTATATCATTCAGAAGATATTTGCCTCTAGATACGTACAACTCCAAATCTTATAAGGCGATATTTTAGACATTGTGGTCAATGGGAGCAGACTGAGAAAGTACAATGAGCCATGTTTTTATCTTGATATGTATTAGTTGCTTTATTTCCTGATTTTTCTTCTTTAATTCTATTTTCAGCCTGTTTGCATTTTCAACAATTTTTTGTTGGGTTTTCTTGTTTCAAAACATCAAGATATCATCAGATCAGACATACAATCAATTTTTTTCCTGTGAAAACCACAAGAATCATTATTCTCAAAAAAATTGTCTCACAACCACATCAGATAGAATTTGCCCAACTTCTTTTTTGGTATATACACAATTCATTTTCAACTCCACAGATTCTATCTTAGAGAAAAGCTTTTGCATCAGATCCTCACTGACAGAATTCGTAGATAATTCGTTGAGCCTCAAATCATTTTCACGATTTTTCTGTCATCTTCGCAAATTTTGATCAGACCAATTTTATACTGTTAGCCATTTTTACTCATTTTTGTTCAAAAAAATCACTTACAAAAACTCGTCGGCCCTCAAAACAGTGCCTCGGAATTCATGAACCTCACTAGAAAATCGTGGACAATGAGGACAAATTCTGGGAGAAATTGCAAATTCATGTAAAAAAAAAAAAAAAGTCTATATATAGGCCTCCACCATCCTCTCCACGAGTTCATTCTAGATTCCTACTCTCGAGTTCATGCTGAAATTTTTCAGAATTTTCAAAACTTTTAGAACAATCTAGAATCACTGCTACCATGGCTTCTCACGACTTGTCACTCTCCCTTCTTTGTCGCATGGCCCCTAAGCCTTATTCGGGCGATATCTTCTTGATTTCCATCAAGAATTATGCTGAGCAATTTATCCTAGCCAAGGATATTCTTACCAACCTTGGCTTTGATCTGACATACTTCACTGATCAGCAGAGTAAGAGTTTGATCCGAGCTACCTACTCAACTTATTCAGATGAGTTCCAGACCTTTCGGATCATGTCTAAGGGTGCCAGTTCTACCATCGTCAACATCTCCCCAGAGCATTTACAAAGAATTGGATTTCCTGACCTGGGCGAGACAATCCATGGCAAGGGTACTAGTTACTATGCCAAGTATTTCACCAAGTTTCTGATGGACGATGGAAAAACAATTGTCCAAACCAACGACGGGAGCACTATTCGCCTCATCACAGATCCTAAGCTTCGGTGGCCCTCAATTTGCTCCATATAAACTTCCTTATCCAATTAGCCATTCAAAAAAGCATCAGTGACATCCATTTTGAAACACATTCCAGCCACTTAAGGCTATAAAAAAGATAGGGACATGACGTGTTAATATTTTTTCCAAGGGGTGCAAAAACTATCCTCATAATCAATGCCATACCTTTGAGCCCATAGCCCTTGCCATCAATCTTGTCTTGTACATGTTAGTGCTCCCATCTAGATTTTGTTTCACTTTGTGTATCCACTTGCAACCAGTTTCTCTCTTGTCTTGAAGAGTCTCTACAAGATTTAAAATATAATTTTTCATTAAAACACCATACTCTACAAATTTCATGGCATCATACCATCTGGCCCTTGTACATGCATATTCATAGAAACTAAGTTCACCTAGTTGATGAATGGAAGACATCAGGAGAGAAGAATCCATACGGGGTATCGGCAGTCCAGATGGCAAGAGACATCAAGGTTACTTCAATCAAAGCTTTGGAGAAGATCAGAACGATCGTCGTAGGTGGATTCCAGGGAGTATTTAAGGAAAAGCTTGCAGTTTTGGTGGTTTCGGGGAAATCATTGATGGTGGACTCATAATTCACTGTGTAGATAGCTGTTTGGCGCAACGGGGCTTTCATGGGTATGCAAAGAGCAGTGACAGAGAGCCATAACAATTTACAGGAGACAATTGGGTGGAAAACAGAGAAAATTTGGAAAATTTCCAATTTTGTGGGGTGTTGACGGATTTATGAGAAAATCGACTTGTTTGCAGTCAATACCGCATTAATTGGAGAACTATAAATTGGTTCTAAAAACCTGAGGGAGGGCGACCTCATTGGTGTAGGAGACAACACTCTATTTTTCCTGGTGAAAGACGCTATCTCATAGCTCCACCAGATCGTGCATTCTTGCATCACCCTGCCGCTTTGATACCATGTTAAAATCCTATTAGGATCTAGTGCAGTATGCAGATCACACATTATAATCAACTAATCCTAAACCACAAGATCAAGCTTACTTTTCTATCTCTCTCTCTTTTTCTCGCAAAAAAACATAACAAGATTCAAATCAAACAACTAGCAAATCCAATAATATCAAGATCACAATAAAACATGAGAGATGGAGCAAGAAAAAAGAGCAAGGACATTCAATTGCAAATTGATAGAGTTTTCACCTTCTTGATTGAACATAAGAAATGAACTACAAAGTACCACTATATATAGTGGATTTTAGGGCACTTGGCCTTAATTCTTATTGGCCAAATTTTACCCTTTTTTTTTTGAATTTGAATTTGAGGGAGAACCCACTAACTTGACTAATAGGCCTTGTGACATTTCATTTCTGCAATTTGGCCTAAAGTCCTTTTATTAATTTCTAATCAATCAAATGTAGGAAAAATAGTAATTATTCTTCCATAGAAACACAATGAAAGTTTGAATAAATCAAACTAATATCAGTGTCTTCAATTGGGTCCGTATCTGATCTATTCATTAATAGAACAATATTAGCTCTGATTGAATATGTGTGCGAAAATTATATGCGAAAGTAAGAGACAAATTAAGACAATTTTTAGACAATAAGAAACTATTGATCAAAAACGAATTTTTATAACTCTGAATCTGAATCATCAATATACATCTCTTACTGTCTTATCTCGCTGTTGTTCTCTGATTGAGTGAGTTACAACGAGTAATGCACATGTATTTATATTGCTACAGGACAGGTCTTTTGGCCTTTCAATGCTGTAACAGTAGATATCTAACCGTTTATGACGGTTGATATTCAAATAGACGTTCTGTTTCCAGGGTCGAATAAATTCTGTTCACAAATTATTCGCGACAGTCCATCTCTTCGTCTCAGTTTTGTGTTTCACAAATTATTTGTGACACTTGTCTCTTTGCGACATTTTCGTCTTTCGCGAATTGTTCACGACAGATGACAACTTTGAGCTTTAAGAAGAAATTCAGAATATTTTCGCAAACTGTTCATGATAGGTGAGCTTGGAGAAAAATCTAGAAGATTTCGTGACAATTTCGCGACATCTGAGGTTTGAACAAGAAACAGAATATTCTACGACAAGATTTTGTTCACAAATTTTTCGAGCTTCAACAAGAAAGCCACGAGCTTCTACAAGAAACTATTTCGCGAATCTTTTGAGTTGACTGCAAGATAAATTTCTTGAATGCTTCGCGAATCTTTCGAGTTGGTCACGAATAGAAATGTTTCGAGGTTGTGTTTGTTTGTTTCTCATTCTTTTTCAAGTAAATTGCGCGCTTTGTTAGTAGAATCAAGATCTGTCTGATCAGGTGTTCTACATCAAATAACTATGTGATCATCAGGTTGGACTTACACACGTAGGGTGCTGAATCCCTCTCACTTATTAACTACTAATAAATGAATAATCTATTAGGGTTGCCTCAATATCCGCAAACCCTCCAATAGTAATCGATGTATCAAGAGTGCACTCATTAGGAGGTGTAATGGTCAATTTATGATCTTTCATCATGGTGACACATATAGCCTGCTATGCAATAAATCATTGCTAATGCTTAATTCCAGTTCACATTGTCAGTTTGCGAATCACAATGGATTTTCAATGTCTTATCTTCATTGCAAGAAAGATTATCAACAATACACTTTTTGGCCTTCAGTGCAACTAGGGTAAATGAAGGGGATGAATCCAAAGGATCTTTTTGAGTGCAACCACGATTAACAAGTGAAGCTGAGGAAGGAGAGTCCAAAAGACGCTGATGCTACCAATCCAAAGCTACCTCGGTGTCAACATTAGTCTCTTTAACAAAAGAGCTAATTAAAAGCTCCACTTGTTTTAAGAGAGGGTAATATGTCCATAGAGCAAGCATTGAGATAGAATAAATCCCTAGTGAAGGAGAGCTTTCAAATACTAGAGAATAATGCATCTCAGGATTAGCTCTCAATTGTGGAACAACATTCGGAACAATCTAAGAAGCACATTTTTCTCCATAGGTTTCATTTTAAATAGAAAGTCTTAGTAAGTGCCAACGGGAAAAGAAAGAAGATGTGTTCACGAGCCAAAGAGCCATCAACCTTCACATTGAAGAATGTCGAAGAAGCAGAAAGAGAAGGATGTAAACAAAAATTTCCATGAGCAACTTTAAGAAGCAGCGAAGAAGAAGAAAAGGTGAAGGTGAAGGGAGAATTCTTTCCCCTCGAGCAACAAACCATGTGTTGCACAGGAGCTTGATAAAATTCCAGCATGGGTAAAAGCACCCCCCATCAACATCCCCATCGTTGAGGGCTGGTTTTGTAGAAAGTCGAAACAGATCATTGATAGAAACGCTCGCCACCGCCAATACCATCCTTACATTCTCATGATTCTATGATTGTTGTTGTTGTCGTTTATGCATTTGCTAGGTGACTTATGATCCACCAAAACATAATGAGGAAGGCATAGGAATTTTGTCAAAGGATATACCACAAATAGTGAGCAAGGCATAGCAATATTGTTAAAGAAAATGAGTAAAAAAGATGTAGGGATCAATCAAGCTGAATATATATGTTTATATATGAGGCGAATTTCAACTATGTTAGGGCTATAGTGAAGACCTATTTAGGGTTCGAATTTCACAATTAGGGTTTATCACATGGCGTATCAAATTGCTATAAACTATACGTGTATATGTATATATATATATATATGTATATATATGTATACAGCGAGAGAGAGAGAGAGAGAGAGAGAGAGAGAGAGAGAGAATTGCATCAAATTTGAAATCTGGATTGGTGTTGGGGTGGCGGGCAGAGATCATCGTATAAAATAGTGTATAGAGGCGAGGAGACGATGACAGAGCAGCCCGGTGCGCAGCACCTTCTACACGTTTCGTTCAATCAAGACAACAGGTAATTGATCAGCTCGTTTCTATGACCTGCGACTAGAGCAATTAACTTTGGGTTCTCATTATAATGGGTTTGTCTGGAAAGTGATCACAGAGTTAGCCAACACTCGGTAACAGCAATTTATGTGGGATCCTCTGTCATGTGTCTTAAATTTTTGTTTGTTACACGTCTGCATTTAGTTAGTGATCAGGGGGTCGTACTTTGCAATACTAGAGATGGGTCTGTAAGTCAAGTCACTGTAGCAAATTGAGCTGGGAATTCTCAGGCTCTTGTTATGTTTTACATGTGGCTGTATTAGTTTGCATAAAGATAGTTCACTGGAGTTTCATGCTGGAAATGTTTTTGTAAAGAAGAGCATATGCTTGTCCTGATGTCTACTCGCAAGTTATGATTCGGTGTCCTTTTACTCTCTGGGTGAGATCTTGTCTGCCAGAAATAATGGGCCTCAATGCTTTGAGAACTTGTTTTGGTTCAGAAGCCAACATATCAAGCTATCCCCAGTAGTTTAAACATCATGGCCCAACAGTCGATAGTGATCAAATCTAGCATTTTGATTAGGCATCTTTTGCCACTCAGGAACATAAAAAGATTTGATAATGAATGACTGGGATAAAAAAATAATCTTTCTTTGAGCCCAATCTGGGAGATGCGTTTCCTTCAGGGATAAAGTGCCAGAATGCTGATCTAGGTGAGACATGGAACTTTAAATTGGACAATGACGACTGCATTGCGGATGGAAGCATAGTTTTGGGTGCTGATGTTGTTGGATATGTAGAGCTTGAAATTTGAGGCTTCTGTACCATTTTCTCTCTCAATTCACCTTAAGAGCGCCCTTGGTGTCCCACTTTGTTCCCTCACCTCTGCTTCCAGTATTACTTCTCATTGCATTGGTCTGAGTCTGTTACATTGTCAAATCTTGCCAACAAGAGCATATCTCTCAAGAGTATGATTCTGGTTGATGATATTGGTCTTAGAGGCCAGCAGTTCCAGTGACACTTTTTGTGACACCATGGATCTTGAATCTGAGCAATACCGGCTTCAAAGGACTAGAGACCTTAGATAATGAAGGACTAGAGACCTTAGATGATACGTTGTCTATTTTGATCTCAGAAAGCAAAAGCAAAGCAAAATATGTGGCTTATGTTAAAGATAAGGTCATAGAGATAATTGTAGAATATTTAGAATTCACAGTCTTTTAATAAGAAGTTACGTTTGAGCATACCAGCATTCCAATAAAAGTGCACGGTAGAGATGGCTTGATGGAAATGATATTTAAGTGTGTGATCTAAGGGTTGTTTATATGCCTTTTACAAATTAGAGCTATATGGAGACATTGGATTTTGAAATAACTTGGCTACTGCGTTCTGATTTTGTAGTACCACTTAGGTAACTTTCTAGTAAATGGTAAGAGAAGGTTTTTTGATGGCTTTTTCACGTTTTTGGGAGTTTGACTCAATATCTTTGCACGAAAGTTTGCATGCACATTGCAATGAAGCTGTCCAGAGGCTGTGAGCATGTTTGGTGGGCAGTGGTGATTGTTAAGGATCCCAAAACCTCAAAAATAAATTTATTCTCGATGATTTTCGGGCATGAATAACTCTTTATAGAGTACTTGAAACCTTTGAACCTATATACACTTTGAAAGATAGGTGGAATTATCTCTAATTCAAGCCATCATTCACCCAATTTGGTGGTGGGAGGCTTGGGCAACAATTCACCCAAGTTGTGCATGTAGGCGCCCTCCTAAAATTTCCACTTCTCAGTTGTCCCCTTCTCCACTTCCATCAGTTTTGGGTGAGACTTTGCGGTCTCACCTTAGTGTTTTCAAAGATTTAAAGCCTCCTACTTTTATTGGGGAAGAGAAGGATAAAAATGCAGACATTTTACAAACCTTCCTCAACAAATGGAAGAACATTCATGCTTTTAAACATACCCCTGACCATTTGCAAGCAATTAAGGTCAGTCTTTCCTTAGGGCCCATGGCCTATAAGTGGTGGTTAAATCTCCAGGAGACTGGGCGGACTCCCCGGTCATGGAAAGCTTTTGAAGAAGCTTTTCTAAGAGAATTCCTACCAGAAAACTTGATAGAGCCTGGGAAGCCTGGGAAAGAACAGTAATGGACAAGTCTCTCATCCAATATATCTCGCAGTATCGAGAAGCAATCTTAAAAATAAACAATATGGATGATTATAAAAAAATCAGGAGATTTGTCCGTGGCCTCAAAGATGAATATAAAGTAGAGGTCCAGAGAAACTTGCCTACTACCCTTGAGCAAGCTCTCAGATATGCTCAAATCTATGATGATTCAGTGGGTAGGAAGAGGGCGAGACAGCAGCCACTTTCTGAGCAGCCTCCTTAGAAAGATTTTCAATTTAAAAAGAAATTTTTAAAAAGAAAGAAAGAAGAAAAATTTAAAAGTGAAGCTCCTCAGAAACGCCCTTCACTCATACAGCCCTTAAAACCAGATGATTTTGAGAAAGCCAAACAAGAACGTTTGTGCTTTGTGTCTATGGGCAAGGAACACACAGTCAGAAGATAACAAACAAGTTCATCTTGTTCAGACTATAAGTTTCCGCAGTGACTCGGCAGCTTCCGAGATCAAAGTGTATCATGAAGATCATGAACACTGTTGTCAGCTGACCTCTGCAATGCTAGCGAGACCCTTCAGCTTTGGGCCACATGACCTAGTACGTATGCATGGAAAAGTTGGTAACCAGTCAGTAAGAATTATGGTTGATGATGGGGCAACCCATAATTTCATCAACTACACACGGGTTAAAAAGCTTAAACTACCAGAGGTACCTAGTTAGCATAGGTACATAGTTTCATTAGTTAAGGGTGAAAAAAAATATGGGAAACTATGGTAAGTAAGTTAAATCTTGGTATTCAGAGGTACCAAGATGAAATAAACTTTCAGATAATGCACCTGGATCGCACAGACATTGTTCTCGGGAGAGATTGGCTCTATAGTTTAGGACCTTCCCTCCACAGAAACTATCAGGAGAACACCCTCAGCTTTCAGCATAAAGGCCGAGAGATCCAGTTTGTAATAGATCCTAACACCACAGTAGGGCAAACACTAATTGATCCACCCAACCTTGCCTACTCCCTGATATAGAGTAAGCCCCTCCTAGCCCAGTGTGAGGACTAGTAGCATGCTACTGCCAAGTGTCGGCCACGTGGCACTGACGTGGCCGACTGCACGTCGGGTTCCAACTGGGGGCCCTATCTTGCTGACAGGGTCCCTAGGCTGTGTTAGGCCCGCCATGGCTATGGACCGTGCTGGGGCACACCACTCACACTGTCTTGCCCTGTTGGTCATGTACGCTGGACACGACCCTGACTGTGGTATCTGACCTATCTGTGTTCTCTAGGGTTCGGCACTGGTTACGAGCTCGTAACACTCCCTCCCCCTTAAGAACCGTCTTGGTCCTCTAAGCCAAAGTCTGGAAAAATCTTGCGAAGGACGCTGCCTCTTTCCCAAGTGGCATTCTCAACAGGTTGATCATTCCACTTAACCAGATATTCTTGGTATAGAGTATAATGAGTCTGCGTCTCTCTACTATCAAGAATCTCCTCTGGTTCATGTGGACGTTGTTGAGGATCCAATGGGAGAACTAGAACACTGTCCCCTACCAGATTATCTGATCTGGTTAAGGCTTTTTGTAACTGACTTACATGAAAGACTGGAAAAACCTTACTGCTGTGTGGGAGTTCTAGTTCATAGGTGACCTCGCCTAGTCTCCTACTGATGGTAAAGGGACCACAATACCTTGGAGACAACTTAGCACACACTCTTGATTTGAGGGTTTTAGAGTCAATTGGGACTCTCAAGTAGACTTTCTCACTAGTGGAGAATTGCACATCCTGTCTGTGTAGATCTGCATAATGCCTGGCTCGATCCTGGGATTGCCTAATGCTACGCTTAGCATGTTCTATCATCTGGTTTAGGTCCTCTAAAAAGTTTCTGGCTGTTTCAACTTTTTCTTGTTTAAACCCTACAGCTGTGAGTGAGCGTGGCTGAAAACCGTACATCAGCATAAATGGGCTGTATCCCATAGCTGAATGTTTGGTATTGTTGTAAGCAAACTCTAATATTGAGAGATACTCTTCCCAATTAGTCTGCTTCTTGCTGACGTATGCACAAAGCATATCCTCCAGCATTTGATTTACCCTTTTTGTTTGACCGTCCGTCTGTGGATGGTCGGTGGTACTCATATTAAGTTTAGTATGGAGATGATGGAATACTGCCCTCCAAAAATTTCCAATAAACTTACTGTCCCGATCACTGACTATGCCGGAAGGTAGAGCGTACAATTTAAATAGCCCGTCTACAAACAACCTCGCTAACTCTGGAGCTCTAACGGTTGTTTTGGTCGGAATGAAATGAGCCATTTTGGTCAGACGGTCAACTGTGACCCATATAGCGTCATTACCCTTTTGGGTTTTAGGCAGGCCTACTATAAAATCCATGGAGATACTCTCCCATTTACCAGCTGGTATTTCTAAGGGCTGCAACAACCCTCCTGCCTTTAAACGTTCTGCTTTATTTACTTGACATTTTTGGCAACTGGCTACATACTGGCGGACGTTCTTTTTCATACTGGGCTAGAAAAATTGCTTACGAAGAAGCTCATAGGTCTTCTGTATGCCTGGGTGTCCAGCGCTAGGATTGTCATGACATTCATATAGGACCTGCTGCCTATAATCCTCTGAATTGGGGACACATACTCTATCTCTATAGAGCAAGTACTCATCCTGAATGGAATACTGTTTCCATTTGAATCTTTGAGTCAACTGACCCTCAACCACTGGGGTTTGCTTGGGTACTACAGGCTTAGAATCCTCAACGTCATCTGACGACGTATACTCGGACTCATCATCATCGTCAACGGAAGCTGTCGTATTCTTGGATGAACTGGCACCAGCCCCGAGAACTGGTTCTGGAGTCTGTAACTGTCTGTTCTGGACTGAGTTCCAGATAGTAGAGAAGAATGCATCATTCTGGCATTTCCCTCTCAAGGACTCGAGTAACTCATTACGAATCTGAGTAAAACTCAGCTCGTTTATCATAGGCATTATGCTAAGGGCATCTGCTACTGTATTGAATTTTCCACGTCTATATCTGATAGACATGTCAAACTCTTGCATCAACTCTGCCCAACGAGCTTTTCGACCCCTCTTTCTTTTTCACCAATAGGACTGGTGAGGCCCATGGTGAACTACTGGTCTGAATTTGGCCTTTCTTAAGATAATCTGGTAACTGCCTAGTTATTTCTTCATCCTCTGTTCGGCTGACCCGATACGGAGGTTTAGAAACAGGTGTTGTACCTGGTACTAGGTTTATTACATGATCTACCTCTTTGCTAGGTGGTAAACCATGTGGCAAATCTTCAGAAAAAACATCTTTAAATTTAGACAATAAAGTTTCTAATCTACTGATTTTCTGCTGAATAGAACTGGAAATAGAAACTTCAAGAATAAACTGAAAGTCACATAAGAATACCTGATGGTCTTCGTCTCCGATTAGCTGACAGAGCTCTGAACTGCAGACCATAGGACTGTTGGGAACATCATGCTCCCCATGCAACTGGATCTCTCGGCCTTTATGCTGAAAGCTGAGGGTGTTCTCCTGATAGTTTCTGTGGAGGGAAGGTCCTAAACTGTAGAGCCAATCTCTCCCGAGAACAATATCTGTTCGATCCAGGTGCATTATCTGAAAGTTTATTTTATCTTGGTACCTCTGAATACCAAGATTTAACTTACTTACCATAGTTTCTCATATTTTTTTAACTTCACCCTTAGCTAATGAAACTATGTACCTATGCTGACTAGCTACTTCTGGTAGTTTAAGCTTTTTAAACAGGGTGTGGTTGATGAAATTATGGGTTGCCCCATCATCAACCATGACTCTTACTGACTGGTTACCAACTTTCCCATGCATACGTACTAGGTCATGCGGCCCAAAGCTGAAGGGTCTCGCTAGCATTGCAGAGGTCAGTTGGCAACAATGTTCATGATCTTCATGATACACTTTGATCTCGGAAGCTGCCGAGTCACTGGGGAAACATACAGTCTGAACAAGATGAACTTGTTTTTTATCTTTTTCTTATCTTTTTTAGTGAAAGGCCCCTCGGGACACTGTCTGACTGTGTGTCCCTTGCCCATACACACAAAGCACAAATGTTCTTGTTTGGCTTTTTCAAAATCATCTGGTTTTAAGGGCTGTATGAGTGAAGGGCGTTTCTGAGGAGCTTCACTTTTAAATTTATCTTCTTTCTTTCTTTTTAAAAATTTCTCTTTAAATTGAAAGTCTTTCTGAGGAGACTGCTCAGAAAGTGGTTGTTGTCTCGCCCTCTTCCTACCCACTGAATCATCATAGATTTGAGCATATCTGAGAGCTTGCTCAAGGGTAGTAGGGGAGTTTCTCTGGACCTCTACTTTATATTCATCTTTGAGGCCACAGACAAATCCCCTAATTTTCTGATAGTCATCCATATTTTTAATCTTTAAAATTGCTTCTCGATACTGCGAGATATATTGGATGAGGGATTTATCCATTACTGTTCTTTCCCAGGCTTCCCAGGCTCTATCTAGTTCATTTTCTGGTAGAAATTGTCTTAGGAAAGCTTCTTCAAAAGCTTTCCATGACCGGGGAGTTTGCCCAGTCTCCTGGAGATTTAACCACCACTTATAGGCCATAGGCCCTAAGGAAAGACTGGTCTCAATAGCTTGCAAATGGTCAGGGGTCTGTTTAAGAGCATGAATGTTGTTCCATTTGCTGAGGAAGGTTTGTAGAATATCTGCATTTCTTTCCTTCTCTTCCCCATTAAAAGTAGGAGGTTTTAAGTCTTTAAAAAACTGGTGTGAGACCGTAAAGTCTCATCTAAAATTGATGGAAGTGGAGAAGGGGATAATTGAGAAGTGGAGGGAAGGCTTCCTTTCACGGAACTCAAAATGAAGTTTTTGAGTTCAGCGAACGAATCGTCCACACTAGACTTGAAATTGGCTAATGCCAACTTCAGTTCATCCACTTCTGTTATCAATTGGAGAAACTGCTCCTTGGTAACCAGTTCGTCGAGTTCTTCGGCGAACTGTTTCTGTTCTTCCACTTCCATGGGTTCCTTCCCTTTTCTGTAAGCCAAGGCTTCTGTTTCAAGTTTGTCGAAGCCTGTCTCCTGGGGTTGATCAGGTCCCTGAGGAGTGGTCATCTTCGGAACCGAAAGAGAGCTACCTTAACTTCTGAAGGAAAAAAGTCTAAAAGACTAATTTACAACTGTACAAAGGAAAGAAAAGATGACTTAGCTGTTTCTGAGGACTGTACTTCCAAAGAATTTACAAAGAGGAACCCTTTCAGCCCTTTTTCCCAAGATTTCAGACCTGCTGTCCCGGAAAATGCCAGTTTGAAGCTTCAAAACAGTGCCGAATTTCCCAGTTCTTGAGTTGAGTAGCTAACTGATCTGATTTCAGGTGTGGGGCTCCAACAAACCGAGTAAAAACCGGAAATTTACAAAAAGAAATCCGGAATTTTTGAGGTCCCTGCCCTCGCTGATTGGACAGCAACCTGTCCGGCCCGATTTGTCCAATTTACAGCTCTATAATCACCTCAAATCTCCAATTTGACCCAAGCCTGTAGGTCGCTGGTCTGTAGCAAGTAAGTTTGAAGCTCAAACTCCTGAAAAATCCTCAAAAACAGTGATGAAAAACTAATTTTTCATCTCTCTGTCCAGCGCTGGCCCTGCTAAGAAAATGTGTTTGAAAACCCCTCAAATTTCCTTAGATTTCTCTGAAATTTCAGAGGTAGATTTCTGATCCCTCAACAATGGATCAGCACCACCCTTTCTTCTCAAAAATCCGCTCTGATTCCCTGAATTTGATGGCAAAAATCAGAGATGAAGACTGAATTTGCAGCGTTGGACCTGCTCTAGAATTTTTAACTAATTTCTCTCTGACCAGCAAGTAAATCCACCAAGATTTCCTCAGTAGGAGATTGTTCCTACAACGAGTCTCCTCCTCTATTTCTTTCTGAGAACTTAAAGAAGTTCTAAGCAATCTAGCTACTTTCTCCACTGCTGAAAACTGAGTTCCCTAGGATGGAGATGGCTCTAATACCAGTGTAATAGATCCTAACACCACAGTAGGGCGATCTCTTGGTTTGCTTGGTTTGATAGAAAAACACTCATGCAGTGACATTGCTGAGACATATACATGCTTTACAAGTTTGTAACTATGTTTTTGTGTTGGGAATTGTGTATCATCTAGAAGGTGCACCGTTATACCACCATTTCCTTGAAGCTAGTCAATTGTTGCATGAATTGAAGAGAGAGAGAGAGAGAGAGAGAGAGAGAGAGAGAGAGAGAGAGAGAGAGAGAGAGAGAGAGAGAGAGAGAGAGAGAGAGAGAGAGAGAGAGAGCTGATTGATCTCTTTGTGGATTTCCTTGCAATCCAAGAATTTTTGTTGTGACAACAGGTGGTTATTACAATCAATATTCTCTACTGGTGGGCCCAGGAAGAAAAGGCACATTCACATTAGAACGCGAATGCACCCTATTGACTAATGCATCTGACCAAATATTAGCTCGCTTTGTAGAGTAGGATCGCTTTTGTTGTCAGCCTTTATCAATTTGCTAAGTTGTGAAATATTTGGCATGGATTATCACGAGTAAAATCTAATTTGAAAATAGCCCAATGTCTGTTATCCTGTAGCAATACAAGGGAAACCTTTGCGACTGAATGAAACCTCAATATTTAGCTTATGAGTTTTTCAAGGTAAAGCAATTGCAAGTTTATGGAAGGGAATAAATATTTATGGTCCTCTACAAAGTTGTTGGCATGTTGCCAAGAACCGGAGGCCTTGTATTATGCAAAACCTCAATTGTTGCACTATATGAATCATACACTGCTATTTTGAGAGTGCCATTGTAAAGACATGTATATTTTTCTCTCTATGCCGAGCTTAGACATTAATAAATTCCAACTATTTTTATAGTTTTAAATAATTTTCATTTCTTTTTCCATGCTAAGCATAGCTTTTTTTCTTTTTAGAATGCAAAAGATCAAAAAAATAATGTTTCACTTGAACAATTTAAAAGACATATCTTAAAAGCTATGATAGAAATAGAAGATAGAGAAATGATTACGCAAGGTAAGACGATGGATGAAGTAGATCAAAGGTGAAACCTATATTCCAAAAAATGATAATGAATACCCACACCATCAATGAAGGGAATTGCAAGGAGCTCCCAAATTTCTAAAGAAGAGGCATATTCTCTACATATTGTTGATATTCAATCATGAATTTCAGCCCAAGCGGGATTGTTTAGAAAGTGATCTTCACCTCCATGATTGATGATATCACAACTTGGCAAAGAGTAGTCATGATTGATGCTATCACAACTTGGCAAAGAGTAGTTGATAGGTGTATCACATTACATTTCAATCTAAGTTAGTCATTTATTGTATTGTACTAATGTCTTGTCAATGTGGCTTATTGAAGTAACAATGACTAAAGACCCCAATTGCCATAGGTAATGCAATTAATAGAGTATAATCCTTTCTACGTGCAAAATGACCATGTAGTAGTTTACACCTTCCAAATTAAATATTCATTGAATGACGAATTTTCTTTTAAATAAACAAAGTTAAATATTGGAATGCAAGAGTTTATTGAGTACACACTTTTTCCTATTTGAGGAGTTGTTATATTTCATTCTAGTTGGCAAACTACAAGTACACAAAAAGCATTACTTGGAATTTACAATGTTGGAACCAAAAATGTATTGCGATGAGTTATTTTGATTCAATTATGTTTCTATTATTATTCTAAGCATAGCTAATCTTATTTCTTATTGTTGTGTTGATGTTCTATTCTAAGCATAGATATTATGTAATATGAGTTAATCCAAGTTCATGGGCAGTCTCCTCTGTGATGATATTCACTCCAAATCCGAATCAATAGGTACATTAGAGATGATACATCCTTTAATCTGTAATTCGATCTTTTGGGCTCATTGGTAATCCATTTCAACCTTATTAATGTTGATTGGGCTCATTGGTAATCCATTTCAACCTTATTAATGTTGACTGCTGGTAGTTTTGATTTCCTCCTTCGTCTTCTCACTAATAACTCTTTTAGTTGTTTTTTATAGAAGACATTGTCTTCTAAAAGCTGCTTAAACGTTATGCTTGGTCTTTTATTACTTACACTACATTTTCATGTCAATTTTTCTTAATTAGGATTTTTATTTTGTTTTCCCAAGTATAAATTAAATGTTCGAAATGTGGGGAGCAAGGCATTGATTCTTATTTTGTTTTCCCAAGTATAAATAAAATATCTGAAATGTGGGGGAGCAAGGCATTGAAATGTAGTAGAATAATATATAACCATTGGTTATTATCCAATTAATAGCTTGGGCTCTATGCTATACACTACAACATAGTGACTTGTCCATATAAAAAACTACAATAGTTACCTAATCATATAATTGAAATTTGATAGCAATACTACCGATGCATGTGATGCCCAAAAAAAAGGTCATCAAGTAATCTTGTGAAAATTGTTAGTTTTTTTTTTTTTTAAATTTGAGAATTTTGATTATTCTACACTCAGTTTTCAGCCAAAACTAGTGCTCCTTGATATAGTAGTATCATTTGACAGCCTTTGATAAGAATTTGTAAAGAAAATAGAATGATAACACCAAGTAGCTATTTGCAAACATAGATGACAAGGACAAAAAATCTCATGACCTTGTTAATGTTTTGATCATCGAAAACATTCCTAGAGCTATTGCACCATGTTTTCACGATAAAAGAGTGCATGTTTAGGGCGATACAAATGTTCTAGTTCCACATCACTTAGAGGCACATCAAATAGGCGACACAGACATAAAATACACCAAGGATTATTATGTACATTCCACTCTCTTACATTTGACATCCCACTAGTAACTACAAGCATCCTCTCCTTTAACTTGATCCAGCAAAGCAACTTGGATTTTCTTAAAATTCATGCATCTTGTTTGTGTTAAAGCATTATCATCCTAAAAACCCGACCAAGATTTGAAAGTCTAAAAAATCATCACAAAGCATGGATAGGTCATCAAAGAAGTACCCCACTTGAGACACCTAAAAACTTCACCAAACAAAGTAGTGTAACAATGATGTGTCTTACATAAAGTGCTAGCTTGTAGATTAAAAAGTCCATGCTCAGAAAAACTACATCACCTCTATGTAGATAACTGGAATATCTATAACATAGAGGTGGTTGTCCCAGTGACGTGCATTTCTACATCCCTGGGATATATAGCCCCTTAAAAGTCACACAAGCTTAACTTTCTGAACTATCAGATTCCGAGATAATGCAAGTCCAGTGACACGGATCTTATTCTGAAAAAGCTTCGGTACAGAGAGATCTCTATAGTCAAATGACATCCAATTGTATTTCGTGTTTTGTTAGAACTTAGCGGAGTCTATGCTAATATACTATGCTGACGAAAGACTGTCATGGAATAGGTGAGATCACAATTTTTCCTATCGCTCTCCCTGTTTCCAAGTGAGCAAACGCTTGTAGTACATCTGAAAACTTGTACGGGCCGCTTGGATCTAAAATAGGCTTCACTTTCCCGCTTTCAAAATATGGCGTAAGCTTCTCTAGGCTTTCCCCCTTGGAGGTAAGCAAGAAGGCAAAAGCTGGGGGATCGACTTCGAAAACAGAGATTACAACAACTTTGCCCCCATCCTTCACTGCTTTAACACACTTAGGATAATCGCCTGCATGACACAAAAGGGCATTACATTTTAGCTTTGACATAGCGGCCACATTGCCTCAATCAAGAAAGCTCAATTCACATAGATATTCGCAAAAGCACTCGAGCAAAACATAAAGAGATGTTCGAGCTCACTTATTTATCATTTAAAAGTATCGACAAACTTACCGATGGCATCATAAACGACATCATATTTCTCGGGACGCTCTTCGTAGTTTTCCTTCGTATAATCAATGGCAACGTCTGCTCCGATGCTCTTAACAATATCGAGCTTCTTCGTACTTGCGGTGGTTGACACCAGTGAGGCACCAAATATTTCCTTAGCTAGCTGAAACATAACTCGCACGTTCCACCTTAGAATATGAAGGGCTCTTCCAAGCAAGCAAAAATACCCATCAAAGTGAGCCAATTTCTTTCTCAATCGAAATTATAATCTGTTCAAGCAAAAACGTGATGCTAAACATCGAAGTGATAGTGTGTATTTGTACCTGAATTACGAAAGATCCAACTCCTCCCGCACCTCCGGTAACCAGCAACGTTTGACCTTTCTTGAGATCAGCTCTTTCCAGACCTTCTTGTGCAGTAAGAGCTGCTAGAGGAATGCTAGCCGCCTCTTCGTAGGTAAGATTCTTCGGTTTCAAGGCAAGAACTTTTTCTTCAACTGCGGTATACTGAGCTAGAGTTCCCCACTGTTTTATCCCTTCAGGTATACTTGAATTAATATCTCCATAAACTTCATCCCCTTCTTTGAATTTGTGCACCTGGCTTCCTACTTTAACTACCACACCCGCCAAATCGAATCCTGGCACATGCTGCACAACAAAATAAAAGTATAATATTATCATCCGATTCTTCCTACAACCGTCAAGCCTTCTTTTCGTATTAAGCACCTCATTGCATTCCAGAATAACGGTGTTACTGGGGACCAAGATTCTTTGGAAATCAATGAGCAGAGACGCTAGACCACAAGAAGATTAACAGGACACCTAAGCCTGCACTATAGTTAGCATACTCTTTACCTTCTTTGCGAATCGAACACCTCATTGAACATTCTATTCCAGAAGACGGTCTTAAGACTTACTAGTGGCCATGATTCTTTGGAAGTTATTGAGAAAAGACGCTAGGCCACAAGAAGCATTACAGGACACCAAATCATGGGGTATAGCTAACATACTATTCACTGTTATCGCTAATTCAAACACCTTTCAGTTATTATCAGTGATTGTTGAGCACGTTTAACTAAATCTTACACAAGAAACAATAACCTTACGGGTAGTGGAGAATCTAAATCTTTGAAATAGGCCAGACCGCGCTTCCAGTCGGCAGGATTAAGAGCCGCAGCATGCACTTTGATAAGAACTTCATCTGGCGTTATATCGGGCACAGGAATTTCTTCCAGTTTCAGCACTTCCTGAAAATTTCCATACTCCTTGTACACCCACGCCTTCTGCAATTGCGCCATAGATAGAGTAAGCCTCTCTCTGCCTCTACCTCACTTGCATACAGCCTCAAATTCCTCAATGCTTCACTCTCGAATGCATTATTTAAAGAGTTGGAGATGAAGAGGAGGATGGTGCTATGCATATAATCTCCATCTAAATCTTGGTTCCTATTACTCTGTGTTTGAATTTCAGTGTTGAGATTTGACGGGCATTATGCAACCATATGAAGGGCTGGTTGATTCTCAAATCGACGGGTAAAAGCGTGACATTACGTTTACCGAAAGACGTCGTGTGAGGTTGCATGACGTTCTACCTAAAAGTCCCGCAAGACCCTTACTGAGAGAGATTTTATCGCGTGTCTACTCATAAACATTCACAGGAATCCAGCGGCAGATAGAGTGAGGTAGTGAATTTACGTCAGCACATCTTATGTTGTCTTGGAGATTGTAATGTCCCGGTTCAATGAATCTCATTATTATTATTAGTGTCTTTGGTATCAATGAGTGAACGACCCAGCTCTTCAAAATTCCTTTAGGGTCTCTGGGCCTTTCGCTAAAATACTCAAGGTGTCAAGTACTACATGCCTTATGTATTATGGAAGGAGTTGGGCACAGGCCATTCTGTCCGGTGAGGATTTCCAAAAAATTTTGGTCGAAGCCCAAAGGGGCCCAGCCTAGATTTTTTTGAAAAGCCGAACTGGACAGAATGGCCTGTGCCCGGCTCATTCCATTGCGTAATGGAGTCTTTGACATTTCCACATGCCATTTACAAAGCATAATCAGCAGTGTGGGTTTTTTGGACCAATGAGAAACTGCCACGTGGCAGTCTGACGCGACAGTCTAACGCGGATTGACACACGTTTGGAATGTGCTTCAGAATTTTGAATTTTTTTTAAAGAAATCCAGTGACATTTTATGCTTTTTAAAAAGCCCAAAAATTGGGCGTAACCAGCACAAAGAATCCATTACGTGCATCTAATGGTGCACAACAAGTGAGAGTGTGCCAAGGACACTCTCTCACCTGCTGTGCACTATTGGATGTGCATTTGGCATTTATTGCATGTGCATTTTTCATGCTTAGGCGTTCTGTCGCAGGTATAAAAAATTTTCATACCACCAAATTTGGGTATTGCAAATTTTTTAAAATTTTAATATCAATCGGGTATTAATATAAGGAAATAAACGAGTTCTAGATGAGTTCGTATAAACCGAGCTAGTATCATCCCGTTATCAACTTATCCATAAACATGTACAATTTGTTAAAAATACAAAATACTCTTTTTAACAGATATTATATCATTTGAGGTTTCTTTGGTCCCAGGTTCGAGCCTCCCCTTGGAAACCAAGAAGCATTTGAGGTATATACAGTTAAGGGTGTTGGCTCAATTGGTTATCTTGACATCCAAAGTTTCTTTGGTCTCAAGTTCGAGCCTCTCCTTGGAAACCAAGAAGCATTTGAGGTATATACAAATTTCTAATTTCTAAAAATTTCTAAAAATATACTACCATTGTGACAAAAATTCATAAAATCTCCAAACCCGGGAATCAACATGAATATTAAGATAGTTAATGTTGGGGGATCCAATTCTAGACCTTGATATTACAAAATCATATACTAGAAAAATAGCTCTAAATAAAATATGTTAACGAAATGAAAAATTAGAAATGTCATCATTTGGGGATTTCCAAGTAACAAACACAATATAAATATAAGAGCAAGCATGAGACCATGCAATATTCTTTTGGGCTCCTTATTGCCTCCTTGAAATGAATAATCTTCCACAAGTATATGTTGCATACCTAACTTGCCATAAAGTAGAGTAACAAAACGAAAGCAAATGTTGTATGTCCTCCTCTACATTCCTACACACTAGATACACTTTTTGAGCACTCAAAATAACTTTTCACCTTGCTCTTGATGGAAGCTCCATATTTCAGTTTTTTCTCACTAAAAGCCCTTCATTTTGCCACTAGAGATATACTTCATAACCTTAAATTGTTTTTTTTTTTTTTTTTTTTTCAGACATCAACATCATATTGTAACCCCCATTTGCCATTGTAGAAGTCAATGTCGTAAGAATAAATGACATCAAATTTTTTGCATAGGTAGTTTTTCCCAAAGCATGAGAAGGATGATGCCAACAAACGTTCATCCACGCTTATCCCATCCAATAATTCTTCCTTCACTAGTAATAACCTCTTGTCCTCCAATAAGTACTCAACTCAGTTGGATTGAGCACTTTCCTTCATGTTTCTCACCAATAAACTTCAATATATTACAAAAATGAGGACATTTGACATTAAAAGCTAAAGCCCCTTGTCACCACCCCCAATGGTGTCAAGTTCAACTTAGGTTAGTTCCAAGCAACATAAGCTTAAATGTATATGGCCCCAATAACTGCACTTATATTGTTGAAGGCCACTAAAAAGTAGCTTTCCCACTTTGAAATGGAGTGTGACTTATCCCTAAGTGGCATTGAATTATGTCATTTTGAGTCAAATCAAATTATTAAGACAAAGATCCAAGGCTTGTTGACTTGCTCTAGAGCCACTAGTGGGTTGTAGTATATTTGTCGCATCTCCCTGAAGGGTGGCTTTAGAGGCTTAGAACGGAGTGTATGGATCCACAACCGGATGAGTGTCGTGTATAGTACGAGTTGCAATCGAATGGAGAGAGGGTAAAACTAGTCATGGGAGTGAGAACCTAGATATTAAGGGTGTCACAACCTTAGTGTGAGATCTAAAAGTGGAATGAAGCCTAGATTTGGTGTGTCATTCATCTTTTGCTTTTCGTCTTGTGATGTTTTCTTTATTTATTTTTTAATAATGTTTTGGTATCATGAGCCTTGGAGGGTATAAGTATATCCATTGGGCTCTCACTAGTGTATGCTTGATTGTGTGATTAGGAGCTACATGTTGCTGGTGTGATTCCTCATTCCCTTGTGATAGATTGATCCATAGCTTGGGGGCTAGATCCGTAAGGTCTAGGTTTGGTTGGGTTGAGGGCAAGCCCTCCTCCCGGTGGAGGGAGCTCCCCTCAAAACCAGTGACATAGAATGTATTCCTAAATGAATTCCGTAAGGCAAAAAGCCAAAGAATAATAAGAGGAAAAAGCTATTTTTTGACGAACTGGAAGCTATTGTGTACCAACACCAAAAGAACAAAGACAAAAAAAAACATGTTGTAAAGGACAAAGCGCAGATTGCGGCAATAAAGGAGAATCTTTGTTTCTTATGCAACAAACTTGGACACCATGCTAAACAGTACCCCGAGAGAAAAAATAAATCATCAACTTTCATGATGATGCACAGATAAATTGAAAGTCGATTTGTTAAATGGTTGTGAATGTACTTGTAACTTCAGTACACTTTCTTTCAAACCTAATCAATTGTTTCGTGTTAGAGACAATATTTTAGAGAAAGACATAAATTTACTTTGATTCAGAGAGTACTCAAACCTTTTTAAATGCTCGGCTTGTTCAAAAACTTTGGGTGCCCACCATGGCCAGTAATCACCATTATGTGGTCCATCTAGCCTCAAGGTCGGACACAAAAGTTTAGGATGTCAAAGTCCCTAATTTGGATCTTCAGATGCAAGATTATATTGAGTGGCTTCCATGTTATGAACCTTGATAGAACTAATGTAATCTTAGGATATGAATGGTTTTTTGATAAATCAAATTCATTAGAAATGTATTTTACAAAGCATATTTGTATTTAAAGATAAATTTGATAAGATAGTCTATATTTATGGAGAGACTGATGTATGCCCATCACCGATGGTTTCCTCGGTGGAAGTTATGGAAAAACTATATAATTTTGAGTATGAACTTTGTTTGTCTTGTTTTAAAACCTCGTATGCATTCTGATATAAGTGATGAGCAGCTATCTTATGGCCTACCACTTGCTCGGTCGGTGGACCATAAGATAGATTTATTGCCCAGTAGCCGCCCCATTTTCAAAGAACCTTATAAGTTTAGTCAAAGGGAAGAGGGGGAAGTGGCTAGGCATATCAAGAAATACCTTAGGATGGGACACATTAGATCAAGTTGCCATGAGGAGTGCCCGGTCTTCTTAGGAGTAAGAAGGATGTCGGTTTCCAATTATGTGTGGACTACAAGGGTCTAAACAAACTTACCATAAAAAATAAATATCCGTTAACTAGGATGGATGATCTCATAGATCAATTGAATGGAGCGATGTACTTCACAATGACTGATCTTCGTATGGGATATCATCAAATTAGGATACATCCAAATGATGTATCTAAGACCGGTTTTAGGACAAGATTTGGCCATTATGAGTTTCTAGTCTTACCTTTTGGGTTGACTAATGCTCCAAAAACTTTCTAGCAAATGATGAGTGATTTGTTTCTTCCATATTTGGGGAAGTTCGTAGTAATGTTTTTAAATGATACTTTGATCTATAGTAAAACACTCAAAGAGCATGTAAAAGATCTCCGTATTGTCTTACGTATCTTTAGACAAGAGAAGCTTTACGCTAAAGAATCAAAGTGTGAATTCTTTAAGAAGGAACTTTTTTACCTTGGTCATAAGATCACCTCTTTTGGGATCAAGATTGATGAGGAAATGGTCAAGACCATTGTAGAATGGCCAATTCCTCAAATGGTCCGAGAGCTCAAGTCATTTTTGGGATTCACTATATTTTTCAGTAAGTTTGTAGAGGACTATTCTAAGATTGCCGCACCTCTCAACAATTTGTTAAAGGGAGTGAAAAGTCTTAAAGGAAGGCCAATCCCTCCCATTAAATGGAATGAGAAATTGGATGAAAGTTTCAAAAACTCAAGCTTTTCAGCTCTCATTTTGAGAATAGTGGATCCAGATATTCCGTTTGTCATTAATACTAACGCGAGTGATACAGCTATTGGAGATGTTCTCTTATAAGAGGGCCAGTCCATTGCTTTTGAGAGCAAAAAGTTAATCGATGCGCAAGTCAAATATACAACACAAGAAAAAGAGCTTTTTGTGGTGATCCATGCATGGAATCATGGAGACATTACCTGTATGGTAATAAGTTCGTGGTTAACATGGATCACCAACCTCTAAAATATTTCTGTAATCAAAATAATCTGAGAGGTTGTAAGGCCCAATGGGCAAAACTCAGAAATTCGACTTTGAAGTGCGGTATATCAAAGGTACTACTAATCGAGTGGCTGATGCACTTAGTTGAATTATTGAAGTGAACGAGTTTTCCTCACAAAGATCGGCACATATTTTGGACCAATTTGGAAGAGGGTTCTAGCAGCTACGTCAAGCGAGACTGATTTACATGGTGATCAGTCTGGGGAAAAGGATAAAAGGGGTGTTGATGACTTCTCTAGTTGTAATGGATTGTTGTTTAGAAAAGGGAAGGTTTGTGTGCATGAGGTGGATGTTATTAAAATGAAAATCTTGTATGAGTGTCATGACTCATCGTGTGCGGAGCATCCAAGCATACATCATACTCAAGATTTGGTAAGAAGGGATTTTTTTTTGCCAAAAGCTAAATTTTTTATCGAATCTTATGTGGTCAAGTGTGACCAATGCCAGTTAAATAAGATCGAATGCCTTAAGGCTGGTTGACCATGAAAATGTCATCCAATAGTTTTGTTGACTTGTCAAATTTGGCATTTCATGGTTTCTCCAAATGGAAATTTGGTGTGTACTTTTCACACATGTGGGGATAGCCCAAACAATGTGAATGATCTCCTAAAGTGTGAGGGATTGCACGCAGATTCAACACCAAAAGGATACATTGATTCTAGCTTGGCAATTCTTAAGGCAAGTGTCATCATGTCCATGACCGGTACATAGGATTCAGTATACTCGTGGTCTTGGATACATAGTACTATAGTGAAAAAAGCTATTAGTTATGACACATCATACTGGACGTGACCCAAAAATAACTAATATTCTTGTGAGACCCAGAACACACTAAATGGACTCTCTTCTAAGCTTTACAATGTCCTGTAACCAAAGTTATGGCCTTTTGAAGTTTTGCAATTTTGTGAGTAAAATTGGCAAGTTTTAAATTGTTCTGATTGTCTGCTAGTCAATTTCCTAATTTGTGGTACTGTGCTTGCATGAATTGATTGCATGTTGATTTTGAGAGTGACTCTAACATGCATGAGGGATTCACATTTGTTTTGAGTGGTTATGCGCATGTGCTTTGACTATTAGGACACAAATCAGTAATTTGGCTAACAATTTTCATAAAACTGAAATTTACGTAAAATTTCTTAAAGTAAAAAAAGCAATTAATGTCACATGTCATGCATGTGTGATAGACATCAATTCAGTAATATCAGGAATCAAACAATGAATTGTTTTGTTTTTATTTTGATTACCTAAATACTAACAAAGTTTTTGACAAATTTTCAAGTTACGAAAATTTTGGTCAAAACAAAATTAAGAATAAAAATTCGAAAATTTAAATTTTCAGTTTTTTTCCAGTTTCTTGAATTATCTATGAAATGTACTAAAGTTAGTGAATTGACCATACTGAAGTCAATTTTAGTCAGATTTTTGTACTTCAATAATAGTTAATCAATTATTAACTAAATTTAGTAATTTTCAAGAATAGATAAATTGAGATGGCCGAAGAAACTGCAAATCAAGTTGCAAATCCAGGTGCACCATCCTATATGGTTATCTGCTAGCAGTTGAGTACGATACTCAATGATATGAATAATCGAAATAATTTGAGAGATTAGCAACTGGAAGTTCTTCCAAACCAAGTCAAATTGTTGTCTTTTCCCAATCTTGGTTTTCAACTGGAGACTTACTCGGGAGAGAAGAAGGAGAAGAAATCGGAAGTCATAGAAGACTGGCTCGTTAAGAGGAGCAGTTACTTTAGCCTGCATGGAGTTCTAAATGAGAAGAAAATTGAAAGCATCGTGTTGTTCTTACATGGAAAAGCGTCATCGTGGTGGCGAGATTTATCGGTGAAGCCTACTACTTGGGATGCTTTTGCAGAAGTCTTTAAAAAACCTTTTGTGATAGCAGATGATGTTGACTACTACCAGAAATTTGTGAACTGCAAGATGGGTACTAAGAGTTTGGACTCTTAATTCCAAGCTTCCAAAGATGATGTGCACTTACCAACTTCCTTGAGAAGCTCATTGGTAACATTCATCTTTATCATGTGTAGAGCCTTCTTGGCCCTCTTATCATATCTCATTTGATCTTGTTGTGTTGTTGGTCTCTCCTCCAAACCTACAACAATATGCAAAACATCATTCATCTCAAGAAGTGACTCCATCCTCACTTGCCACAATGAATAGTCACTTGAAGTAAGCCTATCATTGGCTTCCAATATGACTCCAATTGAGGTTGCCATGTAACAATGACCCGATCTTCTTTTTCAACCTATTTCAATGCACAAAGCACTCCTTTGAACAACAACAAATGCTCCCAAAAGAAATCACCAAGATTTGAAACTATCTCACAAATTTTCTCTAGCACTTATACCAAGCAAATCAACACATAGAATCATGGAATCTTGATCAACCTATGATCTATCCTCAATCTAATGACATTTGCCACTTCCTAAAATTAAAACACACTCAAATGAACTCCAGCAACCTCACTATCTAGATATCCAATCAAAATTAAGGTTTTGACAAAATCACAAAAAATTGACTATTCCAAATCTATATGCAAATGCTGAAATTTTGATTATGCAATCTAATAGCCACCACTAAGGCTAATCCAATGATCCAAAAATCAGCCAAATCCCGTTTGTGAAATCAAAAATCGGAATTGATCAAGTTTATAGACCTATATAGGATTTTGATCTACAAAAGATCCAATCTACAAAAGCAAAAAAACTCGATTTTGGTGTAGAATCCCCTCTAGCATGCTCTAGACTTGATATCTTCACCAAATCATTGATATATCTGATTTCCTCCTTCATAACCTGAAACATACCATGTGAAAGTTTTCAGATCCTTAAGATCCAATCAGCTTGAAATATCTTTGGTTAGAAAGAAAAATACACTACCAATCTCACCAATGTAGAAAAAACAGCATCTACACACAAAATGAGATGCAAACACTAATAGAACTTGATCAAACTTGAATGAAATGATAAAGTACTATTTCTATCCATACAAAATCAGCAAGCTATTGTATTTCACACGTGTGGATCCAAAAATAATAGATCATTCTACACATAAAATTGCATGCAATCACAAGTATAGTGCACCAATGGATAGTAGAACCCAAGAGAACCATGTATAAGCATTAAATGAGATAGAGAAGAGAGAAGATCAATCTCTCCACGAGTTACATCCTTTTATAGCAAGTACAAAATTATTTAAAAAAAAAAGATTTCAACCATACATCTACACTTCACCTCTTCTCTCTCTTTCTCTGTCACATATTACAAATCTAATAATCTTAAATCTACTATTCTAAATAATACTAATAATCTATTACAAGACCATTTTAAACCATTTTAAATCAATGCAAAATTTAAAAACACACACACACTCTCTCTATCTCTTTCTATCTTTCACACTCTCTATCTCTTTCATAAAACAAACAAACAAACACCAACCTCAAACAAAAAGAAAAAACAAAACAAACAAAAATCAAGCACCAACCTCAAACAATGATCTTCAAGCAGTGATCTTGAAGCACCCTTAAGCACTCAAGCCCTCAAGCCCTAAACACTGATTACCCTCAATCGCCTTCAATCGCTCCAAAGATGCTCAAATCTGCAAAAAAAAAAGTGAAAGAGAAGGCGCTGGATCGCTCGAATTGGAAAGATTGGCTTTCCCTCCAAAATGCTAACCCTACTTTTTTTAGGTCTAGATTCAATGTACCCAACTATTCAATTCCTAAAACTCGCCTCCAAACTTTCCCACACTTTCAAAAAGTCTTTATTCAAATGAAATTTAGAAGAATGAACTTTGAAAAGTTATTCTCTAAGTCTAAAACAAGTTTTGGCCTCAATATGCCAAATATGAAAATATTGACAAAATGATCAAACTAGTTGAATCTTTCACATTTGGCACATAGTCTTGCTTTGAACCTGTTGGTAGAACCATCATTATTGTACTTGATTCTAAACACCCACTTGCATCCAATAATATGCTTGTTGATAGGTGGATCCACTAGATCCCAAGTGTTGTAGGCAATCAAGGCTTCATACTCCTTTGTCATGGTTTCATACCACTCCTTTGATTGGAGTGGATCTTGGACACTTCTAGGCTCTTCATGAGAGATAAAAAATGCATAATTGGTGGATACATCATCCACTTGTTTGCCTTACTCCACATAAGAGAGCCTCTTGGGCTCGAATCTCTCTCTCATAGATCTTCCTGGTGTGGTTGCTTGAAGATGCTTCTCCTCAAGCCTCAACCCCAACATGTCTTGATTGTCTTCAAGATTGATAATAGAAAATACTTCATGAGGTGCTTTGATCTTGGCCCCTTACAAGTTGAACTTTTGACCTTCATGAAAGATTACATCTCTACTTTCAATGACTTTGTTAGTAGAGAATATGAAGATTCTATAAGCTTTCTTTGTAGATGAATATCCAACCATAACACCTTTGATAGGACTAGGATCATCTTTCTTCCTAATCTCTAAAGACATAGAGAAAAGCAAATACATCCAAAGATTCTAAGGTGATCAACCTCAGGATTCTCCATCTCAAAAGGTGATTCCCCTCCTAGAGAAAGATGAGGAATTATACTACAAAGGTAATTGGCACATGTAATCGCTTCTCCCCAAAAGTCTTTTGGAAGAGATGCTTCAATCCTTAGAGATTTTGCACATTCACATAAAATTCTATTTTTTTCTCTCCGCAGTTCCATTTTGTTGAGGGGAATAAGCACGAGTAAACTCTCTTTTGACTCCCTCTTGCTCACAAAAGTCATGAACTTTGTTGGAGAGATACTCTCCACCACCATCACATCTCAAAGCTTTTAGTTTGAAGGAAAATTTCTTTTCTACTAAAGCTTGACCATAGATGCCATGGCTTTGAAGTTGGGATGGCCCAATCCTTTATGCCACAAGTCTTCTTGATAAATATTGATCTTGTAGGCTACATCACAAATGTTAGCACTCTCACTAGAATCTAGTTTGTTGATCCCTCCAAATCTAGTTCTACTAGCAATTGTTGGGTTCTTTCCTTCTTGGTTAATCAATCTCCTTTCAATGTTGAATACTCCTCTTAATCATGATCACCTACTTAGAATCTGCACTTTCCAATCAAGCTACCTATCACTTCTACAAAAACAACTGAGGGTATTGTTATTCCTAACAGTCCTCAATTCATTGGCATTTCCATAGAATGTGTGGAACATGGCAAGCATAATTCAACAACTTATTCTAAGCATTTAGCATTATAACTCCAGCCTATCGTCATGAATAACTCAGATAAGATCTACTTGCTTAACATGCATTCTATGAATTCTCCATTCACAATTAACAAATTCATAATCTCAAATATACAATCTCACACTTATACAGCAGATAAACTCTTTCTAGCACAATTCTCCTTGGTTAGCAACAGAACATCACACCCGCTCAGTACACAATTATATGCAACAGATGGCACAAAGAACTGATTAGAAGTATCTCAAGGATTCTCATTCCAATGAAAATAGCTCTGTACAAACTCTATGCATCAATGCGCATTTACACAATAACTCTGCTCGTTACTAGAATGGTCATCAATACATCCAGATGACATGTTTAGAAAATTTGAGACAATAGTTTTTTAATCAAATTGCTTTGACGAACAACACTCGTCAAGAATGTCCATGAACTATCCAAGTGCGCGCCAGACAACTAAGCTTTGAGAAACAATGTTTGTCAAGAAATTTCGTTCAATTTCTCTTGTAAAAAAAAATACATGACTTGCACTAGGCTCAAAATTACTCTCTCTCTCAATCACCAACTCTCTAACTTGACTTGTTAGCCTCCTCACTAACTTTTGCCTTCTGCTAGCTTTGTGTGTTTCTCTTTTCTATCTTCTCTATCTTTTAGCCCATCATTTTGTTTCTTTGTCGTCGCTTTCTACAACTGAATATTGTTGTTTGGCTCTCCACTCTCAAGTCATGTCCAACTCACTCTCAAGCAACTAACTATTTTCTCCTCACCTCATGGTCTTACACAACAAGATGCCATGGTTGGGTCTTTAACTTACAAGTCTAGTTACTTTGAAAATTTCAAGAACTCGGGTCAACTGGTATCGTAAATATTCCTTCGGCTGATTGTGATATTGGTAGAGAATCTACCAACATTGCCCTCCGCCAACCTTGTTGCAGGTCCCTCTACAACATCAATTTGACTCTTTTAGCCAGGCTCTTCGGTTATTGATCTGGTTCTCTTGCTCTTGCAAATTGGTTTCACTATCAGTTGCAGTCTTTCGGTTAATCCTTCAGTGGAAGTCCAAGCCTACTGCCATACCATCCCTATTCGAAACATCAATGAACTTATTCTATCCTAAGAATATACATAAAAAATTGATTCGTTAATCCATTAAGTAAATGGATTACAAGACAATGCTGGTTATCAAAAATGGGTAACTGGATTCAGTTATGGATGAACAGGATGGAGAAGGAATGGGGGTAAGTGTCGCAGTGGGAGTGGTCAGGTAGTGGTCTCGGATGATCCTCCCATGTTGTGCCCATCTTGATCTTCTTTCTTTTCTGGATGAGCAAGTCCTGCTTGTACCTTGCATGTAGTACTCCAGAGCTGGTTCACCTGTTCAAGGACATGCTTCAAGTCCTGTTGCATCTTCTGGATCTGACTTTGAAATTCAAACAGTTTTTTTCGTAGTGCTTTACCTATGGCCATCATTTTGGTCTTCTTCACTTGTGGAAGCAATATCGGTGATTGAGACTTGTTACTTTCTATGTCTGAGCCAGATCGGTTTGGAGCTCTGGTGCGTAAGCTTCTTCTTCGCTTGATGCTCTTCTTACGCTTTGCGGACTCTTGCTTCTTCTCTTTTGTAAGTGGTGTCTACTCCTCGGCAGTCTCTGCTCCGATTGTTGCTCCTTGAGCGCTCTTGCTATCTTTCTTCTGGGGTGTGATCTTTTTTGAGGATTTTGTGGCTGGTGTAGATGCTTCCAATTTTTCTTCTTCCTGAGCAACTACGTCTGGCTCAATTATCATTTGCAACTATCTAGGTTGCTTGTCCAAAAGTGGTAAGACTACCTTCAGGTCATGGCATTGGATCTGGGATTGTGTAATGTGAAAAAATAGGTACCCAAAGGTGGTGAAGCTCTGCTTCTTGCTAATTCCTTCATGTAGAAAATTTGCTATTGTGTTGGCCCAGCTATAGAGTGCAACTCTTTGTACAAGTGATTCTGTTAGCAACAAAAAAACTAATATAGGAATACATTTTACCTTCGACTTCTGCTTGTGTGTATACTTGGTCAGATATGCACATGCTGCTACCAATTTCTTGCTCTTGATGGTCTCTGGCAGATAGCCATCCTTGTTCTTGTACTTGTCCACCGATGTATCCAAGAATTGGAGATGCTGGGTGCTTTCTAGCTCCTTCAATTTCTTAATGATTCTGATTGGTCCTTCTAAAAACCCAAACTCCATTGGGTCTTTGGTGGCCAGAGGCACAACGAACGTGAGGCTACTACTCCTTGAGAGATTGAATGAAAACTCCTTCAGGATAGGGTTATATCGATTATATGCCACTGTCATTAGGAAATGGCTTTGATAACAGTGGGTTGGACGGATCTTAAACTGTTGGATCGATTTTCTAAAGAGTAAGAAATAAGTCCTTGATGTTTTTCTCAAGTTCAATAATGTTGTGGAGTGTGAATCTATATAATGAAGTATTTGTTCATCAGTCATTTTACAAATGAAGTCAATAAGTTCTCCTAATCCAAAGGTAGTGTCTCCAAAGGTCCTCCAAGTAACCTACAAGCTCCAAGATGCTCCCCAACTCCAAGCTAGGATGCCTCCACCTGCAAGTAAGGATCTTCAAGCCTCCATGGATCTCTCCTCCACCTATGTCCCTAATCTTAATCACAAAGGTAGATAACAAGTGGCCTCAAGTATTCACCATCCAACCATAGCTAGCTAGAATCTTGCAACTTGGCTAATTTAGCACCCCCTTGCTAACCAATAACTAATCACAAGCATACCACCACAAACCATAGCATACTCAAGATCCAAACCCTACTTATGTAGGCAAGATCCAAATCCTAAGCATACTACACACAAGAAAACACTCTATACACTAATAGCCACACTAGAGCATAAGCATAGCAAACAATAGAGATCTTTCCCCCTCCCTACGGCTGCCCTCCTCCCCTCATATAGATGGCAAATGGCAGTCTCCAATACACTATGGAGTTCCATGCACAACCAATGAGAAAGAGAGAGGCCTAGGGGAGTTAAAGAACCTTCATAGGCTTATGGAAGGTCAAGAGACTTCTTCCATAACCTATGACTCTTTGAATGTCTTTCTTGTGGGAGTTGGGAACTCAATAGACACCTTGGAAGTGTGCCTCCTAGGTCCCATTGCCCAAGTTGTGCTTGTATACTTTTGGTCCAAGACCAATAAAGTGACATGGTTCAAGGATGAGGCCCAAGGTTTAGAAAAATAGCCAAAACACCCATGGTAATGACTTTCTAACACCTCACTAGGTTCCATACCTCCGACCAAGGCATAGACACCTACCTGCCCTTGTCCAAGGACACTAGTACCCTAATTTAGAGACACATACCCTTAATACTAAGGGTACCCCTTATCCAAGGGTAAGTTGATTCCATACCTCCGACCAAGGTATAGTCACTTGTCTGTCCTTATCCAAAGGCACCTAGCCTTAATTCTAAGGATATCCCTTATCCAAGGGTAACTTGCCATTTAGCCCCAACACTAAATGGACATATAGGGGTCACTAAAGTACTACTAATTACATAGGTATGTAACAATCCTATCCTCTAAACTTAAATTTTTCCTTGTAGGAAAAAATTTGGAATATTCTTCTATAGATCAACCTCCTTTTTCCAGGTATCCTCTTCTTCTGATTTGCCCCTCCACCTGACTAAAAATTCCCGACGCACTCTATTCCTTAGAGTTTTCTACCGACTATTAACAATCGCCTTGGGTTCAGGTGGTCCACTCGCGAACTCATTATGAAGAAGCTCCACTAGATCTTCCATAGGGACCAGGGTTTCTCCAACCCCCAACGAGGATTTCAACTTGCTAATGTGGAAAACATGATGAATTCCAACATTAGCTAGAAGGTTTGATTTGTATGTGACCTTGTTTATCACTTGGATAATCTTAAAAGGACCGCAATACCTAGGCGCCAACTTTGCACACTTAATAGTTTTCAAGTCCCTAGAGTGACTAGGAACCCTCAGAAACACCCAGTCGTTGACCAAGAATACCTTGTGCTTCCGAGATAGATCAGCATAGTGTCTTTCCCTATCCTGGGCACTTCTTATGCTATCTTTAGCCAGCTGTAACATTTCTTGCATATCCACAAGGAAATCAGTTGTGGCTTGCACCCTAAGATTTTTCATGCCAACACAAATCGGTGACCGAGGTTGATAATCATACATAAGCATGAAAGGGCTGAATTCGGTCGCTGAATGTTTTGGACTATTATATGCAAATTCCACCAGTGGAAGGTAATTTTTCCAATCAGACTGCCGATGGCCCACATATGTTTGCAGCATATCCTCCATCGTCTAATTGGTCCTTTTCGTTTGACCGTTTGATTCCAAATGATCTGTAGAACTCATACTTAAAGTCGTTTCCAATCTTACCAAAAATTCCCAGTGAATTTTGGGTCATGGTCACTGACAATATCGCAAGGCAACCCGTATAGTCGAAAAAGCTTCTCAACAAATAGTTGAGCTAGTTCTGGAGCTTTAACAGTAGTGTTTGTTGGGATAAATTGAGCAAACTTCATAAGTCTGTCAACAATGACCTAAACCGAATTGTGGCCCTTCCCTGTACGTGGGAGCCCGACCACAAAATCCATAGATATACTTTTTCACTTTCCGATAGGAATATCTAAAGGATGTAATAGGTCACTAGCTTTTAGTCTCTCTGCTTTATTTAACTGGCACTTAGCACATTTAAGTACATAGGCCTCTCACTCATGCAAGATTTGGACGCTTACTGTGTCATTCTCCGGTAAATCCTGTTTTGAATAGCAAAATCCATTTCAGCCTTTCCCTGATTCGAGGAATCTTGTATACCTGAATCGACCTCAGAAAGTACTTGTTGCCAATAATTTTCGAAAAAAGAATCGGACTCATATAGTCCTTGGAGAGACTGAAACAACCTTGGTTCTATAAAAGTAAAGCATAATTGATTAAACACAATAAACGACAGTGATTGATTTAGATTAATGTATAGAAATACAAGTCAGATTGATGCTATGAGCACAAGACAATAGCGGACGAAATCGCGTGCTCAGAAAGCTAACTCCGCTTTGTAAAAGCTATGAGCTTATTACAGACAATCAATTTGAAAGAAAGAATCGATACATGAAGGCATCTACAATGTCTCTCTATAAATTACTATATGTATAGATGAGTGCACAAAGAAAATGGCATGGAGTTGTTGTGCCATCTAGAGGAGATTGTGGCTGCTGTTGTCATTGTCCAAGTCGTTGCACAGTACATGAGTGGGTGTGAGAAGGCTTCGACTATTCGAAGTCAAGAGAGTCATTGTTGTCGCCCATTAAGTTGGGATAGTGACCGATAAGTCGTCCAACTCCAACAAGTCTGATGCCATTCTCTAGTCTATCTTCAATAATAGAGTATTTCTATAGACTGTGTGACAATGCATGTAAAATTGCAATATGAATGGAAGTAGATTAACATGGAATTTAGGAGAGTAGAGGAAATAAATCCAAAACCCTCTCTTAATTTGAATCCGTGAATGCCTTGATCTTCAGACTGAGCAATGCACAAAATTTGTTGTGTGTATTAATGCTCAATGCCTTAGTAAACAAATCTACAATCATGTCTTGCATCCGACAATACGTTAAGCTTATCTCTCTGCTAAGAACCGTACCTCTGACATAGTGATATTGGATCTCAATGTGCTTACTCCTAGAGTAAAATCTAGGGGGGGGCGATAAGGCAATAACACTCTAGCTATCACAAAATACAATTGTTGGGGTGTACTGATTCAAACTTATATCTAACAATAAATTTCTCAACCGAAATGTTTCTTTACTAGCTTGAGAAGTACCAATGTACTCTGCTTCTATAGAGAAAAGAGCAATTGAGGTTTGCTTACAACTCTTCCAAGAGATAGGACCGCCATTGAAGAAGAATGTAAATCCAGATGTGGATTTACGAATATCTACATCTCCTCTCCAGCTTGCATCAAAATATCCACTGAGCAAAAGGAGATTGTTCTTGTTGACTCTCCCATAGTAGATGCACTGGTCCGTTGTAGCTCGTATATATCTCATGATTCTTATAAGGGCCTTACAATGGGTGATGCTAGGATTAGCCATGAATTGGCTTAGTGAGTTGACTGCAGAAGCAATATCAGGTCTTGTGTAGACCATTGCATACATGAGGGATCCAAGTATCGATTGATATGGATATTTGCCTCAATACATGAAAAAAGACAAATTTTCACACTATGAGTGGACAAATCACTCCTGCTCTTGCAAGACTCAAGAGCATACATTTGAAGAAATAACCATTTGCTTTCTAATTGATCTAAAATCAATTTCAAATCATTAAGAACATCAACTATGTTCTGAATAGAGACATCATACTCAACTAGTATGGCTTTACTCCAACTTTGAGATGCAAAAGTCTCACTAAAGCAAATTGATTCACCAAATGACATTAGAGAAGCAAGCATGAGATGTGTACTACTTGAAATGTGCTCCTCTTCTCTTGAAATGTGAGCCATGTGAGCTCAACCATGTCTCTTGATATTCTTCTTGGAATCATAACTTGAGAAGGACTCTTCTCCTCAATCCTTGGCACACTTGACTGTTTAGATGACTCCTCAAGATCAACTTCTTGGTGCTCCTCCTTGATGGAAATCCAAGACCTCCATGTCTCAAAATGATCACAACAAACATGATAATATAATGTGCACTTCATATGATCGTCAACATTACTTATGCTAGAACCATAAGTCCAAAAATCACCACAACCTGGCATGATTTTTTTAATATTGAAATTAAGAAGTACTTCCATCTCATTAAGGCTAACTACTTGCTTATGGATATAAGTGTCCACTTTGGATGCCTCACTTATTCTCATAAGAAGTTTACAACTCCAAGCCTCATGCATCTTTCCACAAAGGAAACACCTCTTCTTGGATTTGTCCTTCTTGCCTTTGCACTTTGAACTTGAAGCTCCATCCTTCAACTCGCCCCCCCTTGCTTTGGTTCTCCTTGGATGGATTAGTCTTCATTTTGTAGCATCTTGAGACAAAATGATCTCTCTTGCCACAAAGGTTGCATTTAGGATCCTTACTTGCCTCCAATAGGTTGCCACCAATTGATGCCATGATGAGGAAGTAAAACCTTGTGATATGACTTTTCAAGATGTAATTTGTGACTCTCAAGAAACTAGATTTCAACACATTCAAAAATCTAGAAGGATCTACACAAGATCTAGACCACAAATTTTGAATCATATCTCTTTCAACCTAGTGAATTGGAAACTAATCTTTGCTTTGATCACTAAGACAAAAGCACTCTATCAAATCACAATAATCAGATCCAAATAGTGTTAGATTTTAGCAATTTTCACATGGTTTAGGCAATTTGTTGACATCTATGTGGATCCACACGTGTGAGGACTTGTCCACACGTGTGAAATAACACTTGTAATATTCAGATCCATTTTATTTAGTTTTTATTTGAGTCAAATATGGAATTTCCTAAATTATAGGAGTTAGATCCTAGATTGTAGGAGTCTAGAAGGTCAACACAAACCACCAATGGATGATGTGGCAAATTAGATAGATCTTATCCAAAGTGGATATGGATGAGTACTATGAGCTGTCCCACACGTGCTAGATGCAGCTTAGAGAGAAACTATCATGATTATGTACTTGATCCATGATTGATCCATTGTTGAGCTAATGATGAGAAACATTGGTTTGTTGAGCAATGTTGTTGTTGTCACTCTCTTTAGCAACTTCTTTGTGAATGAATGCTTAGTATTTCATAATTAAACTTATTCTTTGTTATCAGGCTATACAGTTATAGTAATTCACACGTGTGAAGTCGTGGGTCATCATTTTTTTATTGTTCTTGCTTGGAATCACTAAAATTGTCAAGTAGAAGCTAGAATTGGAAGCTACTCTTGATGTAGATCAAGATTCCAAGCTACCAATCACTCGAAATTTGTCAAATTTCTCACACAATGTCCTTGCAATTCAAGTATTTGGTTTGTCTTTGCCAATTGTCTCTACAATCTCTAAAAGGAAGATAAATAATATTCTCATATAGGGTTTTGTACCTATCAAATTCTAGCTCCCAATAAATGCACCAATGTCAAAATATTTTCTAGCAATGAATTGAACCAACTAGCAATGTATAGAGACAAATCAATAAGTCTATTGTTTATTAATTTTACTTTATATATGTATTAAATGTGGTTTTTAATTTTAACCCTAAATAATTTATGGGATAGATTGTTGAAAAAATTGAAGAGTTTTTCAAGCTCTCTATAGATGTGAAGGGTTATAAATAATGACTTTATTCTAGTTGTACATTAGTAATAGTTTTAATATAATTAGTAGGCCAACAATCTCCATCTATTGTGTATTCAATATTAATATTTATAATAATGATTGATTTTTATGTATATGAGTCTGATATAAATGATATATTAACATTTTTGTTAGGTATTTTCCGAAATTTCAACAAATAGTTTTTGTTATCATACCATCACTAGTAGAGTCTATTTCCATTTTGTATTTTATCATATCAATATAGTACCCAAGTATATTAGTATACAGTAGTTTCTGGAGAGTGGGACAGCTCATAGTACTCATCCATATCCACTTTGGATAAGAGTTATCTAATTTGCCACATCATCCATTGGTGGTTTGTGTTGACCTTCTAGATTCCTACAATCTAGGATCTAACTCCTATAATTTAGGAGATTCCATATTTGACTCAAATAAAAACTAAATAAAATGGATATGAATATTACAAGTGTTATCACGTGTGGATCCACATAGATGTCAACAAATTGCCTAAACCATGTGAAAATTGCTAAAATCTAACAAAATTGTCAAAAATTGGCAAATCTAGCTTGATCAAAACCATGTAAAATGTACATAGGTGGGTCCCACACGTGTGAATCCATGGTGCCACATGGGAATACACACTAGTGTAGGTTAGATCAAGTCTAAAAAGTGGTTCAAGTCAATTTGTAGTGATTCCTACTTTATAGGACCTAAATCCAAGATTTATGAAGAAAATTGACCAACTAGCCACCTACTTGGCATGACTCTAGGAATGAGGCTAGGATGGAAAATTAGGGCAAGAAACCTCAATCACCTTCCTTATTACATGCTGGAAATTCACCTAAGGCATTTCTATGTAGTGGATTCTCTGTAGTGAACACTTAGATTATGTTTGAGAGCTCATTGGCAAAACTCGAGTTCTACTCTATGTACTTGATTGTTTTTTTGGATCCAAGCAAGATCAAAGTGATTCACACTTTATTTTCAGTCTACAGGCCATACCGAGTACTATTCCACACGTCTGTGGGCCTACATTGGCAATGTTGAATGTTGTGTTGACTTTTTAGCCAAAGATTAAGGGACACATTTTGTTTTAATGATTATAAAATTCTCCACATGGTATTAGAGCTCTTGTGTTTCAGGCTATGAAAGGAGAAACCACATTTATCAAAGATTTGGAAGAGATACCAATGCTAGAGCATGCTAGATTGATTTCTACTAAAAAATCAGCATTTTTGCTTATGTAGATTGGATCTTTTGTAGGTCAAAACTCAATATAGGGCTATGTACTTGAGGAATTCAGATTTCACACATGGCTTACTAGATTTGGGTGCTTTTTGATGCATTAGGAAGGTCTCATTGAAGGATACAAGATTATATATCAGGTTTTAGGGAATTGCATGTAGAAATTGGAAGATTCAATTTCTTCTGATTTTGTCAAAATCCTAATTTTGATTGGATCTCTATTTTTTGAAATTTCTGGATTTTAATAGAGTTTTTTTCAATCTTAGAAAGTGGCAAGATTCATTATATTGTGGTTGGATCATAGGTTGATCAAGAATTCTTCATTCTATGTGTTGATTTGCTAGTAGTAGTGCTAGAAGAGAATTGAGAGTTTCCATATCTTTGTGATTTTTTTTTTTTATACATTTTTTGTCATTCAAAATAGTGATTTGAGCATTAGAACAGGTTGAAAGGAGAATATCAGGTCACTTCAACATGGCTACAAGTGGAGGCTTTATGTTAGAGAGCAATGATAGGCTTACCTCAATCAACTATTCTACTTGGAAGGTAACATCAAGTGAGGTATGACAAGAGAGCAAAGAAAGCTCTACACATGATCAAGATGAATGTTACCAATGAGATACTCAAGGAGATTGGTAAGAGCAATTCATCTCAAGAGTCTTGGGAAGCTTTGAAGAAGCTTTATGAAACCAAGTTGACATCTAGAGCATTGACTCTAAGAAGACAAATCTTTCAAAGTTTGCAAAAGAAGGAAGGGAGTGCTCATGCTTTTTTTTTGAGGGGTAAAGCATTCAATGCTGTGTTAGCATGTATTGATGAGAACATTAAGGAGGTAGAAATTGTTCAAGTTGTGAAAAATTGTCAAAATCTATCTTGGATATTTTTTGTGTTTCTAGTTTGTAAGAAAATATCACATGTGTGGAGCATGTTCCCACATGTAGTAAAAGTAAAAATAGTTTAGTCATGTTGACTTTAGGGGTATCATAAAGATTTTGCATCAAGCATCTTGGTATAGAACCTTGATAAGGCCAAAATTGGCATAAAGGTCAAAATGGTTAAATCCACATGTAAAGCTTCAATTTGGCCAAAAGTAGATTGTGATGCAAACTAGAGGTGGTTAGGATTGTGACACATGTGTAGATGTAATTTGATGAGTGATCAAGTCAATGTGTTGGCAAAAGTCAAAGGGTCCAATTATAAGAGAGAGATGTGTTGGAAGGGTCTAATCAAAAGTGAGGGATGTTGTATCACACATCCAATAGGATTAGAGAGGCTATGTTTAAGGGGTCCAATAAGAATCAAGCATATATCTCCATATATGTACTTTCATTCCCTTCATTAATGTATGAGAGATCTATGAGTTTTTTGAGTCAATTTGGAGATTTGCCAATTTTGCTTGTATTGCCTTCTCTCTCTAGATGAGCCCAAATGTGGTATTTTCTCTCTCTACCCAAGGAGAGGAGCTTTTTGGGACTAAGTTTATTTCATGAAGTCTTCCACACATGTGAAACACCTTTTGGTAATGAATGAATGCATGTAGAATGGTTTTTTCACCTTAGATCTTGTTATTGATCTTGGATTTCAATCAATAGGTGATCTACAATGCATGAGCCAAGCTTAGGAGATCAATTTCACACATGTGTGCATTTTCACATGGTATCAGAGCCTACCCAAGCTTTTGATGCATCTATCATCCATAGTTTCAAAATTTTCATGAAAATCAAGATCTAGAGAGTGTTGATTGCATCTTCCATGCTATCTCAAGAAAATTTGTATTAAGAGGGTTCATTATCATAATGATTGAATCATTTCAAGTACCTTATGAAATTTTGTGCTCAGGAAGAGTAGGTCAAGTCAATTCCTACTTTATAGGACCTAAATCCTAGATTTGTGGTGGAGGTTGACCAACTAGTTGTTAAAATTGGCAAAAGCTAACTTGATCAAATATTGTAAATACCATTATGACTAGTACATATCATCATTAGACATGTGTGGAGCCTGTTCTCACGTGTGAAATAAATGCATTTATCATTTAGATGAGTCGTATAGGTTGTACATACCATTTCATTTGAGATCTAGTGGCTAAAATGGCCAAAATCTAGTTTTCTAGCTATATGCCACTTGGCATCATGTTATTGGTAGGAAAAGCTATTTCACATGGATAAGAGTGATCTCACACGTGCCAAGGACTGCTCATATGTGTGAAAACATCAGTAGTAGGTGAGATCCAACTTGTAGTAGATATTTGTGCAAGTCCCTATAAATTAGGAAAATTGCCTAAAATCAAGGGAGGTGGCTATAAGTTAGGAAACTTGGTTTTGCTGAATTCACACGTGTGGGATGCCCTACACATGTATTTTTGATCTCCTAAGCACAATAACACCATAAAGATCAGAGTAGCATTGGTTGTCAATAGGAAAGCTGATCATACAAGCAATATTATTGTGTTACAAGCAAGATATGTCAACAAAACATAAGACAGCATCATAAATGCCTCTACTCGGCTAGAGAGAGAGAAAATAGCAAGTACAAAACTCGTGGAGAGAGAGAGGGCACAAAGAGCTTGTCTCCAAATTTGCATTACACACAAATTTCATCATTCTCTCAATGAGTACATCACATATATATAGATCCATGGACTCTTCTCCTACTTTGAGTTGAATTGGAGTTGTGGATCCACCCCCCAAGCTATCTAGACTTATCCAAGCCACCTCACTATGTCTAATTGTGCCACATAGCCTTTTCATGCATTAAATGTGACATGTAAAGTACAAATGGCAATTCCTATGGTAGCTCGAGTTTCTACTTCTACCTACTTTGAATATTTTATTCTAAGATGGGTCTTTACTAAGCCAAAAGAGCTCAATTCATCTTTGGCATTTTTAGGACCCATATTTACAACATTAGATAGATTTTTCAATATTTTGACACTCCTCCTAAAAATGTATCTAATGTGGATCAGGCATTGATCTTGAGATAAGACCAAGATTAGACCTATGCTTTGAGAAGGCACTTTTGCAAAGTGGCTTTGTGAGAAGATCAGCAATACACGAAGATGTGTTGACATGTTCTAAGTTGATTTCACCTCCAATGAGCTTTTCCCTTACAAAATGGTGTGCCACTTCTATATGCTTGCTTCTTGCATGAAAAATAGGACTGTTTGCAAGAGCTTGTGCTGATATGTTGTCACATTTGATCAAGGGAAGATCATCCTCTTTGATGCAATTTAGCTCCATGATTAACCTCTTGATCCAAAGCACCTCTTTAGTTGTTGTAGTGAGTGCTTTGTACTCGGCCTCACAAGATGATAGAGATATGATATCCTGCTTCTTTGAAAGCCAAGACACAAGATTGCCTCCAAGAAAGATAGTATATGCATTAATGGACTTTCGATCCATTTTATCACTTGCAAAATCAAAATCTGAATAGCCAACAATGGTTAGATCTTTATTCTTGTACAATAAACCATAATCTTGAGTAGAAGATACATATCTTAGAACTCTCGTGGCCATCTTCCAATATTGGATCTTGGGATCTTGCATAAATTGACTCAATTTATGCACACAATAGCTCAAATCGGGTCTAGTGATAGTAAGCCACATGTATCTATGCCTTTACAACTTTGCATATTGAATTTTCTCAACATAGAAAAGACATATCTAGATTGACAAATAAAAGCATACTCTTCATGAAAATTAATCTCAAGGCCCAAAATCTAATCGATCTCTCCTAGATCTTGCATTTTAAATTCTTTTCCTAATGCATCTTTGGTTTCTTGAACTAGCATCAAACAACTTCCACTAAGAATAATGTCATCGACATAGATTAGGAGAATGACAATATTACTACCATCAAATTTTAAGTACATAGAAGGATCATAGTCACTAAGCACAAATCCTAATGAAAGTAGAAAGTTGTTGAGTCTTGAAAACCATGATCTAGGTGCTTGTTTTAAGCCATAAAGACTTCTAAATAGCAAACACACCTTAGATTTATCCTTGATAAATCCTTGAGGCTGTTCCATGTATATCTCCTCCTCAAGATAGCCATTCAAAAAAGCGTTGGAGACATCAAGTTGAAACAATTTCCACTTAAAAAATTGTCACCATCTTTGCTACAGAAGCAAAGGTTTCTTCATAGTCAAGGCCATATATTTGTGCAAAGCCTTTAGCACATATTCTTGCCTTGTACTTGTTGATGGAGCCATCATGATTGTACTTGATCTTGAACACCCACTTGCATCCAATGATATGCATGTAAGGTGGTGGATCCACTAGCTCCCATGTGTGGTTGGTGATCAAGGCATCATATTCAATTTTCATGGCCTCATACCACTCCTTGGTATTGAGGGCTTCTTGAACATCTTTGGGCTCCTCATGAGAAACAAAATAAGCATAAGTGGAATCAAGATCCACTTGTTTTCCTTTGTCATCATAAGTGAGCCTCTTGGGCTCGGATCTCTCCCTCATGGATCTTCTAGGAGTGAAAATCCGAGGAGTTCCATCTTCAAATCTTGACTCCTCCATATGTTGATTGTCTTCAATAACAACAGGTGATAGATTTTGAGGTTGCTTGATCTCGGCCCCTCCAAGACTGGACTTTTCTTCTTCATGAAAAACTACATCTCTACTATCAATTACTTTAGAGGTAGAGAGCATGTAAATTCGATAGGCTTTCTTGTTGGATGAATATCCAACCATTACTCCTTTGCTTGCACAAGGGTCATCCTTCTTTCTCGTTTCCAAGGGAATATGAACAAAGCATATGCATCCAAATATACTAAGGTGTTCAACCTTAGGTTTCTTCAAATAGAGTGCTTCATATGGTGACTTTCCTCCAAGTGCAACATGAGGGAGTCTATTGCAAAGATAGTTTGAACAATTGATAGCCTCACCCCAAAAGTCTTTTGGCAAAGATGCCTCAATTCTGATGGTTTTGGCACATTCACACAATGTTCTATTCTTTCTTACAACCACCCCATTTTGAGATGGTGTATATGCACAGAAAAACTCCCTTTTAATGCCTTCAAGCTCACAATAATCATGAAATTTATTGGAAGTGTACTCACCACCTCCATCACTTCTAAGAATTTTGATTTTGTAAGAAAATTGCTCTTCAACTAGAGCTTTGAACTTTAGGAAATAGTCAAACACCATAGATTTTGAAGCTAGAAGATATACCCAAGTAAATCTAGTGAAATCATCAATGAAAGTTACAAAGCAAGTAGCACCACCCTTGCTCTTTGAAGATGAGAAGTGCACATCCGAGTGTATGAGTTCCAATGGATGTGTAGTCTTGATAGATGACTTTGAAAAAGGCTTCTTATGAGACTTAGATATGGCACAAGCCTCACATGGCTTGAAATTCTTGGAGATAAGATTAGGCAAGCCAATAGCTTTGGCTTTTTTGACCATGGACACCATAGAGTAATAGTTAGGATGACCCAACCTTCTATGCCATAGTTCCTCCAAAGACATATGAGTAGCAAAAGCACTATCACAAGAGTTAGCATACTCTTTGGAATCAAGCTTGTAGATTTCACCATATTTAGACCCAAATGCAAGGATTTCATCATGCTTCTTGATTGTACATGTACCAACATTGAAATTCACATGTAGTCCACTATCAAACAATTGCCCAACACTAATACGATTTCTTGTTAGCTTGGGAACAAAAAGTACATTAGACAGAGAAAGAACTTTTGATGAAGAAAGCTTTAAGGGAATGGTCCCTATGCCTTCAATAGCACACTCATGATCATTTGCTGTGTAGATGGACTTCTTGGCTCCTTTATAAGGTGACATGGATGAAAAATAATACTTGGAGCTACACATATGTGAGGAAGCTCCACTGTCAATATACCACGAACCATCCTTCTTGAAAGGTGATGGAGAAAAACTCAAGACCATAAGAGATCCCTCTTCATCACTTGCATGAGCATCTTCCTTCTCTTCATTAGAAATGTTGGCTTGCTTGAATTGACTCTTCTTCTTGAAACCATTGGTGGCATAATGCCCCTTCTTGCCACAAAAGAAACACTTGATGTTTTTCTTCTTCTTCTTGGATGTTGAAGCTTGAGAGGACTCATCCTCATCTCCTTTCTCCTTGGAAATAAGATTGTTCTTGCTTGAAGAGAGTTGGTGTTGATTCTTACTTCTTGTCTTGTGCTTGTCTTTGGTAAAGAGAGCTTTACCATCAATGTTGAGAGATAGTGTCTCCATTTTCAAGAGCTTATACTGTTGTCTTGATTCTTCAGAAATGATCACACTTTGGAGTGCTTCCAAACTTGGTAGCTCCTCCTTAATGGCATAATTCTGAACAAGGTTGTCATATTCCTCCTTTAACCCATTAAGTATGACTTGAACAAGTTCATTTTGGTTAATGGAGTCTCCTATGCATGACAATTTTCTATGGAGGTCTTTAACTCTCATTACATAAGTTGAAGCACATTCATCACTTCTCTGTACACTTTGAAAAATTTGGTTTCTTAGTGTTAGAAGTCTAGAAGTATTTTTTGCTCATAGATAGACTTGAGAGTATCCCAGGCATCTTTGGCATTAGTACAAGCACCAAATTCTCTTAAGATGCCATTTGAGACATTCATCGTAATATAATGTAGAGGCATCCTGGCTCTCTTTTTGTACTTTGGAATTTCTTGAGGAATTTGTGATTCTTCTTCAATGCCAAGTACAATATCCATCACATCTTGTAGTATTAAGACAGATTCCATTCTAACCTTCCAAATTGACTAATTGGAGGTTGACAATCTTTCACTTGCTTCTAATAGAAAGACACCCATTGAAGTCATAAAGAATGATGGAAATAAAAAAAAATGGATGAAAGAATTGCTTTTCTTCTCACTATAGGAACCAATCAAGGGTACAGAACCAATCCTATGTAAGACTTAGCAAAAAAGTGTGAGATAGATTTCACTAGCTTGACAATCTCTCTAAAACAAGATTTGAATCATAAAAAAAGATGAAGTATGGCAAAAGTTATGGTTCTCTAAATTTCACACGTGTGAAATATTCCAAAAATGTCAAATTGACTTAAATACAATCTATTTGTATGAAACAATTTGCCTAGAACCTATAAGTTTTGTCTAAATCACATATAGATGAGATTGTGTAGCTTCTGGATGTTTTTTGTGATCATTCAAGCAATAAATGACATGTACACACGATTTGCCACAGGTCTAGGCGCCCTACCTACGACTCTTCAAAAGCTTATAACTTCTGATTGGCTTATCCAACTGTCATGATTCAAATTGCATCAGATTCTACCATTTCTAGCTTTCTAGTGGGCTAATTTGCTTGAAATTTGGATCTGAGGTGAGAGAGAACCACCAATCTGAAAATGGGCGGATTTCACACGTGCCAGCACCTAAAATTCCGTACAGTGCCTGATCTGGCCCATTCAATGTGGTTTGTAGCTCAGAATCACAAGAAAACTGCAAACTAGCTAGAAGGTAGAATCTAGACAATTCCTAGCTTGAAATCTGATCAGATCTACAAACTTTTTGATTAGATTTGCTTGTAAAACTTAGGTAGGATCTGATACCATGTTGAATTCACACGTGTGGGACGCCCTACACTTGTATTTTTTATCTCCTAAGCACAATAACACCATAAAGATCAGACTAGCATTGGTTGTCAATAAGAAAGCTGATCATACAAGCAATATTATTGTGTTACAAGCAAGATCTGTCAACAAAACATAAGACAAAGCATCATAAATGCCTCTACTCGGCTAGAGAGAGAAAATAGCAAGTACAAAACTCGTGGAGAGAGAGAGGGCACAAAGAGCTTGTCTCCAAATTTGCATTACACACAAATTTCATCATTCTCTCAATGAGAGTACATCACATATATATAGATCCATGGACTCTTCTCCTACTTTGAGTTGAATTGGAGTTGTAGATCCACCTCTCATGCTATCTAGACTTATCCAAGCCACCTCACTATGTCTAATTGTGCCACATAGTCTTTTCATGCATTAAATGTGGTGTGTAAAGTACAAATGGCAATTCCTATGGTAGCTCGAGTTTCTACCTCTACCTACTTTGAATATTTTATTCTAAGATGGGTCTTTACTAAGCCAAAAGAGCTCGATTCATCTTTGGCATTTTTAGGACCCATACTTACAGCATTAGATAGATTTTTCAATATTTTGATAGTCCATGTGCCATATTGATGATTATTGGTGGATCCTTTGATGAGTAGGCACTCTCACACATGCCAAATCAACTGAGTAAGCATCAACTCTTGTATATATATGGTGGCTCATTTGGCCATAATTGACAAGAAAGCTAAATCTTGGGTTTGGTGCATTTTTGAGTAATCTCTCCATTTGTCTTGTGATTTAATGCTTCTAATGGTTTCTAAGCCAAGTGTACTTCATTATCTGCTGGTAGTCCGTACTCTGGTAGGTATTCACATGTGTGAAACCAGCAAGTACAAGTTTTGATCATATTCAATTGTTCTTGTTAGATTTGTTGATGTAGAATTGATCTAATGCTATCTAATCTTGTGTAGATTGGTAGATCAATCTATTCTAACACCCAATCACAGTTGTGGATCTGATTTGGATCCATTCTTGGTCCTTTTCGCTGTACTTTGAATGGTATCAGAGCCCAGTGGGGGTTCCTTTGCCTGTGCTTGCTTGAGTGGGGGTGTTGCAGAATGTTTGGTTGCAAGCCACGCACAGGAAAGTGTCGTAGGCTTGAGCACCCAGAGAAGGCCTTGAGAATTCTCAATATCCCATAAGTAACTGCTTGCCTTGAACTCTCCCATATATAAGTTGGGACTTCTCTATATCCTCTATCCCCTGGTACCAGCCCTTTTGGGAGTTAGACGGATGGCGGGTGGCTAGGCAACTGGGGTTGGGATCCCATTACGCGGCTCGCATGGGTACGTGTGTGTGCATGGCCCTGAGGCCCAAATTCTTTACATGGTATCAGAGCCAAGTACAAGTGCATTTAAGGAATTGATCTAAACTATTCCCAAATTGGTAGGTTTTTCAAAACAAGCTAATATTGAGGTAGCGAGTTTGAATGGATAGCTAGAGCCATTATATTTGTACCAAATCTTACTATGGGCTACATGTGTACTTTCCACACGTGTGGGGCCATACAGAACCTGTTTTGGACAGTAAAATTCTGTTTGGTGCATTTTGAGCTTCATACACCCAATTTTGAGTCAATATAGTGCATTTTTCAAGCTTTCACTTGTATTGTTTCTATTCCATTGATTTGTTCTTGGTTTAGCTCAATCATATAGTTGATTTGAAGCTTGATTATAGTACATTGAAGTTGATTCTCTATTTTTTGAGTGTACCTTGAAGTTGAGAGAGAAAGAGTGCTATAAACCAAAGATTAAGGAGTGATTTGCAAGGGGAGAGATTGAAATCCATTATACCTTCATTCTAGATTTGTTCAAGAGTGAAAGGGCTGAGTCTAGAAGCATCTAAATGCTAAAAGACACTCTTGGATCAGTCCTCCAAGTGAAATCTTAGTGAATTACACTCATAAAGACAAAATCTACATATACAAGATGATAAGAATTGTTGGCAAGTACTAGGAGAAAAATTTGAGATCCAAGTCACATTGTTCACCCCTACTCAAGTGTGTGAGTATGTTTTTTGGCTTGAATTTAAAGTCATAAAGGTGAGTGAGGCATATGTGTTGTGGTTGATCCAAAATTTTCAAAAGATCCTTCCTTTGTAGAGGGCAAGAACTAGTAACTCAATTCTTGACTTTGGTGGAAAAATTGTCTTCTTCATTGTGATCAAATCTTGCCAAGTGGCATTAGCTCTTTGTAAGCACATATCTTAATGAGAGAGAAGTATCACATTTCTAAAAATTTGGTACTTGATGGAGTCCAATAGGGGTGAATGAATTCAATTTTTTGAGCAAAATTTTGACATTATATGTATGAAACTCAAGTAAGTTCTATTCAACTTTCTTTATGAGAGTGTGAGGGTCAAGTTGTGATCCCATTGGGAGTCTAGAACAGGGAGGAGTCCATATTTGAGTGTTCATACATGATTGGGATCTTTTTGATGTTAGCAACTGTGCTAACAAAGAGAAAATAAAAATAAAAAATAAAACTCCGTGGCATGTGTTTTGTAAGACCACGTATGAGTATTTGTCAATAAACTTCAAGCCATGGCATGTGTTTTGTAAGTCCATGAGTAGAAACTTAAATAATAATAAAATAGGTTAAAGTTAGATTTAAAACTTAGACTTAGGAAACTTACGATTAGAAATATTTTATCTTAAGTTGTCCTAAGTTATGAAAATTGAAGTTCTAAATCCTAAGTTAGAAGTTCTAGAAAGGCTAGGACAAATTAGTCCCATAAGTTAGTAGACACAAAGGAGAGGTATTTGCATTGTAAATAACACTTTTGATATTAAGCTATCTTGCTCTCTATTTTGGAGAATTATCATTCTATTTCATTTGTGTTCCCCTTGGAAAGGTGCATAGCTTGAGGGAAGGTGCTCGGGCCTCCTCTTGTCTCCTTTTCATCGTTTTATTGTGGCATGTTCATTATTGCTTATTTGTTTAGTATTAGCCGCAATCTCATTTTATTACCCTTCGGGTGTTAATCTAGGATTAGTCTAGTCACCTTGCTAGTTGGGTAAGCCTTGGCAAGGATTTTTATTGTTGTTACTAATTAGTTTATTTTCGTTTCAAGCACTATTTGAGTAAGCCTTAGTGCTCTCATTCCTGTCCATATTTCCGTTGAAGCTTATTGTAGAAACTTAAAAAGTGGACGAATCTCTACATCCCTATACTACACCCGTAAGTAGATCTAGCCACCGCACTCACTAGAAATACTTCCGTGCCGTTGTCGCTTTTTAAGTATTTTTCTACCTAGCTTCTTCTCCTTTCTTTTTTTTCTTTTTTTTCTTGCTTCTGTATTGTATGTTTGCTTGTGTGCTTATCTCTATCTACCAACAAACAACACGCGTCGTCTCTCCAGGTCCTACATGAGTGTAGAGCAACTTCTCAAACCGGGGGGAAACAACGAAAGAGTCAACTTGGGCATTTTCTTCAAAAGAAGTGACCCAAGTGACCTTTTTCACAACCAAACAGGTATATCAGAATTCGCCAATTTGTCTGCAGCCCTAACAGACCCTGATCTTTCATTTTATCACCTCCACGAATTCTGACCACAGTCAAATTTTGAGAAAACAGCCTGTTATACTATCAAAATCCCTTATTTCTCATCAAAATCTTTGTCTTAGAATTCGTCGACTTCACTGAGACTAGATCTCATTAAGATCAGTCTTTCAGCAGCTCCGCGAATTCTCTCTCACAGATTTTGCCCGTTTACTGATAGAACATCACATCTTTCTCTATATTCCCTATCTGCCAATCAAACCTCTCTGTTAGAATTCGCCATCAAGCCTAAGAATTTGCCCTCAAAGAGCACAATTTTTTTGTACTATCCGCAAATTCTGAATCGCCAAATTTTTTTAGAAAATCTAAAAAAATTACTATTCTGACATTCAGAATACTAGTTTAGAATTCGCGAGTATTACAGTTAGATTTATCTGCCTCTCCATTTCTCAGCCTGTCCGCGAATTTTATAACAATCAGAAAGACCAGTTTTTATCCTACACTATCCATTCTGCAAGCAAACTGCCCTTTTTGTCAAGTATAGTCTTGCCCTGCTCATCTGTATTCTGCATCATGTCTCGTGACTGTGCTGAATCTTCTTATCCGACTCCTCCACGAATGGAACAAGGAATTCCACGTATCGATGCACCAAAGTATGATGGCAAATCTGACCCAGTCCGATTTCTCCAAGACTTTGATAATGCATGCCGTTTTTATGGAGATACCTCTGAAACTGAAAAGCTTCACCTATTTCCCATGGTACTCTATGGCACTGACAAGGAGTGGTACTTGAATCTCGAAACTCCTGATCTTGCTTCTTGGACCACCCTCAAGGACGCTCTCATCAAGCATTTCAAACCATCTAAATTGACTCAGAGCCCGTTCATTCAAATTACTCATATCAAGATGCGTCGCGAAGAGTTTGCTCGAAATTACATTGAGCATTTTAAACGTCTCAAAGTAGAATGTGTTGATTAAAATATCACTGAACACATGGACCTAAAACTATTTTTAGTTGGATTGTCTAAAAACATCCGCCGTGAACTCAAACCAGTTGACTTTTATGATCAACTTAAGGATGTGATGACCGATGCTATCCGTGAAGAAAACGAAGGTTCCGATGATGACTTTAACCATCGTGAATAGAAATCTAAGAATCCGGATCGTTCTAAGTTTGATAATATTGCTCAGTCTTCTGAACTTCTACATCAAATGGAAACCTGGCAAAAAGCTCAACAATCACATATGGATAAACTCACTGCCGATTTCCAATCCGCCATGAAACAAATTGTTGAGAAATTCTTTCCAGCAAGAGAAAATGCCTGGTGTCCAATCTGCTCACAATATCACACTCCTAATGAATGTCCTCAACTGTGAAATCATTTTCCAGCAGCCACCAGACCCACTGTTTATCGAGCTTACCGCCCCTACCTGCCATAACAACCTATGCCACGACCAGGGGTTTACCAACCACGACCACCTGGACCAAATCAATATCCATCCCCACGTCAACAATTTGTTGTTAACTAACATGCCCCACAAAACACTGTCCATTATGTTGATCCGAATACCATCGATCCCTAAACCCTAGACCCTAAACCCTAAACCGGCTACCTACTATGTGGAAGACAATACTCAACCGCAATACTCTACTGAAACGGTTGTTTATTATACCTATGATTCTAATGCTCAACCACTGGATCCCAGTGTCCAAGCTTATAATCCAAACCAAGCTGTCTTTGTCGCACATCAACTACCCGCAATATGAGAATACTTTATATGTGCAGGTAAACATCCTAGTATTCGCTGACCAGATAACCGTTTCTCTCCAGCTTGTGAAAATTGTGGTATTGAACATCACGTGAAGGACTGCCCATCCCAATCCAAACCTGCTACTCCAGTCTGTTCGGTGCAAGTAGAAACTTTACTAGTTGAAACTCATCCTGCTTGGGTCTTGACTCGAGCACAAAGCCAACGCCAAGCCCCTACACTTGCACTCAGCAAAACTCAACTGCAGGCTATTCTTCCAAGTGACGATTCAATTTTGATAGTTTATCCTCACCCATTTGAAGAAATTCGGTTGCATCATGAGTATCGCTAGCAAATCCGTAATGCCGACCAACAATCTTCCTCTGCCCATAAAGTACCTCACAAAACTCAAAGAAGCCCTTACCAACGCACCCATCCTCCGGGCTCCTGATTATTCTAAGGAATTCCATGTGCATATCGATGCATCCAAGTATGCCATTGGAGCAGTGCTCACCTAACCGGGAGAATTAAAAAAGGATTACCAAATTCGTTTTCTTAGTCGACAATTGATACCTGCTGAAGTCAATTATACCACCACCGAACGCGAAGCCTTGGCAATGGTATATGTAGTTCAAAAGTTTCGCCATTATCTTCTAGGAAAAATCTTTGCGTTCTTCACTGATCATCAAGCACTGTTGTATCTCATCAACAAGACCTGCACCACAGGTCGTATTACTAGATGGATCCTATTATTGAGAGAATTTGAGTTTAGGATCGTGGTTCATAAGGGAGTTCAGCATTTTTTAGCAGATCATCTATCCCGAATCCCTAACCTTCCTACCCCTGATCAAGGCGTCAACGATGATTTACCAGATGCAATCATTTTCCAAGTTGACTCTACACCTGTATGGGCTAAGGAAATTATCGAATATTTAACTTTAGGAGATGGATCCTTCCTTCTCTAAACTCGAACAACGAGCGTTGGTCCTCAAAACTAAACCTTATACGTTAATTGCAAGACAACTCTACAAGCAAGGATTAGATGGAATTATCCGATGATGTCTTACTGAAGGAGAAATCCCCTTTGTAATTTCCCTCACTCATGAAGGTATTGGTGCCGGCCATTTCTCTTTTGAAACAACTGCTAAGAAAATCCACAAAAACTCCCCATACTATCCATGCTGCAATGGCCAGGCAAAATCCACCAATAAAATCCTATGTGGCATTCTCACCAAAACCGTCGAATCCAGCCGATCTGATTGGGAATTCAAACTCCATGCTGCTCTCTGGGCTTATCGCACTACCCCAAAGTGAGCTAAGGCTTAACCCCCTTCCAGCTCACATATGGTCAAGAAGTCGTTATGCTTGTGGAATTCCATATTCCCTCCCTTCGAGTAGCCTACAACCTTTAGCTCGATACTCCTCAGAATCTAGCAAATAGGTTATTCCATCTGGAGCAACTCTGTGAAACACGACGGATCAACATCCATGCTCAACAAGTCCACAAACGACAACAAAAAGCATGGCATGATCGATCATTGGAACCTAGAGATTTCCAGGTGGGCAATAAGGTCCTGCTATACCAGGCCAAAGCCTTCAAAGACAAACTAAAATTTTTAGGCCAAGGACCTTACGTCATAAAAAAATCTTTGCCTCTAGATATGTTCAACTTCAAACCCTTCAAGGCGATGTTCTCGACACTGTGGTCAATGGGAGTCGACTGAGAAAGTACAACAAACCCCGCTTTTATCTTGATATGTATTAGCTGCTTTTTCTCTACTGTTTATTTTTTTCTTCTCCCTTTTTATTATTTGTATGCCATTTTGACAACATTTTTTGTTGTGATTTGTTGTTCCACCCATCAAGATACTATCAGATCAGGTACACCAACAGTCTTCTCTGAGAAAACCACAAAAGTCATTAGTTTCAGACAAAATGTTTTCACATCATCTCAGATAGAATTCGCCTGACCCCTTTCTTACAGAGAACGATTCATTTTTTGCCTCCGCGAATTCTGTCTCAGAAGAAAAATGTCAAAAAAAAAAAAAAATGGAGTTTTTTTCATTAGATATCCATGCTCAGAATTCGTTGACAATTCGCGGGAGCTCAAATTGATCCTCACGATTTCTCTATTACCTCCGCGAATTCTGATCAGATACATTTTTGCACTATTAGACATTTTCTCTCTTTTGACAAACACAAATCACTTACAAGAATTTGTGGGCCCTCAGACTGATGCCTCGAAATTTGTGACCATCATTACCAAATCGTGGAGACTGAGGACAATTTCTGGGTGAAGTTGCGACTTCCTGCCCAAAAAAGTCTATATATAGGTCTCCACCCTCTCTCCACGAGTTCATTTTAGATTGCTGCTCTCGAGTTCATGCCAAAATTTTTTCAGAATTTTCAAAATTCTCAGAGCAATCTAAAATCACCACTGCCATGGCTTCCCGTAATTCCTCACTGAGCTTGCATCGCCATAAACCTCCTTGTCCTTATTCAGGGGATATAATCATGATCTCTCTTAAGAATTACACCGAGCAGCTCACCTTGGCTTTGATCTAACACTTTTCTTAGAGAGTGAGAGGCTCATCCGAGCAGCCTACTCGACCTATTTGGATGAGTTCCAAACTTTCCGGCTTACAACCAAGACTGGCAGTTATTCTATTATCAATGTCTCTCCGGGGATCTTCAAAGTGTCGGCTTTCCTAATCTCGGAGAGACAATCCATGGCAAGGGCACTAGCTATGATGCCAAGTACTTCACCAAGTTTCTGACAGACGACGGCAAAACCATTGCCCAAACCAACGACGGGCTCGCTATTTGACTCATCACGGATCCCCATCTACGGGCCGCCTCAGAGATCATCGTCACCATGGCTGTAGTACATACCACCAAGATAGATCGCATCCCACCGAGCAATCTCTTCTCTCTAACGCTCACCATGGACGACCCCACTCAAAATTATAACTGGGTTGAGAAGGTAGCGGAGAAGCTGTACGGAGCCCTGAAAGCCCGCAAATCAACTACCAAATGTGGGTATCTCCTCCACATGTTGGTCACCAAGCAATTGGGGTCTAAGGCGGTGGCTGCCATCAAGGAGCTGGATGTTGTTTATCCAAGCACAAAAAAGCGAGCCGCCCCCCAACCGACAGCAGAACCAGTCTCACCAGCCTCACCTACTAAGAAGCAGAAAGGGAAGGCAGTCAGCACAGAAGCAGATGTCCCACATAACATTCTATCTTCTACTTCACAAGTAAACTATTGGTTAAAGTTGCCCTACTTCAAAATTATTCTAGCACCAATGATTTGGATCATCATCAAAACTCTTTGACTTGGCTCTGATACCATGTCAAATTTAAGAGAAAAGGACCTATTTTGATCTACAAAAGATCATTAAGAGTGATTGGTAGCTTGGGATCTTGATCTACATCAAGACTAGCTTCCAATTCTAGCTTCTACTTGACAATTTTAGTGATTCCAAGCAAGAACAATAAAAAACGATGACCCACGGCTTCACACGTGTGAAGTACTGTTACTTTATGGCCTGATAGCAGAGAATAAGTTTACTTATGAAATACTAAGCATTCATTCACAAAGAAGTTGCTAAGGAGAGTGAAAACAACAAGATTGCTCCCAAACCAATGTTTCTCATCATTAGCTCAACAATGGATCCATCATGGATCAAGTACATAATCATGATAATCTCTCTCTAAGCTGCATATAGATCACAAATCTATTTATTTCATTTGAAAGTGAACTTTTTCTTTTGGTATCTTGTCAAATTGATGTCATATATAAAAAGTATAATGGTTCAAACACTTGGCCCAAATGAATCTTAGCTATTCACTCAATATGCAAATTAAGCTCTTCCCTTGATCACGATCAATGGTAATGAGACTTTCTTGACTAGTTTCAAGGGTCTATCTTTCTCCTACACATTAGGCCAATAATAGACAAGTGTCAATGCCTCCCTTGACATTTAAACATGTGCTAAAGTGTGGGAAACTTCAAATGAGAAACTAGAACTTAACCTTCAATAATATGCTTCCAAATGATCAAGCTACAATTTACCTATTTTTCACATCATTTACTCAAAATGATTGTCTCAAAGAGTTACTAATTGTGAAAGTACAGTACTTTTTAGACCATAAATGGATCTTAGAATATCCACAAGAGTGATTATGTACTTGCTTAACAATGCATCAAAAAACTAGTCAACAAATCTTGATCTAGATTGGCAATTTGACACACAACAGGCATTGATAATAAAAAACAAAGATCATAGACACAAATCGGAGCCCACACATGTGAAGAGCAGCCTGCTGTATAGATTTAGAACAATGTTTGAAGTACTCAAAGTGTTGGTTTCATTTTGATCACAAAATCAATGTACATGGAGAGGACAAACTCGAGATTGCCAATGAGCTCCAAAAAATAATCTATCTTCTCACTATGGGAGCTTGGAATACATTGCAAAACTCACTTCCTTTGTAAAGTTAGGTGAATTTCCAGCATGTAATAAGGAAGTTAACTCACCCCTTTTGCCCTAAAATGATATCCTAGTCTGTTTTCTAGAGTCAAGCTTGGTAGGTAGCTAGTTTGTCAAACTCTCATCTCAAATCAAGGTGTGGGTCCTATAATGTAGGGATCACCACCAAATGGACACAACCAACTCTCTTGACTCAAACTAACCTACATTAGGTGTGGATTGCTACATGGCATCTTGGCCTCACATGTGTGAAATTCTTCACACTCCTCCTCAAATTTAGCTTGATCTATTTACAACTCTCTTGCTAGATGAATGAATGCTTTTAGAAGTTTCTAAAAAGTCTAGCTACAAACAAGGAACTTTTGAGACTCCAATAGAGAATGATGTCCATGAAGGATCTTTCACTATCTCTTAAAGGATCCCTTACAATATGTTCCAAAAATGTGTCTATTTACATGTGGCACACTTCAACAACTATACATCATTCCAAGCCATGGATTCAAGATTTTTTGTGCACTTGAAGATACATCAATTAAACTACTAAGTGCATACATAATGTTGCCACAGACAACTTGCCTTGATTGATCCACATGATTGAGCTTTGATGGCTCCATCTTGATACTCAAGGTTTTTCTCGGAGTCCTCGAGTCTTGAGCTTGCTCCTCCACTTGACTTGACTCCAAATCATCAATGAGTTGAATAAGGTGTTGATCCAAAGGTTCTTATTCAAGTTTACAAATCTTCCACTCTTGAAAGATCACATTTCCAACATTGACAATTTCTTTGGTGGAAAACATGTAGATTCTACAATTTCTACTTGAAGAGCTAAACATTACCATTATTCTTGTCATTGAAGTAGGACAATCTTTGGTCCTTACATTGGAATGATCATGCAAAAAGCATGGTTCAACTTTTATGACACTATTCAAACTATCACAAAAATAGTTATCCAATGAAATTGCTTTATCAACAACAAATGGAGATTTGAAAGCATCTAATTTCATTGTCTTGTCATAAAGAGTACTAAACATCATAGATATTAAAGATAAGCAACAAATCACTCCATGTCTACTAATACTATCCAACAAGTATTCAAGGATAGTAGACTCTCCAATGCTCACCATCCTTGCAAGAAGCACACTTGAATGGAAAATTTGCATGCAATTTGATGATTCGGCTTTGTCATTGAGAACTTCCTTGGAAATCTCATGCTTTGAGTCTAATCCTCAAGATCTTCCTCCTTTTGATGCTCCTCCTCAGTACAAGAAAGATCACACTTTGCCAAGATCTCCTCTTGAATGATCTCCTCCTTTGCCAAGCTCACACTCTTAAAAGCAACACTAGCTTCCAACTTAAACTATCTTCCATGCTTAAATCCCTTTGCAATGCAAACATCATTCTTAAAAATGGAACAAACACCATGCTCAAAGTGGACATCCAAACCACTTTCTAAGAGTTGACCAACACTTAGCATATTCTCGGTGATTGATGGTACATGAAGGACATTTTCTAGATCCATACTTATTTAGTATTCTAGGTACAAAGAGATGGTACCAACACCATCTATTCTACACTCTTCATCACTTGCAGTAAAGAAAAACTTTTTAGCATCATTGAATGAGTGTAAGGTTGAGAAAAAATTCTTTTTTCACAAGTCATGTGGGAGCTAGCCCCACTATCAATCCACCATGTGTCTCTTGAATTTCCAATGGTTGTTGGTGAGGATGTAGATGCCATCAAGAATGCATCTACTTCATCCTCATCCTCCTCATGTGCAAGGTTTCCTTGTTTGATCTCCTACTCTTGTGCTCTTAGCCTCTTGTAGCATTCGGATGCATAATGCCCCTTCTTTCCACAAAATAAGCATTTTTGCTTTGACTTGTCCTTTGAGCTTGATGCATCATCCTCTTCTTTGGCCTCCTTTGGATTTTCTTTTTTCCATTGGTCTTCTTTTTTCCCTTGAATGAGAAATTGGCTCTCTCATCTCCATCCTGCAAGGACAATAAACTCATTCTTGCTTTGGTGTGGAGCATCCTACACTCTCCAGCCACTAGTACACTGTGAAGTTTTTCTATAGTTGGCAAAGTGTTTTGGATGGCAAAACTTTGGACCAAATTTACAAAGTCATCTCCTAGACCATTAAGGACAATTTATACAAGCTCTCCATCATGAATCTTCTCTTCAATGGAAGCCAACTCCCTATTTAGAGACTTGATTCTAAGCACATAATCTTGTGCACTCTCCTCACTTCATGCTTTGCAAAATCTGTTTTCTAAGCATGAGAACTCTAGAAGTGTTGCTAGATTCATAGATTGATTTTAAAGACTCCCAAGCCTCTTTAGCACTAGTACATGCTGATACTTCTCTCAAAAAATCATTGCTTACATTCATGTTCACACAATGAAGTGCAAGCCTAGATCTCTTCTTGTATTTAGCTACCTCCTATGCACCTAGAGGTTCATCTTCATCCTCAATCAAAAACTCATAAATGTCTTGGAGCACCATAAGTGACTCCATACTAACCTTCCAAATAGAATAATTTGTGTAATTCAATCTCTCTCTAGCTTCTAGAAGATATGTTATTAGTTTCTTTTGTCTCTTGAATGCTTTGTCAAGTTCATGTGTATCAAAGGTAGCATTAGGATGCTTTGCCATTTATAGCTTTTGTAGCTTGTTGTGCAAAGATCTTAGCCAAGTATTTTGGGAGTTTGGATCCATTCAAGATCCACTTTTTTCACATGGTATCAGAGCTAGTTGGCTGTTATTTTTAGTAAGGTTTCCATTTATGGTGATATTTGGATGTTTGATCAAGTTCTAGCATGATTATGCATTGCACTGTTGATCAAATCTTACTAACCTTTGTTTTGTGAGTTGAACTTGTGGATCAAAAGCATATTTCAGGTATATTGAAGATCAGAGGATGAGAAGAAGCTATTTTGTATTGGATCATAACACCTAATCAACACTCTCCTTTGTGGATGAACACTCTCCTTAAGTGGATGAACCTTCTCCTTAAGTGGATGACAAATACTCTTTGAGTGATTTTGTATTTCTCCAAAAGGCTGAGCAAAGCTCCCACTTGGATGAAAGATCCCCTTTTGGGTGAATAGATTGTCAACAATCTTTTGAATAAATTTTGGTGTACTTTGTTGAGCATGTAAGTAACTCTCCTTATGTAATTTGATTGGAGCATTTGCTGGAAGGTGTTAACCATTATGCAAGTGTGTTTTCAGGTTCTTAACAGGTTGAGGAACATTCTCATGTGAAGTGATCTTAGATCTACATCTAAACACCAAGATTTGACAAGATAGTGAAGCTAGTCTTGTGATTCACTAAGTGTGCTCATTCATTCACCTCTAAATCTTGTATTTATCACTTGCTGGAGTTTATAAACTTTTAGAAGTGTGGTTTGCATGTGGTTTTACAGGTTGAATCCATATCTTAGTGTGTTGATCATATGTTGATCAAGTTTGTTCAATTCTAAGTATTCTTGGCAGCCTAGTCTTTTGTATTTTCTAAGAATGCAAGTAACTCTTCACACCATAACTTGATTTGGTCACTTGCTGGAAAGTTTGAGAGCTTAAGCAAGAGTGTGTTCAGGTTGGTTTGAGTTTGTAATCCATTCTTAGTGTGTGCAAAGTGTTGCATGTGTTTTCAATCTCCCTTTCTATGCTTAGAAACTAGCCAGGTTCAAGATAGAAGTGTTTTAGGGTCCTAGATCTTCTGAGATCTCCTTATCCATCATTTGTTGAGAGGAAAGTGAGTGTTAAGTGTATTAGGACAGAGCCTAAAAGTTGAAGAATCATTACATTCATGGCTTTCAATGGTGGAATCATGTTAGAAACTAATGATAGGTTGAGTTCATCAAACTACTCCACCTTGGAAAGTGAGGATGGAATCCTTACTTGAGTTGAATGAACTCATGGACATAGTTGCAAGAACTGAAGAGAGACCACCCACAGTTCAAGAGCAAACAAAGGTTTGATAAGAAGGCCAAAAGGGCTCTTCATATCATTAAAATGAATGTTACCAATGAACTTTTCATGGAAATTGGTAAGTGTCAAAGTGCAAGTGAGGCATGGAATGCCTTGAAGAAGCTCTTTGAATCAAAGTCCACATCTAGGGTATTGACCCTAAGGAGGAAAATATTTTTTAGTAGGCAAAGAGAGGGTGAAAGTGCTCATGCATTTGTCTTGAGGATTAAGTCTTTAAGTGATGATCTAGCATGTATTGATGAAAACATAAAAGATGGTGAAATAGTCCAGGTCATGTTGAATGGTTTGCTAGATGAACATGCTAACCTTGTGCAAGGTTTTGCCATTTAAAGGGTCTTGCCAAGTGTGGTTGACTTGCAAGAAATCTTATTGGCTGAAGAACATAGGTTGCAATCAAAGCTTGACGATGCATCCTTGCAAGGTGGAGGTGAAGAGACTTTCTTCACAAAAGACAAAGTCAAAGGCCTAAAGGCAAAGAGAAATGGTCCAAAGGTGGTAACTTGGATCATGATGATCACTCTTCCTCCTCCTCTTCTAATTCTTTTAGAAAGAAAGAAAAGTCAAAGTTCAAGTGCTTTTATTGTGGAATAAAAGGTCATTTTGCTAATGAATGTCATAAGAAGAAAAGAGAGCAAGGTGAGAGGCAAGGAAATCTAGCAATAGATGAAGAAGAGGATAGCATTTCTGAATCTCTTGTTATAACTTCAAGTTTTCTTGCACATATAGATGGGAATGATCCTTGGTGGATTGATAGTGGAGCCTCATCTCACATGACAAGACATAAGAAATACTTTTCATCCTTATTGTCTTATGAGAGAGAGAGCAACATCATCTATACTGCAAATGATGGTCAATGTGACATCAAAGGCATAGTCACATTTCCTATTTCTCTTTCAACAAATAGGAAAGCTAATCTTGAAAATGTATTGTACATTTCTTCAATCACTAAGAACTTGCTTAGTGTTAGTCAAATGATTGACAAGGGGCTTGATGTTGAGTTCATTGGAGATGCTTGTTTGATAAGTAAGTGTGGATCCTTGATTGCTAAAGGAATAAGGCATGGTAAACTTTTCAAACTGGATGCATGTGTGATCTCTAAGAATGAAGGATGTATGGCTAGGGAACAATTGACAAACCAAGAAATTTGGCATAAGAGGTTGGGCCATCCCAACTTCAAATCTTTGGAGGTAATGGCAAAGAAAGAGCATGTTCTTGGTCTCCCTAAAAGTCTTGTTGCAAATAATACATTTTGTGAACATTGTGCCTTGTCCAAATCTCATAGACTTGCTTATACTAGATCTACTTCTAGATCTAAAGAAGCTTTTCAACTTGTGCATTCGGATCTTCATTTTTTTAGTACAACTAGCAATGGTGGGGCAAAAATGTATGCAACTTTTATTGATGACTTTAGTAGGTATACTTGGGTCCATCTTCTTAAAACCAAAGATGAAGTGTTTGTTGCATTTGTCAAGTTTAAGAATGAAGTGAAAAATCAATTCAATACAAAGATCAAATGCTTGAGATCAAATAATGGAGGGGAATACACTTCAAATAAGTTCAAAGATTTTGCATAGCACATGGGATTAAGAGGGAGTACTCTAGTCCTAGGACTTCACAACAGAATGGAGTGGCAGAAAGGAAGAATAGAACCCTTTGTGAATGTGCCAAGGCAATGAGACTACATGCTAATCTTACTAAGTCCTATTGAGGGGAAGCTTTAGCATGTGCTAACTATCTTTGTAATAGGAGGACAAGTGCTTCTTTAAATGGTAAGACTCCCTTTGAGGTCCTCTATGGTAGGAGGCCAAGTGTCAAGCATTGTAGGATATTTGGTTGTACTTGTTTTGTCAACATCACTGTTGATGATAGAACTAAAGAAGATCCTTCATCAAAGAAGGGTGTGTTTGTTGGCTATAGTGAAGTAAACAAGGCTTACAAAGTATACATTCCTTCTACGAATAAAGTTGTCATAAGTAGGGATGTCATCTTTCATGAAGAGAATGTTTCCAATGTTGTCAATGTTGATGATGATGTTGATGTGCCTACTAATCATCATGATGTGCAAGATGTCTTGGATGAAGGTGGAGATGCCACTCCAAAGCAACCTTCAAGGAGGACTCAAAGGCAAAGGACTAAGACATCAAGGCTAACCTATGATGAAAAAGGAAAGCAAGTGGTGGAGAACTCTAACTTTATTTTTCTTACCTCTTTTGATGAACCAACTTGTGTAGGTGAAGCAATTCAAAAGGAGGAATGGATCCAAGCCATGGATCATGAGCATCAAGCACTCATCAAGAACAACATTTGGAGGTTGGTGGAACTTCCAAAAGACAAGAAGGCAATTGGGTGTAAGTGGATCTTCAAGATCAAGACAAAAGAAGATGGATCAATCAAAAGATACAAGGCAAGATTGGTGGCAAAAGGGTATGCTCAAGAGTATGGCATTGACTATGATGAGACCTTTGCACCCGTGGCAAAGATGGTAACAATTCAAACCCTTATCTCTCTTGCAACTCTTTATGGTTGGGACATGTGGCAAATGGATGTTACTAATGTTTTTTTGAATGGTGATCTTGAAGAGGAAATCTACATGGAGCAACCCGAGGGCTATGTTTCACATGATGAGCCTAATCATGTGTGTTTCCTACAAAAGAGCTTGTATGGGCTTAAGCAAGCACCAAGAAGTTGGTATGCTAAGCTCAATTCCTTCTTACTCTCTCAAAACTTCATCATGAGTGAGTATGATCATTCTCTCTACTTTAGATTGAATAATAATGGTGACATCACTTTGCTTTTGATCTATGTTGATGACATAATCTTAAGTGGTGATAGCAATGAAGATATAGATGACATCAAGATGGCACTTAAAAGTAAGTTTGAGATACAAGATCTTGGTAAGCTTCACTATATCTTAGGAATAGAGATTGTTAGGACTTCTAATTCTAGTTTCATTTGTCAAGAGAAGTATTCTAACTCTATTCTAAAAAAATTTCATATAGAAAATTGCAAAGTAGTTTCTACTCCTATGGAATCAAATGTAAAGCTATCTATAAATGGTAATGAAAGATCCTTCAAGAACATTACTCTCTATAGAAAGCTCATAGGATCTCTTATTTGGTTAACCATCACAAGACCTGATCTAAGCTATGTGGTTGGTAAACTAAGTCAATTCATGCAAGATCCTAGTGAGGCTCATTGGAAGCTAGGAAAGAGAGTACTAAGATACCTCTCGAAATCTAGAGATTTTGGCATCTTGTATGAAGGATCTTCACCTAACCTTTGTGATTTCTCAGATTCAGATTTTGCAGGTGATTAAATGGATAGGAAGTCAACAAGTGCCTTTGCAATATATCTAGAAGAGGGAGCTATCTCATGGCTATCAAAGAAGAAACCTACTATCTCTCTATCTTCCACCGAGGCCGAGTACAAGGCACTGACAACATGCACCAAGGAGATGCTTTGGATAAAGAGGATGCTATTGGATCTTCACTTGTTGGATTCTAAGAAGACACCAATCATCTATTGTGATAACCTTTCAGCCCAAAGCTTGGCAACCAATCCAGTTTTCCATGCTAAAAGCAAGCACATTGAGATCACTTTGTGAGGGATCAAGTCATTGCCAAAGAGGTGGAGCTTCAACATGTCTCTTCATTGGAGTGTGTGGCTGATATCTTTACCAAACCATTGGGAAAGGACCTGTATTATAAGCATAGATCTAATCTTGGAATGTGTTCAAGATCTATGTTAAAACTAGCATCCAATGTTAAAGAGGGAGTGTGAAAATTGTCAACATTTCCTAGCTAGTTTGAGGCCTAAATTGGCAATTTTTGTACATAGTTTTGGATCTAACCTTTCACACACGTGAAAGAGGCCTAAATACTTTTATTTTAATATATATTTTGTATTAAAGAAGTCCCAAACTTCAAGACCTTCGAAATGACACCAAAATCATGTTATTTGGACATATAGGCCAAAATTGGCTATTTTAGACTACTGGTGCCCTAAAATTGGGTCTTAAGTTCTAGAGAGAGGAGAGAGAGTCATCTCTCTCACCTATATTAGGCTGAAATTCGTGGAGAACAGGTTGGAGAAACTTATTCTATTGTTGAGAGAGATCAATAGATCATTGTCACGGTTTCTTCCTCCATTGAGAGCATTGCTTTGTGTATTGTTTTCAAGCTTTTGTGTATGATTTTAAGAGATTTCCAAAAGTGGTAGGCTGCTGTTGTAAGGCTGGTATGCTATTGTTTTTGGCTGCCATCAGTACCTTTTATTAGTTTCTTTTGTCTCTTGAATGCTTTGTCAAGTTCATGTGTATCAAAGGTAGCATTAGGATGCTTTGCCATTTCTAGCTTTTGTAGCTTGTTGTGCAAAGATCTTAGCCAAGTATTTTGGGAGTTTGGATCTATTCAAGATCCACTTTTTTCACAATTACCAAATAACACATTCACCAATAGTAATACATACTTAAATACTCAACATTCAACTCCCAGGTCAATTACTACTCCCTTGTTGAGTTTGAAAGGTCTCTAAAGTTGAGCATTTGCTTTTGATGTCCAATTGACCTCTCATAGAAGTGTCATCACACATATGACTACTCAAATGTTTAAAGACAATAAAATAGGCCAACTCTTTCACACCCTTCTCAAAGTTGATCTCGTGCCATTCAAAGTATGACACAACTCTTGAACGACAACCATGCTTGTACGATATCAAAGGGTTAGATGTGGACATGGCAAACAAGAATAACAACAAGAAAAGTGTTGGCAGATGCCCTTGCAAATTTGAACTCTCTTTGAAAGATCATTAGCAAACAGAAAATCTGAAGAATATGGCAAACGAGTGTAGGGAGAATTGAAAAAAAAGAAGGAATGACAGGTTGGGACTTAGGCATGTATTGCTAACTTCACTCTACCACCAAGGTTCAATTGCAAAAAACAACCTTCACAATTTGTTCACTTATAAACATACATGTAAGTTTAGTGATAAGGAATTTACTGAATGCAGTTACATTTGAGTTTGATTAAGGAGGGTGTCACCACTACGACATCGAAAGTTTGTTGTTAAATGGGTAGTCAAATTTCTGGGCCAACATCAATCTACATTTTCTTTGATATCCCAAATTCAAGACAAAGGTTTCATCAAATCAAAATTTGTTACCACAAGTTTACAATGGCACTCTCAAAATAGCAGTGTACGATTCATATAGTGCAACAATTGAGGTTTTGCATAATACAAGGCCTCCGCTTCTTGGCAACATACCAACAACTTTGTAGAGGACCATAAATATTTATTCCCTTCCATAAACTTGCAATTGCTTTACCTTGAAAAACTCATAAGCTAAATATTGAGGTTTCATTCAGTCGCAAAGGTTTCCCTTGTATTGCTACAGGATAACAGACATTGGGCTATTTTCAAATTAGATTTTACTCGTGATAATCCATGCCAAATATTTCACAACTTAGCAAATTGATAAAGGCTGACAACAAAAGCGATCCTACTCTACAAAGCGAGCTAATATTTGGTCAGATGCACTAGTCAATAGGGTGCATTCGCGTTCTAATGTGAATGTGCCTTTTCTTCCTGGGCCCACCTGTAGAGAATATTGATTGTAATAACCGCTTGTTGTCACAACAAAAATTCTTGGACTGCAAGGAAATCCACAAAGACATCAATCAGCTCGCGCTCTCTCTCTCTCTCTCTCTCTCTCTCTCTCTCACACACACACACACACACATCAATTCATGCAACAATTGACTAGCTTCAAGGAAATGGTGGTATAATAGTGCACCTTGAGGATGATACACAATTCCCAACACAAAAACATAGTTACAAACTTGTCAAGCATGTATATGTCTCAACAATGTTACTGCATGAGTGTTTTTCTATCAAACCAAGCAAAACAAGAGATCTAAGGGCGAAAAATCATACAAATATGGGGAGCTCGCAGTGAAGCAATAAATCTCATGAACACAAAAGTAGTTGCCAACAACATACCATTTAGATTTAGACATTGAATCATGACGGAATTGATTCTCTACGTATTCTAATTCCATACCGATCTAATCTTGAAGCACTTGAGCTTGTTTCTCCACTTCCATTTGTAGATTTGGCAACGGCACAAATGCTACAATACATCCACAATATTCACCACTTGTAAATAGCAATAAATGCATATTAAATATAGCCAGAGCAACATTTCAGTATTTACAAAAGATTGCTTCACCAACCTTCGCGTTCCAGGCATGAAACCATCATGAATAGTGATAAAATGGTGCTCTGATTCAACCATATCCGTTACTAATTCAGGAATCACAGCAGCAATGATCCCAGGAATTTTTTTATCACTGTCCACAAAGTAAAATTTGACAACGTTCTAAAGCCTTAATAATCTCTCTCTCTCTCTCTCTCTCTCTCTCTCTCTCTCTCTCTCTCTCTCTCTCTCTCTCTCTCTCTCACACACACACACACACACACACACACACACACACAACTCTTTGTATTTCACCACTAGACATTCTCACAAACTAGGTGTAATACTTCTTCTAAATCATTCAAGAAACCAACTAGCTTATGAAGCTTGATCTTGTGGTTTCAACAACTACTTGGCTAAAAATCATACATAAGAATAAAGGGGTTGTTCCCAGTGATAGAATATTTTTTATTGTTGTAAGCAAACTCAATAAATGGAAGGTGCTTCTCCCATTCAAATTTCTTACTAGATACATATGTTGTAAACATAGCGTCGGCTAATTGGTCCTTTGTTTGACCATCAAATTTAGGAGGATCAAAAGAACTAAAGCTCAAGGAGGTCTTTAAAGTTTGGAATGCACTCGACCATAAGTGCCTTATGAAATAACCATTTTTGTCACTTATTGCATCTTACAACACTTCATAGGGTCTAAATAACATCTCAACTAATATTTAAAGCTTTTGTCATCATCTTCATTGAGATACATGTAGCCATACTAGTGAGGCGAATCATTTGACCAACAGAAGTACATTCGTACCAAATGAAAGGTCCTATGCATGCCTCGATGCCCAACACTCAATGATCTTGACCTATGGTCATTTGTTGGCCAAGGGCCCCTTTATTTATGTACAGGCTTAAGCACCTTTTTTATGCATTTATATATAGGATTGGCCAACTTCCAAAGGCCAACTTTCATTAGTTAATAACGTGGAGTGGGGGCCCTTTAGGAGGGTGCACTATTTTCCCTCCAAAAGTTCTATCTTCGTTGCTTGAAGTTTTAGGGTTCCTCATAAATAGACCCTATTTGCATTCAATTTTTAGCTAATGCTTTGGTACCACTTGGGCTCTTTGTGGGAGAACTCTTGCCTTTGCTATTGCTTGTAGAGCTTTAGCCATTGATGTTTTGTGATGCTAATTACCATTCTTCGTGGGAGATTGCTTCTGTGATTTAGTTCATAACTTGGTATTAGAGCACTTTCCTAAGCACTTTGGAAAACACTAATTTCTTTTAATTTTTTTCTTATCTCTAGATGTTTTCTTTGCTAGTCGTTCTCTCTTTGCTACTTTCTTGGTGGGTCATTCCTTCGGCCATTGGATTTTTATTAACGGTCCATTTGCAATATTGATTACATTCATATTTGTAGGGTTTTGTGATATAGAATACATGCCTAGCCCATTTGCCCACAACCAAATAATCTGTTGTGCACCTAAGTGATAGCATACGAATTTCATTTTCTTAAAGAAAAAATAGTGAATTTGGATTCTAGCACCTTTGTATTGGTTATCGTGCCTTAGAAAAGCTTACTATTTGTAATCAATACCCTATCCCTAATATGGACGACCTTTCTTACTTGCTTGGTAAAGCCAAAAAAATCTCCATGATAGATCTTTATTCTGGCTACCATAAAATCCATATGCATATTGTCAATGAGTATAAGACTACCTTTTGCACCCATCTTGGACTTAAATGAGTTAAAGTTTTACCCTTCATTGTCACCAATGGGCCGCTTATATTTCAGAATGTTATGAATAATATCATGTCTCCACTCCATGGCATTTTTGTCCTCGTCTATTTTGATGACATTTTTGTTTATGGTACTATCTCTCAACATGTGTCTCTTTTGACTGCTTTTTTTCACATCCCTACTGATCATCAACTTTATGCTAAAGTTGATGATGTTCTTTTGTTGTCATTGAATTGAGTTCCTAAGATCCTAGTTTTCGATGGCCATGTTTGCCTTGATTCTAGTAAGCTCGAATTCATTCTTGCTTGCCTACTCCTATTGAAGCTTATCAAGTTCACATGTTTTCTAGCTTGACACCCACTTGCTTAAGCATGTTTCCCATTTTGCTTTTGTCTAGAGTACCCAACATCAACATACTTTTGAGCCTCTTAAGAATTGATCACTTATGCTCCAATGCTTTGTCTTCCTAAATTTGATAACCTCACTGCTGAGATGGATGCTAGTTCTGTTGGCTTAGGTGCTTTCTTATGCCAGACTAGTTGTATTATTGCGAATCCATTTTTCCTTTGAGAAATGGTGTCATTACCTTTACTATGTACCTTTTCATATTTTTATTGAACATCAATCACTACGCTATCTTTACAACTTGAAAGATCTTAGTGACAAGCAATATTGATCGTTACATTTTTTATATTCCTTCTATTTCACATACATTATAAACTTGGATGTTCTAATGTTGCTATTGCTACCTTGTCTTGTTTTCCGGCCCTGATGCTGTTAGAAATAATGATTAATTAGTACCACCTAATGTCATGGTTTATTGTAAAGTCTATTTTTAGGCATCTTACTATTTCTAGCTGAAAAGTTAGTTTAGTCTAACTACAGGTCAAGTTTGAGTACATTGCTTAAGTACATGAGGGCTCTAATTTTGCACATGTAGGAGACCTTGTCTTCATTATAAATATGGTACTTATAATAAAGGAAAAGCATATCACTTCAAATCTCATTTTCTTCATTGTGTCACTTTTGTGAATGCTAGTAGGATCTAATTAGTCCATAGGGTGTAATCATTCTTTTCTCACACATGTATAATCTTCTTACTACCACTTTTTCTTGGTGTGATTAGTTATCTACTGCCTATACTACTTGTCCTAGTTTTCGAGATGTATGCCTTTACGCTGCTTAGTTTTCAAGATGTATGCCTTTACGCTACTTCCTTCCTCGTGTCATCATCAAGCCTACTCTGTTGTTAACCAATGATCATTCCATTATGGGTCCCTTTGTATATCGAGTACCCTTGACATTTGCCCTAAACTTTTATGCAAAGTCCACTCTTCTCTTATCTCCTATCGGGGGCCACTTTGGTTTGTAGAAATATTGCAACGGCCTCAAAGATTATTAATCATTGCCATCCATGAAATCTAAACTTGCTACTCTTATCCATCTTTGTGATGCTTGTCCTCCAACATTGGCCCATTCCTCACAACCGATAGAGTGATGTTCTTTGGACTTTATCCTAGGTCTTCCTATCATGACTCTTGCCTGGTAGTGTGGCCATTTATTTTTATCCAAGATATTCTGCCTGCATAATTTCCCCAAGCATATCCTTACCGCTCAAGATAGTAAGTTCACTTCAGGCCCCTGGATAGAGTCGATACGACAACTACAACAGCTTTGTAATGATTAATGTATGTTAACACACTAATCTAGTTTCTAACAAAAACTTAAAATTAAGATTATACAAAGTTTTGATGTCTCTTCTTCACACTCCATCTCTCAGGACTCCCTCAAACTCTCTCCCTTAATTTTTCAGGTTTCAAGCATATTCACACTTCTAATCTATGTATCTCATTGCCTACCCTTATTGTTTCGTCCATGTCCAATACTCAGGATCTGGAATAGTTCTTGATGTGGATATTCGACACTCCAATGTTTGAGTTTATTTTGCCTCGATATTCTAATCAAGGCCACTTAAGTAATTAATAACCTTGAGAGGGGCTAGGAACTCCAATTATGAGATGTGGAGCAATGCATGGTGTTTGACGGCTATATGCATGCTAAGGAGTATCAGTTGGGTTTAGCAATGTAATAGGCTTTGCGTGGCATATCCACATGCATTTGGTAGGCTATAAGTACCTTTTTCGGAAGAATATCTTTGCCTTTTCTTTCTAGTGGTGGAAAAATCGACCTCCAAATAAGTGGTTTCTCATGTTTTTGATCATTCCTTGCTTAGGAATCCGAGATATGGACTTTCTCCATGGCTATATTGGTAGATTGCTTGCATCTTCACAATTTTCTAGCAGTTTTTGGCTACTAATATGAATTTTGGATTGGATTTCTCATAACATACTTTAGCCATGCATGCCAAACGACTTTTGGCTCTCTGAAGCACTAACTACCACTCCCACTTTCCTTTGCCTTTCTAATTTTGATTACAAGTTTATAGATGCCAGTTACGTTGTTTTAGGTGCTCTCCTACACTAGGCTAGTTGTATCATTGTCAATGAGTCTCACTGCCTTTGTTCCTATGAGTAGCACTATTCCACACTTGAAAAAGAGCTTGCTGCTATCATCAAGGATCTTAATGACTGAAAATATCGTTGGTTGCAGTTTTTGCACTCCTTTCAGTTTGATATACATTATCGGCCCGACGATTCTAATGCTGCTTTGTCTTGCCTTCTCGCTTTTATCTATAATCTTGTCACTTCTGCTCCTGTCTGGTTTGGTCAGCCACTCATCCTACATGTCTTGACTTTCATGATGTTTATGCTTCCCAGCCACTTCCTTTGTCACGTCATCATCAAGTCTATTCTGTTATTAATTGCTACTTATATCATTGTGAGTCCCTTTGCATTCCTAACACTCATGACATCCATCCTCAGCTTTTTTTGGATGCTCATTTATCTCCTATTGGGGGTCATTTGTGTTTTCAAAATTCCTATAGTTGCCTTAAAGTCCATTTCTATTGGCCTTCTCTGAATTTTGAGCTTGATACTCTTATTCGTCAACGCTCACATGCCAAGACTTCTGGTCTCCTCCAGCAATGGCCCATTCCTCATCACCACAGGACTAATATTTCCATGGAGTTCCTATTATAGTTGATCAATGTGCATGTTTGTTTCTACCAGTTTGAGGGATTGTAGATAGGCATTTAACTTGAATTTCTTCTTAATCAATAGTTAAATTGAGAGCTTGGAGTCACTAGCAATATTTGGAGATTGAAATCTTTCGAATGCAAGTAGAGGCCTCCATGTACTTATTTAAAATCGAACCTAGGTCACATTCACAAACTTCTTTTGGCCAAGTAAGTTTTTAACCTTGAACATATGGTAAATAAGTTAAAGCATGAGACCAAAATCTCGGCCAAGTTACTACATGTGATTCTATGGCAAAAGTAGGTTACTGCATGAGATCCATATCCAAATCACCTTTAGTTACACCATACCATCTCTATTTTTCATATCATTATCTCTATATACAATAAACCATTTATATATGATTCTCTCTTTCTATCTCTTTTTTTCCCCCTCTCACATCCTATCTTATATGTGCCTCATCCTGTCCTGATCCACTCCAATGATGGTCTGATTCGCTCTGTTCTGGTCCGCCCTGCCCTAGTCCACCGCCCTTCCCGCTGGATCCTCCTCCACCGTTGCCTCTCACTATGGCTCCACCTGCTTCTGCTGATCAAGATGGGCCAGCGCTGGCTGGTCCAGCGATGGTTGAGAACTAACGACTGGCCAACAAACTGGCCAGTCATTTCCTCATTCTCCAGTGCAAGCCATTGCCATTGCCTCGCCTGTGGTGAATTATTATCGTCTGCTGACTCCTACCTTGCCTATCATATCCCTGCGGAACAATTACAACCTAGCAATCTATCCGACTTTGAATCTCTTCACAGCTACTTACAACATCAGTTCAAAGATGTGCTACAATTTATCAAGAAATTACAACTACAAAATCAAATGCTTCGTGGAGAACTTGTTAGAGTCAATCTTCAAAATAAGGACTTACAAACAACTATTGACATGATGAAAGTGAAAGGGGTGCAGGATCTTCATTCGCAGCAAGATGTGGAAAGTAAACCCTTGTCTTTGGCAAAGGAAGTGGAAGAAACTCGTACTTGGGCTTCGGTTCTTAAGCAAGATGTGAATGTGTCCTCTAACCAAGTTCAGCCCTCTTTAGTGCATTCTACTTTGGAGAATGTTTTTACAAAACAAGAGAAAAGAGCCAAGAAGGCTCTTAATATCCAAGTTAGGGGTATTCCTAATGGAAACAAGGCCCTTGATGAGGCGAAAGACCTTGTTTCTAAACTTTCACATAATATTGGGGGATTTGTCACTGCTTGGCGGAGTAAATTTGATATAAGGTCTTATTCTCCCGACACCTTACCGTTTAAACAAAAGGAATACCATAGAGTGACTTTGCGAAAAAAGACCACTTACTTTCAGTCTCTGTCACAGAAACTCATCGATGCCTTGGACTCCTCTTCTTCCACCTTCTTCTGGAAGATGTTTTCTAAAAACTCATGTAAGCCAGCTCCTATTGCCATCGAATCTTGGATTGACTATGCTGCAAAACCTTATACAGTTGACTCTCCTTCCATCTCTCTCTCACCACGACCATCAAAATTCACCCTTTTCACTCCGTCCATGATTGAAAACGCCATAAAAAATGGTCAAACCCATAAAGCCATTGATGTTGACTCTCTAAGTATGGACTTTCTAAAAACCTATCGCCCATATTGTCGCTCCATACATCTCCCACACTTTTAACCAATCTGCCCACACCTTGGTGTACTAACCTTTTACACCCTATACTTAAGGCCAGTGATCCTTTGAATGTAGACAACTATCACACTATTATGATCAGCCACACTATGGCTAAGCTCTATGGTTCCGTTATGGAGTCTATCATCAACTCTCATGCGGAGACAGAGGGGTTATACGCGATGGGACAGGTAGATTATAGAGCAGGCTACTCCACAGCTGACCAAATATTCATACTAAGATGTATCATTGAGGTGGCGAAGTCCAAGAAACAGAGAGTCTATTGCTGCTTTGTGGACTTCCGCAAAGCATTTGATTCGGTTCCGAGACACTTGTTGCTCTAGCGTTTGGCATCTCTTGGTTTCTCACAGGAGGTCATCGCTGCTATCATTACATTATATGAGAGAGTTTTGGCCCGTTTTCGTGATGGAGATGGATGGTCTTCATATATTCATAGTACGGTCGGAGTAAAGCAGGGATGTCCTTTGTTGCCCACCCTCTTTGTGCTATACATTGACGACCTTAAGCGGATCATTCGGGAAGAAGGTGGAGATAGCTGTCTTTTAGCAGATATTGTTATCCCTATCCTTCTTTATGCAGATGATGTGGTTCTAATATCTAGTTCGGCTGCAGGACTTCAACGACATCTGGATGTCTTGTATACTTTCTGTCAGATATGGGGGCTAATGGTGAACATTGGTAAGACTAAGGTTATGGTGTTTAACACCACAAACAGCATATGAAAGACACTATGTTCTTTCATAATGGACAGCTTCTAGAGATAGTGGCGTCGTACACATACCTGGGTGTTCTCTTCTCTGGTCCATTGCTATCTTTTAGACCAGCTGCATTGGCTAGGCTCCGCAAGAGGTGCTCTGCTCTTGTTCAGATGGAGAGGTTTTCCTCTACTTATTACGTGCATGACCTTGATACACGTTGTCGTCTTTTCTCTTCGACTGTTTCTCCAGTTGCACTGTATTCAGCAGAGACATGGAGTCCAGGCTTATCTAGAGACACTTGGAGTGATATCTCGCGTTTGCAGATTCACATGCTTAGCCAGATGATTCGGGCCAAGCAGTCAGTTCCTCATGAGATTATTTTGGCGGAGTTTGCTTCTTCTCCACTGATTGTAGAGGCTATTTTTAGGATCATCACATTCATTCACAAAGTCTCAAATCTTGATTCTTCCATCAGGTGCTTCAAAGCACATGACCCCTCATAGGAATTGGTTTGATACCTTTGTGGGGATTAGTGATGGACAAGAGGTGTGCCTAGGTGACAACTCAACACACAAGGTCAAGGGAAAGGGCACAGTTCCTGTAAAGCTTCCATCAGGAGAAGTCAAAGTCATTAAGAATGTCTTATATGTACCAAGACTTGCTAAAAATCTTCTTTCAGTAGGAGCTATCACTCAACAAAATATGAAAGTAGAATTTGATGCTACTTCTTGTCTTGTGTTGGACTTGAGTGATAATGTGAAGGTTGTGGCCAAAGGATTGCAGGAAGATAATCTATACAGGTTATACATTTCTATCCCTAGTCAACATGCTTATACAGCAAAAGGAAATGATGTGGATAGGTTGTGGCATGAGACTAAAGCCCTACAAGCAATAGACAAGACAATAGGTTCTCCCACGAAGAGCCCAAGCAATACCAATCAATAATCTGAAAAATGAGTGTACAAATGCCCCTATAAATACCCTACCAATGAACCCTAAAATAGAAATTCAAAAGTAAAGGGAAGCAAAATGTGGAGGGAACATAGTGCGCCCTCCTACGGGCCCCCACTCCACATATAACCATATAATAAGGGCCCAAGGCCAGTCAATGTCATAAAAAAGGACCCAGTGCGGTTCATAAGCATATAAAAAGGCTTTGGGGCCTGTACATGACTAATATAAAATGCGTAACCAGAAATATACATAACCAACAGTAAATGTAAAGAGGCTTGTGGAATATATGCAGAGTAGCCTAGTAGGCCTGTATCCTGTAGTCCGTAACTTGTCCTATCTAGTGTGGACCACAAGGGATACGGTGGCAGGATCATTTTAGAAGTCATGCCTATCTGTCATGATATTGCAAAGTGGCATAGGCTGGTAACCAGTTTTCATGGACCACATTTCACGGAGATCTGGCTTGTTAGGCAAACATGGAGTTGATTTTTTCAAGTATGCAACAACAAAAGGAAATGAAATTTCACAATGTAATTTCAAAGGACAAAAGTCAATACATTCCAGATCTGTAGCAATTGATTGCCTATCTTCTTCAAAGAACAAGAATTTGGAAATAACTTATTGCAATTTAACTACATGTAAGCTGTTTTTTCACATACAGTACATATTTAAGACACTGCTCATTCGATGACTGGTGCAGGGCTTGCAAATATATTTCTGCATAGACTATGCTATAACATACTTTTGTCTAGTTGTTGGAGCAAGCATGAAGACATGCACTGTGCCAGATGAGCTGGTTGCAGCAAGAAGCGGAGGATACTGTGATTGTGGTCCAAATGAAAGTGAATAGATTGTAGCAGGATAGGTGCCCCTTCGAAACGTAAATACCTGAAAGAAATCATAACACAAGCATAGAAAAAACTCAGCCGAGATCAACCTTTCAACAACTTTGTGCTGAATCCTGATAAAAAGAATAAATTTCTTAAAAATTGCTCTACTCGAAACATATCCATTCACTTAAATCCAAAAACATCATCAGTGATCATTCTTCATAAGAATTCTATTAAAATGTCATCTTGCTGACAGATTGCACCATCACAAGATTCACTCAAAGAGCCGTTTTTGGACAATAGGCTACAGGCCCAACCTAAAGGCCTAGCAATACGCCTTTCATTGAAGGCATGTGGTTTTCCACAATGTATTACGAAACTGGAGGGTGTCATCAACCATGCATAAAGATCATCACAACAAAAGCACCACCCCCCAAGGAACTCAAAATTTGCATGTTATTTCAAGTATAAGCCCCATAAAGAGACAACAGATCTTCTGATAGTTAGAGTATTTTGGATAAGTTCATCAATGACCTTCGAGGCTTGTGGAATTGTATGCACCCGAATAACTGTGCCCTGTTCTGAAGCTGTTGCAAGGAAGGTCCCATCAGCTGAAAAGGCCATTGTTGCTAGTGGTGATTTATGAGCCTGAATCTGGAAATGAAAAAGTAAGGCAATCTACACCAAGAAGCCAATTTAATCACAAAAATCCAAGAAAATCTCGTCATAAAAATGCATCCGCAAATTGGATAGATAGTCACCTGGCAGAGTGCCTGAGGATCCTTAGCATTGTAAACCAAGACAGCCCCTGAAGTAACACTTGCTGGAAGAGCCAGGTGACAGTTTTCTTGATTTGGTGAAAATGCACAAAGACCTGCCTCACATCATGACATGACTAGTTATAAATATGGCTGTAAAATAAGGCATTTGCAGCAAATGTCAGAAATGTCCTTCAAATAATGGTATGTCAACAAGGATTATCAGATGAGAAAATCAAGGAGACAAGAACCAAAACTTGATGAAAGAGGATTCAAGACCACATCTCAAGGGTCACACAAACTCGCACAAGCCAAAATTCAAGATGGGAGGATGTAACCATTCTAAATTGGAACAAGAAGAAAGGATTTGCCTCATATCCAACAAAGGACAAGTGGAAATTGATTAGCACCACGTTGTGGAATGCAAGAATTTACTCCCCATTCAAAACTCTCTCTCTCTCTCTCTCTCTCTCTCTCTCTCTCTCTCTCTCCAGCACCCTCCTCCATGGCTATGGCTGTGATCTGATTGATCCCCCCCACCCCCCTCCCCTCCTCTCCATGGCAAAGAAGGTAAGGGGGAGCCCACGCTCCCCCCACCTCTCCTCCTTCCCTACCACCCCCCTTGCCCGTCCTCCTACAACAAAGATCCAGGAATTACAACAAGAGCTGACCCAGCACAAGGAATCTACCAAATCTTGGGCATCACTCAAAAATGGCAATGAAGGTAATCATATGTCAAGTTTCATTGCTGCCACTTTATTGGAAGAAAAATTGAGAGAACAAAAATCGCATCATGTTAGAGTCCATGGTATCCCTGACACCCCCAGTGCGTTATAGGAAGCAAGTAATTCCTTGAACCCTACTCTGGCTCATCATAGCAATGAAATAGATAAAGTTTGGCGCCCAAAGAAAGATAATGCCATGCTTGTAATTCGGTTCACATCGTTGGAAGAGCGTAGATCAATACTTTGTCTTTGATGATGACCTTACCTTTATCCAGGTGGAAGAACATCGAAAGGCTTTCCAAGAGGCTCTTGAACAAGGCAAAATTGCTATCTCTCGAGATCCCTTCTGACAGATATTCCTACCTTGCAGTCACATCCTCGAGGCTACTCTATGATAGTGGAGTCCATTTCTCATGGTACTCTCAGGCTGCACGCCTCTTGAGCTCATTTGGTACTTCAGTTTCTAATCTCCCAACAGGCACTCATGAGTACATTAGACGTTTCATTTATCGGGCTTATATCCAACATACTTGGCAGGGGCAGTTGAGTGTCAAATCAGATTTCTATCGGACACATTTCCTAGAGCTTGATGGAGCAGGTTTTCCTATACAGGCACACTATCTTGACTATGGACTCTCACATTGTTTACGGTTTACTCTTGGACAGTTTCGGGTTTCTTCCCACCAGCTTGCTATTGAGGGTAATCCACGTGAGGACAGATTATGTTAGATGTGTTCCTTGGGAGAGATCGAGTCGGAGGAGCATTTCCTTTTTAGATGTTCGGCCTATTATGAGATCCGGGGATGTTACCATTGTCTTTTTAAAGATGCATCCACCTTACATTCTCTTATCACTCATGTGGATCCTAGGTGTGTCGCCCTTATGATAAACAAGATGTCCTTGTTACGGAGAGCCCGTGCTTCGGTCGATAGTGATACACAGCCTTAGATTACGGACTTTTTCACTAGTCGCCGTCCTCGACTAGATTCAGTCTCAGACGATGACATCGACCTTGACCTAGCTCATCGAGATCAGAGACAGCGTTTGACCTCAGGTATTACCATGGTCCGAGCACTTCCGGTTACTAGGAGAGTTTGCCCTCAAAGGTCCCATACTGCATACAGTCAGCAGCCACAGAGACGCCACAGACAACATCAACGTCCATCCTCTACTGTAGTATCATCTTCAGGGCCTCGTATCACAGACTTCTTCAGTGGTCTTAGCTGATATCACATACAGTGCTCTTTCTTGACTATCATAGTGATAGACATTATGTATTTCAGCTTGCATTTCTATTTTAGATTATGTTTCTTTAGCTGTTTTGTGGAGTTACTATGCTCCCTAACTACTACACACTTGAGATGTACTACTCTGTCTTATATGCCTTTTGGCATCAAAAGACATTAATAAAGCTTTCTTTCTTTCTTCTCTCTCTCTCTCTCTCTCTCTCTCTCTCTCTCTCTCTCTCTCAGTCAAATTACTAGTTTATGCGTTCTAAGAGGATCATACAAGCTACAGTTACATGTAAAGCTTAGTTTCACATATATTGGTTAACAAAGTAACACATTATTCAATTCATGGGACACCCTGAACTCAATTCACCTTTATAACAACAACAAATGAACTTACTAGAGTGAAATATTGGTAGGGGCTAACCTTTCAGATTAGCAACAGTTTCAATAGTAGATAATATTGACAAGCGAGCAAGGTCATAAATATAGGCTTTGGACTCTAGCACAACAATAAGCCTGCAAGAGCATATGAAAGATGTTTATGAAGGCAATTTTACCTCTGAACAACAAATTTTGTCAATCTAGAAAAGTTTTGTATGAAAGGTTAGTACAAAATGGACATTTTACCAACAAACAAGTTAATTAAGGCTTTCAACTAATTTTATGTGAGTCAAAGTGTTGAGACTTTACAAAAAGAGACAACATATAATCAATTTGAAAAATTCTATATACAAGCTTATGAATGAAAAATAATTATTCATGTGTTGCTTTCACAAATAACATCTACTAGAAGTTCTCTAGAGGTTAGTCAAGCTTGATAGTTAGAACCTCTTTGCTCCATTTGAAAATCTTGGTGATTCATCGCTCTTACTTCATGAATATCTATGATATTACATGCTATGACCTGCGAACCCCCTCCCTTATTCCCAGCTAATATTTCCTTATGCCTTTTTCATAGAAATGGTCTACATAGTTAGCTTTCAATATTCAGATAGGCTTTAGTCAAACTTGCAACAAACACCTTTGCAAAAAATGGCATCTGTAATGAAATGAGCAATGGAGAGCCTCTATGGCTGTATTCAAATCTCTCCACAAAGCTTGTGGATAGTCATGAACAAATTTGAGTTTGACAAGCCTTTGAACACGAGGAGACAAGATCAAAACCTAGCTTTATGGAAGGGTTTTCCCTCACAATATCACAAGGGAGCCACTTGAAAATTTGGCAAATGCCCACTTCAAGACCCAAGAAATTGATAGTACATAGAGCGAAGAGAAGGTTGCTCCTGAGGGCATGTAGGGACTTTTCCTTATCCACCTTCAAACCCTATTTCCCAGCACATGCCAAGCAAACAAGATGTGAAGAAAGTTCTTCTTTCATGTCACACAGTAGTTTGATCCCATGAGAGCAAAGCTTAAATTCATGATGTTATGCATGCTATGATGACAATCTAACCCTACCATCCATTAACCCTAATTCCCCATGATCAAGCTTACTTTTCTCTCTCTATATCTTTTCTCTCACAAAAAAAGCAACAACATTCAAATCCAACAAATAGTGAGTCCAACAAACATGAGAATAGCGAAAACCCAAGAGAGATGGAGGAAGAGGAGAAGAACATCCAATTGCCAAATTGGTAGAGGGTCCACCTTTGATTGAACAATGTACCACTATTATAGTGGGATTTTGGGCACCTGGCCTCAATGGCTATTGGCCGATTTCTACCCCCTTATTATTTGAATTTGAAAAATGGTGTGAAGTACTCCTATTATTCAATAACTTGACTTTTAGGCCTCTAAACCATGTAAATCCAACAAAGAGCCTAAAAGTCAATTTTATTGCTATCTATTTAAGAAATAATAATGTGATCCCTAGGTTGTGGACTTACACACACAAGATGTCAAATCCCTCACACTTATTCTCTAATCTAGATCTATCAGATTTGTACATGGGATGATGTCCCGCCAAGCCCCAACAGTATCCCCCACCAAAATTGGTGACAGTCCCATGGCACCTGTGGACATCCTTTTATTGCGGGCTTTTGTTTGCTTCACGCCTCTGCTTTATGGGATGCGAGATAACCTTCTACATGAATGTGAGGCATTCAAGGATTTGGTCCCGCGAATGTGGTAAAAAACACCTATGAGCCCCTTCTATCCATCTCAATGTCATCCAAGTGACATACTTGTTCTCCCAGAATCCTCTGATAGCATCTAAGAGAGTAGGAGGCCGAAAAGATGAGACATCATATCCTAAGGAGTCTCTAAGCCCGGCAATAAAACGTGAAATAAGCTCTGTAGGATGAAGATCAGTAAAAAGGTAGGAAAGCTCAGTAAACTGATCAATATAAGCAATCAAATCACTAGTATGGCGAAGGCTACGAAACAGATCACGTTGGCGAACCAACAAATGTGGTTCAATCATAGCCATACAAAGATCATGACGAAAAGTAGGCCATATATGTAACCCCTCACGAGTAGGCTCAGAGCGATAGACACGCCACCAAGTCTGAGCTCGACCATCTAAATTTAATGCAGCCAACTGCAGTTTCTGGGTGTCAGTCTTGGGATACATAAGAAAATAGGTCTCTAATTTAGAGAACCAATTTTCCAAGATATTCCCGTCACACGAACCAAAACAAGTAGTAAGCTAGATGTGATCACAAAAATCACGAGAAAAATGGGGCTCATGATTACCTGAAAAGGTAAGAGAAGGAAATGTTGGTGGTGTGGAGGGAAATCCAGGTGGTGGTACAGAAGACCCGAATAGAGACCCATAAGGACTAGCACTATATGAAAGGAGACCAAACGTACTACCAAAAGCACCTTCTGAAGATGGAGATGGAGTAGGAGCAGGCGTACTCAAAATAGGAAATAAAGGTGCTTTACCAAGACGATGAAGAATGTCTGGGGGAGTGGTACCCCCTCGTGCTAGGATAGTCTCAAGGCTAGAAAGAACACGATCAATACGACTCTCAAGATGTTCCATGCGGGCATCAATATGTGTAAAACGATCATCTAAAGAGCTCTGCGGTGGGTCTTCTGATAAAGAAGTCGCCATAGGGACAAAACCTGAGGGAGAGGACGTTTGTCGTCACCCCAACTTAGTCTAACTTCCAAAATCACCAAAAATGGCACAAAATTAGCCAATCAAGATGGATAATAATCAGAAAATAAGGGGCTGAGAAAGTAGAATAATGGACAGCAAATGTGCAAGGCCAATAGGTAGAAGGGACCTAACAAAATGGAAAAAGGAAAGAGGAGGGTGTGAGGTAGCAAAATGACAAATATAAGGGGGAAATAGGGGGCTGGAAAAGAGCAATATCTGAGCAAAAAGACAGCAAGTAGGTGCAAAAAAGGAAGTGCAAATGGGCGCAAGCAATACCTGGGTGGGTGTTGATCTGTCACCTCGTGCCAAATAAGCTGAAAAAAGTGTTGAAAGAGGGCGCTAGACAGCCGACAAATAATCAGCAAAATGAGCAGCAAGTCGATGGAGAAATCCGTCGAGAATGGTGAGATAATAGGGCGTTGGGCAGCAACTACCAAGATCCACAATATGCTAAAAAAATAGGCTAGAAAAGGTGCTGAAGTAAGGCACTGATCAGCCTCCAATCAGTAGCCGAAACGGACAGCAAGTCGATGAAGAGAACCGCTGAAAATGAGACGGTAGTAGGGCGCTGGATAGCAGCTACCGAATCTGAAAAATGATGAGTAAAATAGCTGAAAATAATGGTGATGTAGGGCGCTGGACAGCCTCCAATCAATATAAAAAAGGGACAGCAAATTGGTGATGAAAAGTGTCAAAAATGATGAGGTAGTAGGGTGCTGGACAGCAACTACCAAATCTACAAAAACAATGAAAATCTGCGAAAAAATCGACGAAAGTGATGGGTAGTAGGGCATTGGACAGCCACCACCAAACTGCAAAAAAATGACGGAGAAAATCGATGAAAGTGATGGGTGGTAGGGCGCTTTACAGCCACCACCAAATCTACAAGAAAGTGCTATGATACCAAGTTACAAGCTAAGATCCACTAGCTATGCTAGAAAGCAAGACTTAAGCTAGAAAGCAAGAAGAGAGAATGCTTAAAGAGGCTAAAGAGGAGCAATCATCATAAACTGAATGAAGGAATACAATGCTGCCCTATATATACCCTCTCCCTGAATCAAATAGAGGATTCAAAAAAGGGAGGGAATAGGATTTGGAGGGAAAATAGTGCGCCTTCCCAATAGGAGGACCACCACTCCAAATCAACGTGACCAAGTCCTAAAAATATGACCAAATAGGGCCCAGGGCCAGTATATCAATAAAAAGGGCCCTAAGGCCTGCTTATGCATAATAACGGACGCGGCGAATGTAATGAGCCAAGTCCATAACTGTTCCTAGGACCGTTATAAAAGTCTATTTTCTATTTTTTTAATAATGTGTCTAGCCACTTTAAGGGCGGGCTGGGACCCCTTTTGGTCTAGTATTTTGCATCAACTTAAGCAAAATTTACAGTACTTTGGTGCTCGTCAAATACTCCGCAACCGCTTTCTGTCCCAAAATTAGCCCAACTTTTGATGTCGAAAATTCGGCTACCACAAATGAAATTGGAAAAGATGAAGTTGTAATGCTGAAAAAGGGATAAAACAAAACCGTAAAACGAGGCCGAAACGAGTTGTAAAGGTGGTGACGAGTTGGAAAACCACCAAAGAACATAAATGTAAACAAAATAGAATAGCAATTGGCTATCACAAAAACAGTAGCAAACCAAGCAAATAGGCTAAGAAAGCGTTTCACATAAAGCATGAAAAGATAGCAAATGACAAAGATAAAACAATTTCCAAACTAAAAATACTTGATGAATTTCTTACTGGGTCTTTGCTAAACAAAGTGAATTATGAGCAAATAATATGCCATGTCTATAACAATATCAGTCATTGATCGAGGCCCAACAATCAATAAAAATTCTTAATAACGACCTAGTTAGTAGATGAAGAGCTCAAGGCCCAAACTTATGGTCAACAAACCAAATAACAACCAAGATGATGGGGCTGAACTTTTACAAGCCCAAGCAAATGCAAGCTCATCCTACCATCTTAAAAAGACATTATCCTCAATGTCAATATAAAAAGGAAACAGAGCAATGTAGCTTGACACAATAAAACAACTATAAAAGATTTTGTTGAACCACTAGAGCTACAGAATAAATAACAATAGAAAGTGCAACAAGAATGTCACAAATGAATGCATTTCCACTGATTGTGGATTGCCTGATTGAAGAAAGTAAAGCTTGAAGACAAAGCAGACATTATAACTTAGAAGCCTGCAGCAATAAGTATGTTAGTAGTAAAAGATAGTGAATAATGATACCAAGCTATATACATGGACCAGCCATGTTACTTGATCTTTGTGATGAGCCCGTCACAAATATTGTGGAGCGAGACTGGATAGTTGCCAAACAAGAAGTATCACAATATAGATGTACAGTCTGTGAAGGCCATGCAAAGACATGAGTATGAATTCCAACACAGAATAGGGCCGCAACTTTCAAGACAACAAGGAAACGATACTTTCAAGTAATCAATTTTATTATTTTGAAAACCAATCCATGCCAAAAAAGACGTCTTCTGAGCATGCAATATGCCATCCCTATCATGGAATGGGAACCCAAGTACATCTTCATGTCTGATCTCATATCTAGAATCTACTTGCACACAGATCTGCTTGTTAGAAATTTGAATTGTCCATTCCTAAAAGCTTTCCTCCCCAAATACATGAATGGTGTCATAGCATCTTATTTAAACATTGTTGAAGACAAAATCGGCACTATTAATACTCATATTAAGAGAACTTCCAATTTAAATTTGTTTTCATAACAAGCATCGAGAGTATAAATATCCCTTCTAATTAGCATTCGCACTTTGTGATACAAAAAGAGAGATTATACTTTCTGGATTATCAGTAGACTCCAACTTCCTGCCACCACTTTTGAAGGCAGTTTTTGGGAAAACTCCAGGACTGGGGGATTGTTGGGACTGCATCTATACAAACCATTCTGGTGGCTACTTTATCTAGACATCAAGCAACAAGCAACCAATTCAAACGTTTTGTGCGCTTTGCCTTCACAGTTACATTCACTGGTTCCAGAACGGAACGTGTTCCGTTCCGGAACCTGACCAAATTTCTTTTAAAAACAAAACGCATTTTTATAAACAAAGAAAAACAAGGGATACCTTTCAACATCGAACTATATCTTCAACTTTAGCAGTATTAAGGGAAATGGTATTATTGCTGACAAGAAATCCTAAGAATTTGATCTGAGCAACAGCAAAAGTGCACTTGGACCTCTTAGCCAAAAGTTGGTGTGTCACGAAAAGTTGGAAAACAACTAGTAAGTGGCTAGTATGACAAATTAAGCACAGCTATAAATCAAAAAATCATCAAAATGAAGATGCACATACAGCCCTAGCAATGGTTTAAAATATCATTCATGACATTCTAAAAAGTGGGCTGACACCAAAAGGTAAAAACACACGAAATTCATAAAGGTCAATCAAAGTAGGAAAAGCAATTTTGGATTCATATCCTAGATGGATACGGATCTAATGGTAGCCAAAATGCAAACTAATCTTAAAAATTTTCTTGGCTTTACCCAATTGATCAAATAAGTCATCCATATGAGGAAGGGTATTGATTAAAAATAGCTAATCGATTGAGTGCATGGTAATCAATACATAAACATTTTGTGCCATTTTTGTAGAATAGGAGCACCAAAAGGAGTCTAGCTAGGAACAATGAGACCAGAATCTAGCAATTAGAAACTTGACGTTGGACCTCAATATTGTCTGGACAAGACTATAATAATGAGCTCAAGACCTGGGATGGGCACCAAGAATAAGGTCAATACAATGCTTCATAGAACGTAAAGGGGGTGATGTAGAAGGCTCATAAAAAACAAACTAATAATACTGAAGTAGGTCAAAAATAGGATGTTGATGAAATAGGAAACATGAACTCAAAGGAGAGCAATACAATGAGATTTATGTAAACTATGCAGGAACTATCTGGCAATGATTTTATTCATATTTTTGAAGATGTTCTAGTACATTTGTCAGAGGTTGCTTGTCATCTACCATCCGACTATGTGGACCATAATTCAAATTGCTTTATATCATAGAGTATTAACAAAAGAGAAAATGCTAAGGGTATAGGCAAAAATTGCCAAAGTTGTACCAACAAGTTTATTCGTCACATAGAAACTTCTATTGGTCAACGGCTTGCAACACTGCTGCCTTCTCTTACAAAACAAGAGCCCCACTATTGTGGTTCCCAATGTGACTCTCGAAAAAGCTTTCATATGTATTAAACCTCAAGGTAGAGAAATTCCCCATTTTCGAGATTCTTTTGTCTTCATTCAATGATCCATCGCAGGTGTTGCCATAGTTTGACTAACAAGACTCACAACATAACAAATGTCTAGTCATGTGGTGGTTAGATAACTAAGGCTTCCAACCAGCTGAAGAAACAAAGTGACATCAATTGAACCACTATCATCAATGCGTGATAACTTGTCACGAATGGATGTGACCTTCTTGGCTCCTTTTGGCAAGTACCTCGCCTTGTTTTTTCAATAGGTGGATCGTGAATGGTCCTCAAATCCATCATGATCATTGTGCTCGTCTCATGAGGTACAATATCTTCATCTTCCTCCAAGATTGTAGATAGCTTTCCACCTTCACCATCAACTTCAGAATTACTCGATTCATCTATCTTATGCATCTCATCAAAGGTCACATCCTTGATAATGTGGGTCGTGTGCGTCATAGTATCAAAACACCTATACATACATACATGAAGCGAACACCTAATTATGGTTTCGCTTATTCGAGACAGTATGGTTTTCCTGAGCTGCAGGCTTATGTTGATGCTGATTGGGCTGCTAGTATTGATGATAGGACATCAACCACTAGTTATGGACTCGGCTCATTACATTCGCCGCGTCCATTTACATTTATAGTTACTTTACTTTATGCATAAGCAGGCCTTGGGCCCTTTTTTATTCATTAGTGACATTCAGACTATATGGTTGGCCTTTGGCCTTATTATTCATTATTAGGCCATTTGGACATATTACTGGAGAGTGGGGGCCTTTTTGGAGGGCGCACTATTATCCCTCCCAGTTGGGCCCTAGCCACTGGAAGCTTCCTTTTAGGGCTTCCTCTTGGCTATAAGTAGGGAAACTGTGTCATTTGTCATTCAGCTGATGATATTGATCTCTCTCTTTAGCCTCCTTAATCTCTCTCTTTCCTGCTTTCTAGGGTTAAGTCTTGCTTATGTGATGCTTTCATAGCTTAGCTCTAGATCAGCTGTGGCTCTATTCGTAACTTGGTATTAGAGCACTTTTCTGAGCACAATCTGGAATTTTTTTTCTTTGCTGCCTTGCCTTGCTCCTCCATCGTTGTTCCTACAGCTCCATTGCCGTTTTGACAGCCCTGTTCCATCGCTGCTCCTTCTACTCCTTCCTGCCCAGCGTTCCCCCTGTTTTGTCCCCTCTTTTCTTTGCTGCCCAGCGCCAAAAGTCCGCTCCCTCAAGTTTTCGTCTATTCCTTCCACTATCCTTATGGCACATTCACCTACCCCGAGTGAGACTACTCAGGAAACCTTATCCGATCACTTTCGTCGCATGGATGAGACCCTTTCTGGCCTCGTTCTTCGCTTCGATTCAGTTATAACCGGCTTTGCTACTATGCAGTCACAGATTGATTCTTTACAGCCTCATGGTCCTGGTAAAGCTCCTGTTTTTCCTACATTTGGAACTCCCCCTCCATTTGGATTTCCATCTTCTTCTGCTAGTCAGCCTGGTGGTGGACCGTTCATTCCGTCTAACCCACCTCCTGGTTTCTTTCCCCGTCCCCCCCTTCTTGAGCCACACTTTGCTCGAGACTTTTGTGATAGGGTACAGCTTGCTACCTATTCCGGTTCCTCCGACGGGAACTTATTAGAGAATCGGTTTGCTAAGCTTGACACATATTTTCAGATTTACCCTAAGACTGATCCTCAGAAGATCCAGTTGGCTGCTTTACATTTAGATGGACGTGCCGCCACGTGGTGGCGAGTTTATAGAGTTGATCCTGATCGAGAAGGGCTCCATGTATGGCATACTTTTCGCCGTGACCTCCGCCATGCTATGATTGATCCTTAGTGGCTTGACCGCCAACGTGATACATTTTGCAGTCTCACTCAGACTAGTGATCTTGCTTCTTATACAGATCAGTTTATGGAGCTTTCTTATCTTTTCACAGATCTACAGCCCACTGAGCTTATTTCTCGTTACATTGCTGGGCTTCGTGGTGCTTTACGTTATGATGTTTCTTCCTTCCATCCTACCACACTTGTTGAGGCGATGTCTCTTGCCAGTACTTTACAGCATAAGTACTCTGACACCCTTCCTTCCCGCTTCTCCCGACCCCGTCCTTCTGCTTCATCTTTTCCCGCTACGTTCACCCCTACATGGGCCCCTTCTGTTCTCCATTGCCCCTTCGCCTCCTCGTCCTCCGACTCCTTGACCTGCTTTTGTCCGACGTTACACGTCTGCAGAGTTCGCTGATCTTCAGCAGAAGCGTCTTTGCTTTCGTTGTAAGAGTCCTGACCATCTTGCCCGTGATTGCCGCCAGCCTCTCCCTACTACTACTGCTGTTTTTTACCATGAGGGCACTACTCCAGATGATTCCGATATCTACATTCATATTTCTGATGAGCCTGACTTATCCTCTGAGCCTTCCCCTAATTTACTTCCTGCTACTTGCCATGCTCAGCTTGCCTATGCTACTTGGACAGGGCGTCCTGGTCCTCGCTCCATTCGGTTACGTGTGCGTATTACAGGTCGTGAGTATATTGCTTTAGTTGATACTGGTAGCACTCAATCTTTTATTAGCAGTTATATCACTAGTCGGATCCGTGCTTCACCTGTTCCTGCTTCCCAGCCTCTCACAGTTGAGGTTGCCAGTTCTCATTCTTTTCCTAGTTCTCAGATATTTCAGCGTTTACCATACCGCATTGAAGATTTCTCTGGACAGGCAGATCTTTACATTATCCCTATGGAGCATTATGATCTTATCCTTGGTGCTGATTGGTTTGCATCTGTTGGAGCCGTTACACTGGACTTGACATAGCAGACATTGACATTTGTACATGATGCAGTTACACACTCACTTGCGGGCATTGATTCTCAAGGAGACTTCCAGTTGATTATTGGGAAGCAATTTATTCGCAGCCTGCCGAAGGCTCATTGTGCTGCCTTATTATGTGTTCAGCGGGCAGTACCAGTTCCTCCAGTTTCTACACCAGCAACTGTTCCTCAGGTGATTTCTGACTTATTACATCAGTATGCTTTTGTCTTTTCAGAACCTACGACGCTACCACCATTACGTGACGTGAACCATCATATTCACTTGCGTCCTGGTTCTGCTCCTCCTTCCCGTCCCCCTTATCGTATGTCTCGATTTGAGCGTGATGAGCTTGAGCTCCATATTACTGCCTTGTTAGATCAGGGTCTCATTGTTCCTAGTCACAGCCCTTTTGGTGCTCTTGTTCTCCTTATTAATAAGAAAGATGGTACCAAACGCCTTTGTATTGATTACCGTGCTTTAAATAAGTTGACTATTCGTAATCAGTACCCTATTCCACACATGGATGACCTCTTTGACCAGCTCGGTACCTCTAAAATCTTTTCCAAGATAGACCTTCGTTCTGGATATTACCAAATCAGGATGCACCCTTCTGACGAACATAAGACTGCTTTCCGTACTCATCTTGGTTTATATGAATTTCGTGTGCTTCCTTTTGGTGTTACTAATGGCCCTCCTACGTTCCAGAATGTGATTAATAACGTCTTGCGTCCGCTTCTTGGTCATTGTGTCTTGGTTTATTTTGATGATATTCTTATTTTTAGTCAGTCTCTTGCTGAGCATGTTACCCATCTTTCCTTTGTCTTTCAGTTACTTGTACACCACCAGTTATTTGCTAAGTTGTCTAAATGTCTTTTGCTGTTTCTGAGATCGAGTTTCTTGGTTTTCTTGTTTGTAATGGACACATTCGTCTGGACCCTCATAAGGTTCAGGCCATCCAGGATTGGCCTATACCTACTGATATTCATCATGTTCGTATGTTTCTTGGGTTAGCCACTCACCTTTGTCGTCCAGTTCCTCATTTTGCCACTATCGCAGCTCCTCTTCATGCACTTTTGAAGAAGTCTAGTACTTTTCTTTGGACTCCTGATTGTCAGACAGCGTTTGATACTCTTCGTCGTGCTGTTGTTGATGCTGCCGTTATGTGTTTACCACAGTTTGATTAGAAGTTTCTTGTTGAGACTGATGCTAGTAATGTTGGTTTGGGTGCTTTATTTCGTCAGTCACAATGTATTATTGCTTATGAGTCGCGTCGTCTTCGCTCTTATGAGCAACGTTATTCTGTGCATGAGAAAGAGCTTCTTGCTATTATCTATGCTCTTAAGAAGTGGCGTCATTATCTGTATCGAGTCCCATTTGACATTATTACTGATCACGTGACCGATCGTCAATTTCGTTGGTTGCAGTTTTTACAGTCTTTTAATTTCTCCATATTGTATCGTCCTGGTCGTGCTAACATTGCTGCTGATGCATTATCTTGTCTTCCAGCTTTGTTAAATACACTCGTTTCTACTAAGTTCTTTGGGTATCTGTTCCCAGTTGTTGTCGAATGCTCATTCCTCTCCTATTGGGGGTTACTTTGGTTTTCAGAAGTCTTATGCTCGTCTCAAAGACCATTTCTATTGGCCCTCTCTTCGATCTGAGCTTGCTGTACTTATTCGTACCTGCCCTTTCTGTCTTCGTAATAAGTACTCCCGTGCTAAATCTGCTGGTTTGTTCCAGAGTTGGCCTATTCCTCATCGCCAGTGGACTGATATATCTATGGACTTTATCCTTGGCCTTCCCCATACCCAGCGTGGTCACAATTCATGTATGGTGGTAGTTGACAGGTTCTCGAAACAGGCACATTTTATACCAGTTCGCAGTACTATCACAGCAGAGCAGTGTGCACGTTTGTTCCTATCAGAGATTTTCCGCCTGCATGGATTTCCTCGGGATAGTAAGTTTACATCTATATTCTGGACAGAGCTTATGCGTATTTTGGATGTTCAACTTTTTATGGGTTCTGCTTATCATTTTACTTCTGATGGGCAGTCTAAGGTCCTTAACAGGATCCTTGAGGATTATTTACGCCATTTTGTTACTCCTTCAGGGAAGGATTGGGATCAACATTTATGTTTAGCAGAGTATAGCTATAATAGCTCTGTTAGTACCAGCACAGGTGTCTCTCCATTTTTATTATCTCATGGCTATGCACCTCTTTTACTTGGCATTCCTCTTCCTCCTGAGGATACACCTGTTACACTTGCATCTTTTCTATCAGGTGCTCGAGAGCTTATTACCCAGTTCTCATTTACAGCATGTTCAGCAGCGTTATCAGACCTCAGTTGATCGTCACCGCCGCCATGTTGAGTTTCAGCTTGGAGATATGGTTTATCTACGCTTACGGTTTGCACGTCATCATTTTGTCCAGGTCCATGCTTCTACTGAGAAGCTTGCACCACGTTATTATGCGCCTTATCGCATTGTGGAGGTTCTTCGTCCAGTTACATATCGCTTACAGCTTCCTGCTTCCACACGCGCCTGTGATGTATTCCATGTCAGTTTATTACGTGCTGCTATTGAGGATGATGCTCCTTGTGATGCTGAGTTTCCTACTGCTCCAGAGTTATTTCCGTTTTTACCTGCTGCTATATTACAGGTCCGTCTATACCATAGTCGACGCCACCGGCAGATTCAGTTTTTGGTCCAGTGGGATGGTCGTCCTATTGAGGAGGCCACATGGGAGCCTATTGATGTCTTTTATCATACACCATTACTTGCGGATCAGGCTTGTGCTCTTGCTGCACTTGTTGATTCCTCTACATCAGATGTTCCTCTAGCTGTTGATGCACCAGGGCTTGCTGCTACTTGATCCGGTTATCTTTTCGGCAGTTGGGTCTTTTTTTTGTGTCGGGGAGAGTTATGGACTCGGCTCATTACATTCGCCGCGTCCATTTACATTTACAGTTACTTTACTTTATGCATAAGCAGGCCTTGGGCCCTTTTTTATTCATTAGTGACATTCAGACTATATGGTTGGCCTTTGGCCTTATTATTCATTATTAGGCCATTTGGACATATTACTGGAGAGTGGGGGCCTTCTTGGAGGGCGCACTATTATCCCTCCCAGTTGGGCCCTAGCCACTGGAAGCTTCCTTTTAGGGCTTCCTCTTGGCTATAAGTAGGGAAACTGTGTCATTTGTCATTCAGCTGATGATATTGATCTCTCTCTTTAGCCTCCTTAATCTCTCTCTTTCCTGCTTTCTAGGGTTAAGTCTTGCTTATGTGATGCTTTCATAGCTTAGCTCTAGATCAGCTGTGGCTCTATTCGTAACTCCACTGGTTACACTTTTAGCATTGGCAATGATTGTTTCTCTTGGTCAAGTAGGAAAGAAGATATTGTAATTCTTTCCACAAAAACTGAATATAAAGCATTGAGTTCAGCAACCCATCAGGCAGTTTGGCTACGAAAGCTATTAAGTGAGATTGGTATGAGACAAATACAAAGTACAACCATCTTCAGTGACAGCCAAATTGGCATATAGCTAGCAAAAAATCCAGGATTTCATGCCATGACAATGCATATTGAAGTAAAGTATCAATTTATACGTGAAAAACTGTACTCAAAGGATGTGCATGTGACCCATCGTAGCACACAACGATGCAGCTAGCAAATATATTTATCACATCCTTAAGCAACGATAAGTTCTAGTTCCTTAGAGCTAAACTTGGCATAAAAGCTATCATTTGAAGCTTAAGGGAGAGGTAAATTCCTGAGAGAAACACTTACTTTCTACATTAGTTGTGATGCTTTGACTTAATATACTTTTAAATTAAGATTGATGTTGATATGCGAGCATGGAGGCATGTTTCATGAGAGCTTCAGTTGCACTCCCATCTCCAGGAGCTCTCCAAACTCTGATGGCCAGTGTGAGGAATGATCCACAACCACAGGTGCCCCCCTCTTGAGTCTCTCTGGTTGCTATTTTGGGCTTGGGACACCTTGCTACCATGGAGGGTGATTAGTCCCCACAGTTCCAAGAAATCCCCTACCCACAATCCGTGCGTGACTCTGAGGCATCACCCCCAAGCCCCGTCATGGACCTGTGACACTAACGGTCACCCCAGCTAATTGTCGGCTAGTTGCTCGTCCGGCACATGCATCTCTGCTGCTGATGACTAGGGTCCATGCTATCATAACTCCGCCTATTGACATCATGTCAGGCAGTCACACCGAGTCATTGCCTGTGACGCACCGAACCCAACTGGTCCGCTAGTGTCCATCCCAGTTATTGGCCCTGGCCAATACCATGGCCCTCAACCCCTAGTAACCGGTCATGTCGGGACTGCTGTGCTAGAACACAACTGGCGTCTAACAATCCTTCCCTCTCCTGGGAAGTCATCGATCCTCGATGACAAACTCTATGTAAGACTTCCGGAACGCCTGGAGAGATAAAGGATGCCATTTCCAAGCCACTAGATACTCCTAGAGAAGACGATTCCTCAATTGTCGCTCCCTCTGATCTAGGACTCCTTCTGAACCATAACTTGTGTTGTCTTTCTCCTCCAGAGATACTAGATCTTCCACCAGGCTATCACCATTGTGCAAAATGAAAAACCGGATGCACCTTGCATCCCACAGGTGGTAGTAGCTTGTAAGCTACTTGGGTAACCTTCTTAATAATCAACCATGGCCCACAATACCTAGGAGATAACTTGGTGCACTTTCCTGTGCCTAGCACCTTCGATTTTGAAGGGACTAATAAATACACCCAATCTCCTTTCTCAAATTCCCGATAGGTACGGTTCTCACGCATATAACTTTCTGCCCTGGCTATAGCTCTGGACAAGTTATCTCGTGCCATCTCTAGCTTCTGCTGCATCTAAGTCAAAAACTCTGCAGCGCTAGATACCTTACATTAAATTCCTATTATCGCAGGACTCAGCGGCCTGAAACCATAATTGAGCTCAAATGGACTCAATCTAGTGGACGCATGTCTCTTGTCATTGTACTCAAACTCCAATAGCAATAAATACTTTACCCTGTCTGTTTGCGTACACTAACATATGCCCTAAGCATATCTTCCAAGACCTGGTTCACTCGCTCTGTTTGACTATCTGTCTAAGGATGCTCAGAGCTACTCATCTGCAACTGTGTTCCCAACCTCGCGAACAACTCAATCTATAAATTTCCCGTAAACTCGGGATCCCTAGCAGACACAATGGACTTCGGAAGTCCATGCAACCTGATGACATTCTGAATAAACAACTCAGCAACCTGCAAAGCTGTGACCTTCTTGGTCATTGCGATGAAGTGAGCCATTTTGGAAAATCTGTCTACCACTACCATTACGGAATCCAATCCCGTCTGGGTCTTGGGTAGCCCAACAATAAAATCCATGGAGGTACTTTCCCACCTTCCTGTAGGAATTTCCAGTGGATGTAGCAAGCCCAGAGGACTTACCCGCTCGACCTTGTTCACTTGACAAGCCATGCAATGCTGGACATACTCTCTGACGTCCCGCTGCAGTCGTGGCCAAAAATAATGCCTTCTGACTAGCTCACTAGTCTTGTCAATACCCGAGTGCCCTATGCAGGGACTATCATGGCATTCATGAAGTATCTTACAACGAAGATCCTTCATGTCTGGCAAAAATACCTTTCCTTTTCTCAATTACATACCATCCTTTATGGCGTATGTTAGACATGTACTGGTGTGTGCCTCTGCAGAAGCGACAACCTCGACTGACTCTTCCGCTTAGACAACTACCTTGCGTGCATCAAGCCACACACACTAACAATGTGCGTCGCTCTGCTGAACTCTCTTGATCTCCTCCATGAGACCACTCTCAACATAGTAAAGCTCATCCGATGCAATATCTGAGATAGTGCATCAATGACCACATTTTCCTTCCCTCTTCAGAAGCGAACTTCCAAATGAAATTTCTGCATCAGCTCAGCCCACCGAGCTTGGCGGCCCTTCAAATATGGCTGAGTGCAGAAGTACCTCAAAGTATGATGGTCAGTATACAAGTAAAATTCGGCGCCATACAAATAATGTCACCACATGTTGAGCGCATGTATGATCGCATATAGCTCCTGCTCATGTGTGAGATATTTCTAGTGCGTTGGCGTCAATTTCTTACTTTCAAAAGGCTATCGGTCTACCTAAGTCAACATTGCCCCCAAGACAATGCCACTAGCATCCGTCTCTAGGTCAAAAGGTTTCATCAACAATCTTGAGTACTGGAGCTGTGGCAAGAGCCTCCTTCAAGTTGTCAAAACTATGTTGAGCCTTAGCATCCCAGCAAACCACAATGTTGTTAGTCCATAAATGATTCGTTAAAGGAGCAGCTACCCTGGAATAGTTCATAACAAACCGTCGGTAAAAACAAAAGCCTAAGGAAAGACTATAACTGACGAATATCGGCCGGTCTTGGCCACTCTTGGCCACTCTTGAGCACAGCCACCTCGGCGGGGTTAACAGAAATACCCTCTGTCGTCACTACGTGACCCAAATACTCGACATGAGTCTTGCACAACTCGATCTTCTGAGCATTGACATACAAGACCGTGTCTGTAGCTTGCCAAATACAATCTGGAGATGAACCTCATGCTCCAGCACCGTCTTATTATAGACCAATGTGTCGTCAATAAAATTGACAACAAACTTGCCCATATAGTCACGCAAGACATCGTTCGTGAGCATCATGAACATAACCAAGAATTCATAATGTCCAAAATGATTTCAGAAGGCCATCTTCTAGACGTCTTCCTCACGAATCCGTATCTGATGGTACCCACGTTTGAGATCTATCTTAGTGAAAATGGTTGCTCCCTGCACCACATCCAGTAGATCATCGATCCTCGACATCAGATATTTGTGCTTTACAGCGATTTTATTCATAATCCACGCACATCCAAAAAAGTACCATCCTTTTTCTTAACCAACAAAATGGGGGAGGCGAAAGGTGAATAACTAGATGGACATATCCCAACCTGAGGTATTCCTCCAGCATCTTCCGTACTTCCTCCTCTTTCAGGCTCATCCTATAAGGAGGCCGACATACAGGGCTTGCCCTTGGAACGAGCTCAATACGATGCTCCACGTTCCGACTAGGCGGCAACCCCACTTGCATGCTGTCAATCAACAAATGTTTAAACTCAGCTCGGATGGATCTTTCCAACTAGCTTGCTCGATCACCTCTGAGCTTCTGAGCTAAAGCATAATTTATAGAAGTTAAATCAAATGAAGTTGCCTCTAATTATCAACTTGGTGGTAAACCTCAAAAACTAGAATCAACATTCACATTTACCAAAAAACACAACCACACAAACTGCAAGTCCACCTCTTTATTTGCAAACAAGTAATAAGAGGGCCCTGTACAAATGGCCTCTCCCCCTACAGGACATGAGACAAACCCTCATGCCTGAGAACATACTCATGCGAAAGGAAATCCATACCCAGCTGCTTGCTCGGATGCCACCGCTTTCCTAGTACAACATCAAATTTGGCTAACTTGGTGATCTCAAAGTCTAACTTCTCAGAGTAAGTTTGAATAGAAAGCAGCGCCTAAGAGACTCATCAATCCCACACCTTTGTGCCCTTACCATCTGGCATCTCAACTGTATATCGGTAATCAGAAGGCACAGTAGCCAACTTAAGCTTCTTCATTGCACGATAGTTGATAATATTATGTGAAGAGCCGGTGTCGAATAATACAAGAACATCTCGACCTTCCAACTTCACCCTCGTCCGTATCAGCTCGCTATCCGGAAGCTGATACCCGTCTCGTGCCCTGGTGGAAACGAGACAAACTGGTGCATCTGGAATAATCTTCCGCACCGAGATGGTCATGACGTCATGACATGCTTAGTGTCCTCCTCGCTGCTACCCAAAATCATCCAACGTATCCTCACCCTTGTCCCCTTCATGGCACGGCTGTTAGATATGAACTTTCTTGCCCGCACGCCGAGGACAATCTTTGAACAGATGCTTGCCAAGGCAGAAAAAATACAATCCTTATTTCTTGGCCTTTTCCTTTTGTTCCGCTGTGAGGGGAAATTTATTGTAGGCGCGTTTTGGTAAAGAAAGTGCTAGCTTGCATTTCAAAGCCTGCTGCATCTGCCTGCTTCCAACATTGCCTTCGTAGTTGAGAGCCGTAACAACTGACTATTTCAAGGTCTTATAGTGTGCATTCAACACATGCGGCCTCAACTCCTCCCAAAGACCAAACACAAATTTGTGTACCACAAGCCATTCTGCAATTTCTTCTGGAATCTTGATAGGTACTTCCCTGTACCTATCAACATATTCTTGCACAGTGTAGTGTTTCTGACAATGCAAAAGCCATGCATCCGTCAACCTGAAAATTTAAATGCAGCACATTTTGAAAAAGGCCAAAATCAAACAAAATGGGAAACGGTGACTCCTTGCTATGAAGCTGAAAAAGGTACTGAGACAGGTCCCATTCAGTTCCGAGAACCCCTCTTTTGTTGTAGGCTGATTCTTAAAATAGATAGGAACTGATTGAAAACAGTTGGAAGGCCCTGCAGGTCTGCAAATCTGCTAAGACAGGTGCATTGGAAGCTGCAAACATTAGATTCAGGTGCGCTAGTTGCTAATGTAGGGGGTGCGCTGAAGCTATAGACCTGCAAACAGTGTGCTGAGACTACCAACGATGGGTTCAGGTGTGTGGTCGCTGATCAGCAGCGATGGAGCACAGGAATAGAACTGGAACTGCAGCGATGGAGCAACAATTGGCTGGGACAGGTGTGATGGACTGCCAAAAAAAGCGCGCTCAGATCCTGCTTGCGAAACACTTGATTTCCATCCTTCCAACCAGCGCTGGAGGTGTTGTCCCAGCTGCGGAAAGTGAAACAGCCCAAGTCAAATTTTTCCAGACTGAAACGGGCAGGAATAGCAACAATGGAGGTCCACACACCTTCAAAGCCTGTCTCTCCACTTTTCTCCTTCAAATCCCTCAAGAATCCTGCAAAATCAGAGTTTTTTTGCACTTTTTTTCTCTAGAACGGGGCTTTCTCTCTCTAGAACGAGGCTCTAATACCAAATGTTGCACTCCCATCTCCAGGAGCTCTCCAAACTCTGATGGCCGGTGTGAGGAATAATTCACCCAACCGTAGCTGCTCCACTCTTGAGTCTCTCTGGTTGCTATCCTGGGCCTGCGAGACCTGGCTGTCATGCAGGGTGATCAGTCCCCATGGTTCCAAGAAATCCCCTGCCCGCAATCCGTGTGTGACTCTGAGGCACCACCCCCAAGCCCCGTCATGGACCTGTGACACTAACGGTCACCCTGGCTATCTGCTCGTTCGGCAGAGGCATCTCTACCTATTGACATCTTGTCAGGCGGTCACATTGGGTCGTTGCCTGTGACGCACTGGATTGGTCCCCTGTTGTCCATCTCGGTTACTAGCCCTGGCCAATAACATGGCCCTCGGCCCCCAGTAACCGGCCGTGCCGAGACTGTGCTATAACACGACTGGCGTCTAACAACTTCGCTACTTTTGTAAATGTTAATAATTGAGGGAGAGATTCAAAAATGCAATGTTTAACCATTTCTTTTATGAGCTTTCTCTCTCTAGACCACTAGTGGTACCTACTCAAAGCCCTAATCAGTATTTAGCTTGTAATCATTGCTTTAAGCTTTAATACAATTGTATAATGCTTGTGTGGAGAGTTGCTCCTACTTTTTCCTTTTTGTGATTCGGTTAATCAGTTGATCTATCATTTGTGGAAATTGCCGGTTTTACAATTGAATTTGTGACTAAAAACATTGCTTAATTACAGATGTTGGTAATATGAAAGCATAAAACAACAAATAGCATTCAGAAAGCAATCTCCAATAAGAAAACTAGACACATGACGATGGTTGTTGATAGATTAGGAAAATCTCCAACTAAGATCTCCTGAAAAATATACAACTCCCCTACAAGAAGCTCAGGTCACCAAATTAACAATCTAAGAAATGGTAGATCCCTAGAGCCTTTAGACATCTATGCTTGATGGTATACAGTTATGGACTCGGCTCATTACATTCGCCGCGTCCATTTACATTTACTTTACTTTATGCATAAGCAGGCCTTGGGCACTTTTTTATTCATTAGTGACACTTAGACTATATGGTTGGCCTTTGGCATTATTATTCATTATTAGGCCATTTGGACATATTACTAGAGAGTGGGGGCCTTCTTGGAGGGCGCACTATTTTCCCTCCCAGTTGGGCCCTAGCCACCGGAAGCTTCCTTTTAGGGCTTCCTCTTGGCTATAAGTAGGGAAACTATGTCATTTGTTATTCAGCTGATGATATTAATCTCTCTCTTTAGTCTCCTTAATCTCTCTCTTTGATGCTTTCTAGGGTTAAGTCTTGCTTATGTGCTGCTTTCATAGCTTAAGTCTTGCTTATGTGATGCTTTCATAGCTTAGCTCTAGATCAGCTGTGGCTCTATTCGTAACTTGGTATTAGAGCACTTTCCTGTGCACTACTTTTTCAGATTTAGTAGAGGCTGTCCAGCGCCCTACTAACCCATCACTTTTGTCGATTTTTTCATCAGATTTCCATCGTTTTTTTAGATTTAGTAGAGGCTGTCCAGCGCCCTACTAACCTATCACTTTCGTCAGTTTTTTCATCAAATTTCTATCGTTTTTCAAGATTTGGTAGAGGCTGGACAGCACCCTACTACCTTGTCACTTTCGTCGATTTTCTCCACCGATTTGCTGCCCATTTCGGGACTTGATTGGAGGCTGTCCAGCGCCCTACTTCATCACCATTTTCAGCGGGTTTTTTTTCCATCATGTTGCAGGACATTTGTGGATCTTACTAGCTGCAGCCCAGCGCCCATTTTCAGCTTGGATCTTCAGCTCTCTCTCTCTCTCTCTCTCTCTCTCTTTAGCCTCCTATCCAAAAATCACCCAATTTTGTAATCGTTTGCTATTCCAAATTGCCAAAATCCTGCAGCTTGTTCATCGCTGCCCCAGCCCTTCCGACTTGTCACTTTCGCCTATTATTTTATCCGTTTCCAGCCATCTTTCACAATTTATCAAAAGGCTCTCCAGCGCCCATCCTCAACCACATTTCATGGTATTTCGACTCCGTTTGATATTCCAATTTGACATTTCCCTCCTAGCTGTCCAGCACATTTTTACAGCCTTCATTTTCACTTTTTCCATTTGCTGATTGCTGCCCTTTCTTAGTTGTGATAATATTGGTTTTAATAGACTAATTTGGGGTGACGACAAGAGTCCGCTCCCTCAAGTTTTCGTCTATTCCTTCCACTATAATTATGGCACATTCACCTACCCCGAGTGAAACTGTTCAGGAAAACTTATCCGATCAGTTTCGGCGCATGGATGAAACCATTTCTGGCCTCGTTCTTCGCTTCGATACAGTTATGACCGGCTTTCCTACTATGCAGTCACATATTGATTCTTTACAGCCTCATGGTCCTGGAAAAGCTCTTGTCTTTCCTTCATTTGAGACTCCCCCTCCATTTGGCTTTCCATCTTCTTCTGCTAGTCAACCTGGTGGTGGACCGTTTATTCCACCTAACCCACCTCCTGGTTTCTTTCCACGTCCCCTAGTTCTTGAGCCACACTTTGCTCGAGACTTTCGTGATAGGGTACAGCTTGCTACCTATTCCGGCGACGGGAACTTATTAGAGAATTGGTTTGCTAAGCTTGACACATATTTTCAGATCTACCCTAAGACTGATCCTCAGAAGATCAGTTGGTTATGACGTTGATCCTGAGCTGTTCCCTTTCTTACCAGCTGCCATTCACCAAGTTCGCTTTCACCATAGTCGATGTTGCTGGCAGATTTAGTTTTTGGTCCAGTTCGATGGTCGTCCTGTTGAGGAGGCCACATGGGAGCCTATTGATGCCTTTTATCATACACCATCACTTGCGGATCAGGATCGTGCTCCTCCTGCACTTGTTGATTCCTCTACATCAGATGCTGCTCTAGTTGTTGATGCACCTGGGCTTGCTGCTGTTTGATCCCAGTTTCTTTTCGGCAGTTGGGTCTTTTTTTTTGTGTCGGGGAGAGTTATGGACTCGGCTCATTACATTCACCGCGTCCATTTACATTCACTTTAGTTTATGCATAAGCAGGCCTTGGGCCCTTTTTTATTCATTAGTGACACTTAGACTATATGGTTGGCCTTTGGCCTTATTATTCATTATTAGGCCATTTGGACATATTACTGGAGAGTGGGGGCCTTCTTGGAGGGCGCACTATTTCCCCTCCCAATTGCGCCCTAGCCACCGGAAGCTTCCTTTTAGGGCTTCCTCTTGGCTATAAGTAGGGAAACTGTGTCATTTGTTATTCAGCTGATGATATTGATCTCTCTCTTTAGTCTCCTTAATCTCTCTCTTTCCTGCTTTCTAGGGTTAAGTCTTGCTTACTCTCACTTAACTTGGAACTTCGGATGGGCACATTGCATTTAAAGCCTATGCATAGTCTAGTGAAAGAATTAGCTCAACCTAATTGGGAGCAGCGTATTCCACACCATACTGGCATGCCAATGATGGTGCAGACACTATCCAAGGGTGCTGGTGGGTGCTCCACCACCTCCCCTTTTGCTCCCGCATCTCTCCTTACCCTTCTATCGTTGGATGGAAGGGCCCCAACGCTGCCATAGCAATGGCAGTGCAGAATATGTTGTTCCACCTAATTAAGGGCAATTAGAGAGGTGTGTTGAACAACATGGGCCCCAATCCAAGATGTGCCTAAGACAAATTACAATGTTGGAAAGTCTCACGAGGTGACTAGGACAGATGTCAATGTTGGAGAGTCTCACGAGGTGACTAGGACAAATGTCAATGTTGGAGAGTCTCACTAGGTGACTAGGACAGATGTCAATGTTGCTGCTTTCATAGCTTAAGTCTTGCTTATGTGATGCTTTCATAGCTTAGCTCTAGATCAGCTGTGGCTCTATTCGTAACTATACTAACTACTACAATTTTTAACAGCTTCTT